>BSUD01000005.1:148784044-148868602 GCA_033239045.1 Fagopyrum esculentum
AAAAAAAACTCTCGTTAGTATAATATATGACAAATATACTTCAATTACTTAATTATTTTTTTACTTAAGATATAACAGTAAGGTATACTATGTTATTTTAAATAAAATTAATACAATTTTATTGTTACAATGTTCACTAATAATATAAAGATAAAATCTTTATAATGTCAAATAAAAATCAAGTATAATAATACCTTACATTTGTTAAATAAATTATTTACGGATCCTGTTCAGGTAGAACCGTACGACGGTTACGACTGCATAAAATGATATGCACCGACGATATGTTTGATCCAAATGTCCAGATTTGTTCACGTCGCTTAACGAACTATGAAGAGTGCGGTGACAATTTTGCAGTTATAGGAAGTTCAAGTGGCATTGTTCACGCCACTTAATGAATTATGAATATGCACAATTGGACCGGACCGCAAAATACGGCTTGATCTGATCTTGGACAATATTTTTCTGATACGGGCGTCCGGACTATTTTCCACCTTATATATAGAGAGAGAGAGAATCCGGTCCAGTCTTGGGCCGTAGTATTTCGGTCTAGACCGTTTTTCTTCTTTTATATATTTTTTTGAAACATTTATGTACACCGTCCGGATCATGGTGGATCGAACCGATATGTTCCGATTTGGTTCGGTCCATGGACAGTTAGCACGTAGGAATGCTAACGGTCCAGTTCGGTCCATGCATTACGGTCCGTCAGGACCGGTCCGCGTCCACTGCATTACTAGTAAGTAAAATTATTTAAAAATAAATATTCATCTCGTTCGGGGTGTAGACTTTCAAGTCTTTTTTTAATCAATAAGACTTGAAACTGTTGTTGCGACTTTACCTTGCAAAATGGTCGATTCAGCATCGATGGCGGTCAATTGGAGTGCTCTTCCCAGCGACATCTTAATCTATTTAACAAAAAATCTCAACTCCGATGTCGATCTCCTTCATCTCCGATCAGTCTGCTCCACTTGGCGATCTTCTCTCCCTCTTCGTCCGAAGCGATTCACCTTCCCAATCAAAGTGCCCTCATCATACACCCCTTCCAACCTGGACGACTCTGATCAATGCTACTACCTTCTCGACCAGAACACTATCTACCGTCTCTCTCCTCCGGATCATGGTTCCTGTGCTGGTGATTCCTCCGATGGCTGGCTTTTCAAGGTTTCCGAGACGGCGAAGGCCAATACTTTCTCTCTCCTTGCTCCACTCTTCAGCGACAAGATCAAATCCACTCGCGGTATGGTTCCGAAGCACTTGAATCTTCTAGATTACCGAATTTTAGAGATTTGCAAGTCGTATAGCATCTGCTTTGTCAACACTGATAGGCAATCAGCTAAGTGCTACTTAAGTGGGAAGGTAATTGCTCTATGGAATTATGTGGTTGATTGCGATTTTGTGGCATTGGCTTTGCGTTACAATGGGGATTTGGATTACTGGAAGTTTGGGGATGATAAATGGAATAAAATTCATACCAAAGGGCATCGGTTCCAAGATATGATTCTATACGATGGAAAATGCTATGCTATTGATAGTACTGGAGTGCTCGTCCTCCTTGATTCCGAGCTAAATGTTACCGTTGTTTCTTCGACTTTTGGTTATGAGTCTTATGATCCAGATCAGAAGAATTATCTGGTTGAATGCAAGTCACATTTGTACGCAGTCTCGAAGCTCTCTGGATCAGATGGGGATTTCTACTTTGACGAGTATACACCTGGTAATGATCTTAATAGTATCAACATGCCATTGGACTTGACAATATTGAAGAAAATCAAAGATGTCTGGAATCATGTTGTAAATTTGGGTGAATTGATCTTGATATTGGGTGAAGACGTATCTTTTGGTGTTTCTGCTAAGGATTTTGGTGGCTTTAAAGGCAATTTTGTCTTACTGATTAACGAGGATTTCTATGCCGGTGCTCTTGATAGTTTGTATGGCGACTTTACTGGTGTCTATGATTTGGATACCAAGAGGTCGAAAGGATTGATCAAGGCTCAAGAGTATGCAAAACTATTTTGGCCTCCTCCGACTTGGCTTATGCCTACTGCAAGTTCATCAGGCTCATGATTGTAAGTACATTCTTATGCTTTTACATGTTTAATGCTTTGATCTTGTTAAATGAATGAAAATTTATCAAGGGCATCATACAATTCCCGCAATCTCCTAGAATCTTGGAATGAAAATATTGTTTTTTAGATATTCTTTATCAAAATTAATTTCATGAAAAATACGACTGACAAATTCAAATTTATTCCAAACACCTCGCAGATTTTCATCCTAACAATCCAAAAAAAATCTTGAATCCCAAGATTCTCGTAGAAATGGTTGCTACATTTTGTATTATAGTCGACTGTTGTTGCGACTTTACCTTGCAAATGGTCGATTCAGCATCAATGGCGGCCGATTGGAGCGCTCTTCCCTGCGACATCTTAACCTCTTTAGCTAAAATACTCAACTCCGATGTAGATCTCCTCCATCTCCGATCAGTCTGCTCCTATTGGCGATCTTCTCTCCCTATTCGTCCGAAGCGATTCACCTTCCCACTCAAAGTGCCCGGAACATACTCCCCTTCCAACTTGTACGGCTCTGATCAGCGCTACTACCTTCTCAACCAGAACACTCTCTACCGTCTCGCTCCTCCGGATCATGGTTCCTGTGCTGGTGATTCCTCCGATGGCTGGATTTTCAAGGTTTCCGACAAGGCGAAGGCCAATACTTTCTCTCTCCTGGTTCCACTCACCACGGACAAGATCCAGTCCATTCCCGGTATGGTTCCGAAGCACTTGAATCTTCTAGATTACCGAATTTCAGAGATTTGCAAGTCATATAGCCTCTGCTTTGTCAATGCTGATGAGCAGCAACCCAAGTGCTTATTCAGCAAGAAGGTAATTGCTCTATGGAATTATGTGGCTGATTGCGATCTTGTTGTATTGTCTTTGTGTTACGACGGGGAATTGGATTACTGGAAGTTTGGGGATGACAGATGGTATACGATTCATACCAAAAAACATCAGAAGTTCCGAGATGCGATTTTTTACGATGGAAAATGTTACGCTGTTGATTTCACGGGGAGGATCGTCCTCATTGATTCCAAGCTAAATGCTACTGTTGTTTCTTCGTCTTTTGGCCATGTAACTCACTTGCTTGAATACAACTCGGATTTGTATGCAGTCTCGAATCTCTCTTGGTCAGATTATGAATTCGACTTTGAACTCACGCCATTGAGATCGACAGTATTCAAGAAAATTAAAGATGATTGGATTCGTGTTGTAAATTTGGGTGACATAGTCTTCATCTTGGGCAGCGACACATCATTTGGTGTTTCTGCAAAGGATTTTGTTTGTTGTAAAGGCAATTTCGCCTTACTTATTGATAACTGTTTCCATAATCGCGCTTGTGATGGTGTGTATGATTTAGATACCAAGAGACCGGAAGGATTGGAGAAGGAATATGCAAAGCTATTTTGGCCTCCTCCAACTTGGCTTATGCCTGCTGCAAGTTCATCAGGCCAGTGATTTTTTCTACTTGCATTCTTTTGCTTTGAATCTGAACTCAAGTTTTCATTTACAACAGTTTTTTAATGCTTTGATCTTGTTAAGTGAATTATTATTTATGAGAGTATCTTGCAGTTCTTGTATTTGCTAAGATTTAGGTCTATCTAGTGCGTGCATTTGCCTTCTGATTTTGTTTTAATGCTGAAGAACTGTTTCAAGTTATGTCTAATTCAGCTACAGCATATCACTCCTCTCCTCCTACTGATATGTGTCTAATGAAATCATTATGTCTACCTTTGGACATGGTTATATGGATAGTGTTATGTGTCAAATTATGTCTAATTCAGCTACAACAAAGTTTTCAACCACAACAACTCACAATAGGTGTAAGCCATCACCCTATATTCGGCTTTAGGAAAAGAACGAGAGACTGTAAGACTAGGAATTGAACAAATTCAACAAAGATCTTCATCATGGATTTCTTACACACACATGGATTCCTTACAAACATTGTTGAGATGTGTATCCAACATATGTGCTGTACGCATTCATACTACAAAAGTACAACAAATTTCTTCTGCTCATCAGTTTCTACCATGAAAAACAACAACAGCCCTGAATGAAGATTTTCAACATGGTATCAAAAACCTAATGATCAGCAAAGGTGACTATAATGTATAGTAATCTTAATTGACAGACATTTGTGTATGCAATTACAAACCTTGGATTTATTATTTACTAGATGACTTTGACCGTTGGCGCCAGTTGCCATAGATCGTTTGGTATCTTCTTCGCCTTGTCCTTTCTCCAACCCTTTTTTGTAACGATGAGTATAGCCATCGGCAAATGAAGAATCACTCCACGTTTTGTTCGGAAAGTTGGACTGGTCAGTTTTCCAGTCATTTACACTGACTTTTGGCTTAGGATGTGCATCTCCTTGGCTCAGAGCAGGATGCTTTTGATGGTGTGATGGAGAAGCTTTAGACAAGTGATCATCACCCTTTTCATTTCGATTAACAACTTCATATGATCTGTGTGCATTGTCCTATATCGCCTCCAAATAGTTGTCAAGTGATTGGCAATGAAAAAGATCACAAAAGATCTGTCTAGATTTTTGCAATAGCATAGAAACCAATAACTAACCTTGAGATTGATGTTGTTAAGCTGATCACCACCGTGGGACAGACCGGTGTTAGTTTGTGCAGTTGGCGTATTCTTTGGAACTCTGTTACGCATATCTCTGAATCCGAAGCCATCAGCCAACGCAGCATCAGTTGCTGCAACTTTACACTCCTACGTAAAATCGAATTCTTTGCTGTTATAAACGAAGTTTTAAAACTTTTTCCGAAACTAGGCTCGGGTGAAAGTTTATTCCGAAAATACACGAAGTGGTGAGGGCCGGAATAGAAGCGCGGTGACTCACCGCGTTTCTTCCGTAAAGAAACGCTATGCATAACCGTCATCCTAAAAAAATCAAACGGAAAATAAAAAAATAAATAAAGGGGAGAAACGCGGTGAGTCACCGCCTGCCTGACAAACAAAAAAGAGAAAAAGTGCAGAAAAAGCGCAGGAAAAATCACAGAAAAAAGCACAGAAAAATCAAAGAAGCGCGATGACTCACCGCGCTTCTTACATAAAATAAAATAAAATAATAGAATCGGAACCCTATGCAACGACACCACGTTTCTCCCCTTTATTTTATTTTTTTTAATTTTCCGTTTGATTTTTTAGGGTGACAGTTATGCATAGCGTTTCTTTCGTAAAGAAACGCGGTGAGTCACCGCGCTTCTATTCCGGACCTGACCACCTCGTGTATTTTCGGAATAAACTTTCACCCGAACCTAGTTTCGGAAAAAGTTTTATAACTTCGTTTATAACGGCGAAGAATTCCGTACAATCAGACAGAAACTCGAGTTCAGCAGCAATATGAACAAACAAACAAACACAGTAATCAAGCAGAATTATTCATCGCTTTTCCAATATTTCTTCAGTTTCTTAAATTTGAAGCTTGTATTTTTCATAATATATTGTACATAATTGATGGGAATCTCGTCATAAAAACCTTTTAGGAATCATCATCTGGAGCTTAATAGGTTGTCGAATATTAGCCTTTTTCCATTCGGGTATTAATATATGACAGTATTTTAAGTTTAAATATTAACAAAATCTTAATCACTGGGTGTAGAATTAGAAACCAATTACTAACCTGGGATTATTGTTGTTAACCCAGAACTTATAATATGTATAGCAGTCTTAATTGAAAGTCATTGTTGTACCCAACTACAAGTCTACAAACCTTGGAACCATTAGTTTCTGGAAGATCAAAGATAGATGGTTTGGTATATGCTTCGCCCTCGACTTTCTCCAACCTTTTTCTGTAAAGATCAGTATAGCCATCGGCTAATGAAGGATCGGTCCATCTTGCTCTCTGAAAATTCAGTTCGATTCTATAATTAGTAGTAGCTAGATGAACTAACCCACAAACATTCTTACAAAATCAAGACGCTTACGGTTGCATCTCCTAATTCTACTTGCCTCAAAACACCATGCTTTTCATGGCATGACGAAAAACCTTTAGGCAAGTCATCACCACCGTGGGACAGACCGGTGTTAGTTTGTACAGTTGGCGTATCCTTTGGCTCGCTGTTACGTCTATGTCTGAACCCATCAGCCAACCCAGGATGATTCGCTGCAGCTTTATAAGCCTGCGTAAAATCAGCCAGAATCTAACATCCAGTTATACAAGATTAGTAGACTTCTTGGAATCACCCAAAAAGATATAATACTCACCGTAGTCGAATCGGAGTACTCCTGAGAGATCAGTTGGAGTTGTTCATCAATTCGTCTATACTGTGATGAAGTAGTTTTCACCTCCATACTTACTATTCTCTCTAGAAAATGAAAGAATAGTTACTTGAATTTGACGCTTGTATTGTTCATAATATATTGTACATTATTGATGGAATCTGTCATAGAAAATTTTTGGGAATATATCATCAGCTGGAGCTTAATGGGAGATTTCGAATATTAACTTTTATGACAGTATTTTAATTTTAAATATTTGGGTCACTAATGTCGTTTAGATTTAGCAATAGGCCAAACGAATATTAGTATTAATAGTCGAAACATAATGAATTAACAACTTGAATCACAAACAAGAATGACAACACGTACATGCAGCATACATGCACGTAAGTAGACCGATATGGGAATGAGTACGTACAAATTAATCAAATTAAATATGCACAACTATATGTGCAACACCAGCATCAAAATCATTAGTACTGCCATGGTGGTTACGGTCTCGATCCTCCCACCGTCGCTGCTTCCAAATGGTAAACCAACTGAAAAGATATATTTAATAGACCAAATTAACATACATTTTAAACACCTTGCGAGCTGGAACAACATTATGATGATCAATTCCGTTTAGGTGACCCGAAAGAGTCGAACATTAACATGATCAAGCTCGATTCGTTTATAAATGAGTTGAGTTTGAACCGAGACTAAATTTTGTACGAGTTTTAAAATGTGCTCATATTCAGCTCGTTTAGAAAGTGAGTGAGCTCGAGTCGAACTTTTGACGAGTCCATCCCGAGCCGAACCCAAATAGCTCGGATAAAATAATGATCCAATAGTTTTATTTTAGCCGAACGAGTTAAGCATTGACATGCTCAAGATGACTCTTTATAAATGAGTTGAGCCTAAATTTTATACGAGTTTTAAAATGTGTTCATATTCAACTTGTTTAAAACATAAAAAAATTTCGAGCCGAGTTTTTAACGAGCCGAACATGAGCCAAACCCGAATAGGTTGTCTCATACTATAAACCTAATGTCGTGCAATCATGGATTGGACTGTAAACTTCGGTCGAACCGTAAAAACTTAAACGTATTTGAATTTTGATCCGATCCATGGACCATAATGATACAGTCATGAAAGATTCTGGATTTAACCCATCTAACATTTTAAAAATGGTGATATGGGTAAAACCGTATTAGATCGGATCGTTAAGACGGTCCAAACCACATGCACAACCCTAATGACGTGTTTGAATTTCGGTCATGTCTAATGATCGGCCAAAAGATACCAGATTTATGCATATTATCATGAATAATGGATCGAGTTAATGTCTCCGTCGTTTTTAGATTGAAACGTAACGTTTTTTTAAATGGGTTTTTATGCGGTTTGGACCGTATTAGGGCGGATAACAGTCCGAACCGCTTGCATAACCTGGTGACGTACCTTTAGGCGGAGGAGGAGGATGAGCCGCCGTCGGTTGAGAGGTAGTCAAACCAGAAGGCGGAGGCACAAAAGTCAACGACGGCGATGAAGGAGGAGCATCAGAGGTAAAATAGAAAGCACCTAGAGTACTATACATGATCTCACAACTTTCATAAAACACAAACACCGCAGCGGGCCACTGCCCGCAGCACGTCTGAACGTGAACGTAAGCTGACCGGAGACACGTGTCACATTGAGCCACACTCAGGTCAGGGCTGCACTGCACCAGAGTATAAACCTTCTCAACCGCCGACACCACCCCTTCCCCCGTCGCAAACCTAGTCGAGCCACTCGTCGTCGCCTTTTCTAACAGCGTACTAACGGTGTTAGTCAATACTCCGTTGAACGTCACCGGATCTGACGTCACATTCAATTGTGGATGTCCCGCGTAAGCGAACTTCCCCGTCGGTTGGTATATTCCGAACATCGACTCGTTGCTGTAGCGTAGAGTACATTCTTGGAACCAAATATTTGCAGCTTTGACGCCGGAGCAATTCCTGAACACCGCCGTCGCCGCCGCCTCGATACACTGCCTGCACAAGGCGGAGTTTATGTCCCCACGGCAGTAATACTGCCCGTACACCTTATCAGTCCCATCTCCGGCGCTTGTGGCGTTGTAGAAGAACTCCGTTGATGCATGGGATTGAAGGTCAGAGAGTACGGTTTTTAGGTTGGTCTCGTACGTACTACTCGCCGTATAGTTGCCGACTTCTACGGCACAGTAATGTAGGAAAAAATTCGGCTGCTTAGGTGGCTCATTGAGTTGGGAGCTCACCTGATCTAAAATTAGGGTTGCTAGGAAGAAGATGACAAAGATCGAAGCTTTGGTGTAGATTGCCATCGCAATTTGATTATCAGGTGAATGAGGAACCCTAACTATGATTTTGATTTATAGTCCTGTCTATACATAACATTAATCGATATCTTAATCAGTTGCTAAATCAAACTATCACAACAAATTGTACTTGTAATGCACTAAGCCACTACGGATATATCTTAATAATTCTTGCTGGCTGTCTTTACGGCTGGATCAGAATATAATTAGCAACAAGACTTTGCTATTAAATACTTCAATCAATTACCTATAACAAAGAACTAGTAGCCAACAAAAAAATGTTAAATATATTTTAAGAGGAATTGGAGCTCGTGACCACAACAAATTAAATTTTAAAATATATATGTAAATGATAGGATTCGTGTAAGGTTGTTCACAACTATTTGACTACTTTATTTTCTATGTAATACATTGATTTTTTTAATATTTAGTAGTAATATAATCTCTATTTTTTAAAAGAATAAAATTCGGGGCCGACCAGCACGAAGCCCAATGCGAATGGGTATGAACATGACCTTATGTCCGAATTCCGGGATAGAATCCGACCCGGAAAAACGGGTAACTATTTTATTTTATTTTTTTTGAAAAATTCGGTCCGAGTCCAGATTTGCCCACATCTAACAATTGCTAAAGAAGGCTAAAACATCAACCAATGTATTGACTACCTTGAAAACATACTTAGGGCCCGTTTGGTTTTAACTCCGGAATCGGAAACGGAATGGAAACGAATCTAGTCCATACATATGCCCTTGTTCATGAAAGTTTTTGGAATCATTCCTTATGATTTTAAGTAATTGGAGTAGAGTTTGATTACTTTTGATATCCTATAGGGTAACAAAATGTGGGAAAGCAAGTGTACTTTGCACTAAATCACGAGGAATGATTCCATAAAATTTCATGAATAAGGGTGTGCATATGGACTAAATTCGTTTCCATTTTGTTTCCGTTATTGGAGTTGGAACCAAACGTGCCCTTAATATGAACTTTTTCCAACGATTGCATCAAGACCCTAATATCACCTATCAAAATCTCATATTGCCAAGGGGCTTTTGTAATTGATAATGCTCGATCATGCTATCTCATTCAATTTCAATTTTGTGTGTATATAGATCAATGAATTTAGTCAAACTCATTGCTTTTGTGTCAAAGATTGGCATGCTTGCGTGCTTTCCGAATTGTGTAGCAACGAGTCTTGATATGAATCTCATGAATCCAAATATAGAAGAACCATTATTCAACTGGGAGTCATCAAAGTTAAACTTCAAGAATTTATGTTGAGCAAGTGTGGATCAACAAGGTCATAGATCGTGTTATGTTGGTGTCATTTACATTTAATATTAATGAAAATCGGAAGTGACAATTACTCCAACTCGAGGACTACGACAAGAAGACCCTATTTCACCTCACTTTCTTATTTTATGTGCAAATGTGTTCTTGACTTTTGTTAAACAAGAAATCAACAAGAGAAGACTTTGTGGATCCAAGTACGAAGAGGAACGCCCGTTATTTCACACTTATTCTTTGTAGACGTTTGCTTCTCTTTTACCAAAGTAAGTGCTCTAGTATTATTTTGTGTGTTAACCATTATGAGAGAACATGATTAGACATAAAACTAACCATTCAAAATCGAAGATGTCGTTCAATAAGAATGTTATATTATTGAGTTAGGATTCTAATAAGTTATTTTAGAAATTATTAAAGAATAATATTTATTAGGCAAAAAAAACTCTACTTGTATTATATGATAGATATAGAATATATTTATTATATAAGTGTGATTTTTATTGACGATGAGAAAATGTCGAACTTGGTATCCAAATTGCTTGGGCTTGGGCTAATTGATTTAGGTAATGGGGAGCCCCAGTTCTAGCTTTGACCCCAATTATAATCACCAAAATAAATGGAAAATACAGATATAAGCATCTAAAGAAGAATTATCCTTCAATGTGCTCTTGTAATTTCACTTTTAATGATTTATATGTTAAAAATAAACCCACAAGAGACAAGCCAACGAACACAAAGGCATGACGTTATTTTGAAACTTTTAAAAATTAATGTTACCGGTTTGGGCTAAACCGTCAAACCGGCCCATTGCCCAAACCGACAGTTTAAGTTTGCCGATTTGGCCAAACCGTAGGTTATCGGTTTAGGTTAAAACTGCCGGTTTGAGTCAATTTTTTTTTTTTAAAATGGACCAAACCGTCGGTTAACCGCCGATTTGGTCCTCAAAACCGTCAGTTTACAGGCAATTTGATCCAATTTCCAGTTTTTATTATCTAATGCATTGTATTATCTTCACCGTGTTTAAACTTTATTCATTGATTTTTCAAATATTTGTGTGAATTTTACATTCTATTTTAAATAAATATTTTAAACACAAAGTTATTATTATTACCATTACAATGGCATGTAAATCTTTTGTCCCATACACATATTCTAATTTCGTGTCTCACCTCTACTACTTAACTTTTAAATATAAAAAATAATAAAAATTTTAAGTAAAAAATTACTTTGTAATTGATAAATTAAAGATGAATCCAAATAAAAGAATGAGACACCAAATTAAAACATAAAAACATGAAAATGGGATGTAAATATAATTGAACCCGATGCTATACAAGATTATCATTATTTCATGATTTTCATAACCTAGATTTTAGATTTATGAAATTTTATCTTGAAATATAAAATATATTTAATTTGTAAAAAAAGCATGGGATAAAAGGAATAATTTTGACTGAATTTTTATAATTTAAAGTTATGGCGTAGTTTGAATTACAGTTTTAATTTGTAAAATACATGAAAAATAATTATAATTTATACCAATTTTAATAGGGCCAAAATTGTGTGTTAATTTTAATTAAAAATGATTCTTACATTGTAAGTAACACAATAATTTTATATTTTTGTGTGAAAATAGTACTTTTTAGATTTAGATTCAGATCTGGAAAATGGCAAAAAAAAAACAAAACAACTAATATTAAAACTAAAAAAAATTATATAAAACGTAAAAGGAAAAGGAAAAGAGACCGAGCGAAAGTGAAGAATCGGAGTATAAATCGGAAGTTGGACGTTTCCCAAACCCCCATCGCTGGACATTTCAATTTCTTCGCCGGAGCTTTGGATTCCGTCGCAGCTCCCTCTCTCCAGCTCCCTTCGTGCCAGTGAAAGCCTCGTCGGTCAGGTTACGGTACTCTCTGTTTATCAACAAGTCCAGATCTGTCTTCAATCTATATATGCTGCAATTTGTAGCTTTTATTGCGAATAATTTGTCGATGTATATGTGAATTAGATGGCGTAGTGCTTGATCTTTTGATCCATTCAAGGACAGGAAGAAAGCTGCAGCACTTTGTTTATTGCTCCATTGCTTCCTGTCTTTTGCTTGTTGACATTTTCTTTTGTAGATATTAGATTTTGAGAATTTTGACGATTTCAAGTAAAATGACAATTAATTTGCGGTAAAGTGTTCTGTGATAGTGACGCTTGCTGGTTCTTCTCGTCCACATTTGCGCTAATTGTTTGTAAATTACAATTTTTCTTTAGTTTGTATTACACGTTGGAATTTGGCCGTCAAAAGTAGGTTTAGCTCTAAAATACTCTTTATAGGCGTTTCCTTGTAGACTTGGCAATCAGCATATCAGATCAATTGTTAATTAGGAAGTCAAATTCAAGTAAAATTTGTAAGTGCATCCATTATGAATTTTTGTTCTGGAAGAAATTCTATGTTTGATGTGCATTAGATTACAGGGAGGGCCCAGTGTTTGCTTCTCTTGCTTTTTCCTAATTTTTTAGTTTGCATAAACTCGCAGGTACTGACCTCGTGGAAGTAGTAGAGCATCTTATCAGGGTATTAATACAGATTGAGTGTCAGTGCTGAAGAATGGAAGATGGTATTCCGAGCTTTTGGGGTCCGGTGACATCCACAACTGAATGCTGTGAGAGGAACTACGTTCATTCATCATATATTGCAGAATTCTTCAACACTATTTCGAATGCGCCTGTCATAGTTTTGGCGCTCATTGGTCTCATAAATGCTCTAAGGCAGCGTTTCGAAAAGAGGTTCAGCATCCTTCACGTATCCAACATGGCCCTGGCCATTGGTAGCATGGTTTACCATGCCACTCTCCAGCGAGTGTAAGTTCTAATTCTCCGAATTCAATAGATTTGCCATGTGTGCTGATCGCGATCTCTTGACTTTGTCGAGCATATAATTCCAGCAATATGGTTTACTTCTATATTAGGCTTTGCTTTGCTTACTAGGGAAGTTTGTTGTTATGTTTCTGTTTTCCCTATATTTTCTGCAGTCCTTATATGTTATACAAATAGACATGAGATGTTTGAAGGACCAAATTGGGGGTTAATGAGATATCTGGAATGGATACCATTCTCTTATGAATGGATGACTGTGAAGGGGGATTTCTAACGTCACCTTTTGGTGTCACTGTAAGGGATTGGCATCCTATACATAAGGGCATTAGGCCTAATTAGGACTTGGGAGCTATGCAGCTATGAATCTGTTTCTGTAAGAATGCTTGTTGCCTTTGTCCAAAGAAGTTCTTCCTAAGTAGTGTGCAAGAGTTCTCTTGTGGTGTTGCTGGGGTGATTACACTTTCCGCTGTTCAATTTAGAGTTTCTTTGCGTTAGCGATTTTTATGCTGCCATTAATGTATATTAACACAACTCATTTTTGACAGGCTGCAATCAAGTGACGATACCCCAATGGTATGGGAAATGCTCCTCTATATTTACATCCTCTACTCCCCAGATTGGCACTATAAGAGCACTATGCCCACATTCCTATTCCTCTACGGGGCTGCATTTGCCGTTTTTCACGCTTTGGTTCACTTGGGAATCGTCTTCAAATTACAATACGCGGTGCTGTGTCTTCTTTGCATTCCTCGTATGTACAAGTACTATATCTACACCAAAGACGTCAAGGCCAAACGGTTGGCAAAACTATACTTGGTAACTCTAATTCTGGGTAGTATTTGTTGGATCTCTGATCGCGCTCTTTGCCAAGAGATATCAAGATGGTACTTCAACCCACAAGGTCATGCCCTATGGCATGCGCTCATGGGTTTCAATTCTTACTTTGCAAATACATTTTTGATGTTCTGCCGAGCAGATCAACTTAAATGGAATCCACAAGTCTCGCACGTAATGGGTATTCTTCCCTATGTGAAGATCCAGAAACCAAAGACCCAGTGAAGAAGCCGCCTAAGCGAGAATTTGGATTAGTTACCTGCTGAATAGGAAAATCTGAAGACCATTAGATATTTGTTTTCTAGTTTCTAAAGAGTTGCTGCAAATTGTACTTCATCTGCTGATATGCTCAAAATCCTTCAGGTTTACCCTATTATTGCCCTGTTAATTGTTAAATGTTGCTGTGTACTACATTTAGATTGAGTTTCCCAGCAGGAAACAGTTTTGGAATTAGGTTAGTTCATTGAAATGTGTTTATACTTCACAGATCATATGCTTCTTATACAATGGCTTTCAACCATCTATCCTTTTTGAATTCTGTTTTCTTGTTTAAAGGAATTGGATAGCTCAAACTGCAGGTACATGTGTAAAATTTGTTCCAGCTACAACTCATAACAGTCGGATTTTTTTTCAGCTGATGATCTGGGGATTATTGGAAGTTTATGTGGGGATTATTTAGAATATTTTCCCCATCCATTTGAACTTTAATTATTAGATTATTTTGAGATTATAAGTCCAATGTGATCACACAATTCACCAAACACAGTAGTTGTTGAATGATTTGCAGTAGGGGTTGTCCCTCTCTTATCGGTTATTACTCCCATAAATTTTATCCATACTAGTAGTAGTAATTTTAGTAGTAGAATAACATCTCAATTATCCTTTTTATACGAAATACCTATCTAACTTATTTTACAAATTTAACTCCTTAAATAAACGAATTGTCGACCAAAGCAAGCAAAGCTATGTTAATACAACCAAATAGGCAAATATCCATAAAAAATAGAGGAAATCAACCTTAATATTCATATGTTTGCAATAAACCACCCCTTATAAATTTTTTTGGCATAAAACCATCCTAATTTTTAAAGGTTTTTAAGTAACTTATCTTATAAGTTACTTATCTTATATATCATTGTACATGAATATCATACAACTATACGTGATAAATAATTATACCTGTTCATATATATCATTTACATGAGTATCCTTGGATAAAATGAGTTTATCCTTGAATAAAATGAGTTTATCCTCTAAAATTTGTGAAACTGTGTTTATACAACGTTATATGATGTATAAAATCAGCAAACGGATAAAAATCCAATTTAAAAAAAAACATTTATTGAAATTTTCATGTTATATGATTTATAGAGTAGATGAATTTCATCCAAATTCTCTAAAAAATTGAAAACTCCTCATCTCCAAAAATTGCGATTTTTTTTTATACAGATTATATGAAGTTTTCTTAAACGAAAAACTCTTATATAACATTCCAGCTACAAATACAGAGATCTATTCATGACCCTATGTGGAGAAAAACAAATAACAAAACCTATACCTCTAACTGATCTTCATCATTTTCCTGTTACTATCTAAACATAATGACAGAATTATCAGTAGGATTGAACAGATATCCTAATAATCTCCATATTCAGCACTAAGCCAAAGGCAATGCAGTGAACAACCGGAAACGGACGACCCAGAACTTGATCAATGGGGAGCAACCGAGGGCCCAACGGATTGGTGTTGTCTGGGCATCATAAGAGCAAGATCTAATTTCCCCAGCTGACAAAGTCTAACCGGATTCTTATAAATTGTAACCTTTGCAGTATTCGTGTTCGAAAGAAGAATGTGGGCGATGCTAAAGCGGTCTCCCTTCTCCACTGCAAACTGCCACTCTCTCGTCGACATTTTGAACCAGTGCTTGCTCGCATAGCGAGTTGCTTTAACTTCTACAAACTCTTTGCCAGGTCCCTCTCCAATCTCAATGTCATATGGTAAACCGGACTCGGTTTTCTCATTCTTCCATTTCACCAACTCCGTAGCATGTTTCCCCTTTAAGTGTCTGAAAGCTACAAACTCTCCTAGCCAACCGATATGCGCTGCTTGTTGAGCATCGGGTGTCATGATTACGTTAGGTTTGGACGATATATCTTCTGGACAATGAGACTCGATGACGACATTTGCAGGAACAACCATGGATTTCTTGCCAGACGGACCCTGCTCGGAAACCTTTGATATTTCAGGAATGTTAACATCATTGGAAAATGCAGCCTCGGGAATTAGATCTTCTTCAATAGCATAATCCTCACTGATCTCTGCAGGCACCATATCAGAAGCCGGTAGAAAAAGTCCGCGTGTGTTATCACTTGTGTTTGCTTCTGTCCAGCTTTGATCAGGATTCATTGAGCCTCTACTAAGGTATCCATAATCAAAACCCGGGGCGGTTTTCCAGCCAACAGGGGGCCAGCACAAAGATCCTTTCTTATTCTTGGGCATTGATGAGGACTTTGGTTCGTTCATTGTAGTAGAACTGAAATCCATCGGATGTGCCTGATCATTTTCCTCTGACAATTGTGGAGAAAGAGACCAGACGGATTCATCTTCAGGAATCTTTGGCATTTTCTGGCTGTTCAAAATAAAAAATTCCATCTGCACTTCAGTGGAGCCAGATTCTGCCATAGTAGTAAGCATATGAAGAAAATTTGCCAGATGCAACTCGGGAACCCCATCAAAGAACAGACGAGAGAGTTCCATGAAGAGAGAATGGGAATCTGATTCCTTTGTGGTGTACAAAACTGTGTCCTGTTCGACAGAAATGTTGTACAAATTAGCACATGAGTTATTGAAGTTAAGTAAAGGTCTACAAACTAGGCAACATTTATGAGTTAAGCCACACCTAGAATCAATGTTCAAGCACAACTTTAACATGCCATCAGGGGATCCCAGTTCAGGGTCTGAACCGGTTTATCCACCTCATTTTAAAGTATCGTTCTAATTTATCCAAATAATAAAACGTAAAATATGAACTCCTTTTAGATGGAGTATAATATAAAGAATATGAGTGTCAATGTGAAGATGAAAAGATTACGATTTTATAAGACTTGATCTTTATAATAATGATATTTTACACAATAACGGAGCTGAATTGGTTAGATTAAATATCATATACACAAAGAAGGAGAATTCATAATGTTCCAGTGTTTGGTTAATGTAGGTGCCCAATCATCCCATTAACCGTAACATACCTGAAGAAGACAGCTGCACTCAACCCGCTTCTTAGACGAAGCACCACACTTCTTTATAACATTACGATGGTATAACTCTTCAACAACAACAATCTTTAGACTCTGCAGCTTCTCAAATCCTGAAAGCTTGAGCTGGGCATATTTCTCAGAATGTACAGAATAAATGTAACGCTGAGCAAAAGGAAGAGCCCAAGTCACCAAGGATGCCTTATCGCTACTATCTGAAGGACCATAGTATATAGCTTCCCGAGTGACAACCTGCAAAACAATTTGCAAACAATGTAGAATACCCTTTTTAGTGAGAAATAATCCTCGTATTCAATCTTTGTTGCTGAAATTCTCCATGAATATATCCTATCATTTTCCCAGGATACAGTTCAAAGGATTTTATTCCAAGTTTCCTAGCAAATCATTGATATAAATTCATAAAAAAACAGCTCTTGGGTAGGGAAAAAAATAATGAGTGAGCCTCTACAAGCCCCTATGGCCACAAAGTACCATATCCACCTAGATCTGACAAAAACCTAGACGGATAGGCCAGATGGCTCGGTTCTGATATATGCAATGACATTCATCTCACTGGCAAATATAAGCCTTCAAGAATTGAATGCGATGCAAAAAATAGCAAGTATATACACCCAAGCTGCAAATTTAATGTTGATAAAGCTGGGATATTTGAGTCCGAAACTAATTTGTATTATTTGTAATCAGTCTTGCACGGGATTTTGTTTAATATTGCACAGGTTCAGTGTTTAATACATCCTAGTCATACATGTCTAAAGCAACAATTACTGCTATTATTCAATCTCTCAAAGATACTGCTTATCATTCCCGTTGACAGGCCAGGACTGAGTTGTCCTTTTCAAGTCAAAGCTATAGGGCTCTTTCTAATGGGTGTCCATAGTATTCCCCTTAATATTGTAATCAGATTAGATAAAGATACAATGATCATTCAAACAAATAATAACCATTACTACTGTAAACGAAACAAAAAAAGTAATCCTGCTATTAAATGATGATCACTTAATATGCGCCCTTAAAAAAAGAAAGATGAGAATGGCCAAGGTTAAAATATAGACAACAAGTAGAGATAGAGGAAAGGAGCATACAATATCATAAAGGTCAGCATATTACAAGATGACTCGAACAAAAATATCAACAATCATACTCGGACCAAATAACGAATGGGAAAACACAGCCTTAGGCCGAAGTCGATGGTTGATTTGCTAAAGCTTCAAAATTCCACCTATAGCTCTAAGATCGAATAAACACTTTAAACAGGTGGTAGATATTGCTACAAAACAAATGAAAGCTAAAGTGATGCATCGGAAATTTGGAAGATATCATGCCACTTTTAATACCTGAATGATGATCCAGCAATATCCTGCATAAAATTTCCAACTATATATGCATATTTCGAGGTATATACAATCAGCATCACGTTCAATATTTCTTTTAGCAAAATTTCTATATTCTTAACCCTCCCACAAATTGCTGGTCTTAACTTACTACAAGGTTTTAAAAAAGCACCATGCATTTAAACCTCTATATCAGTGCAAAACTTTCTTTTGACGAATTAGGATTTAGAAAACATATACAACAGCCCTTTTACATGCAAATACACTGGTTCCTTGAAGGACATAAGCTTTATTAAGCAAGAAAGCACTCTGACCTCTGAAAGAGCTGGAATGCCCAATTTCTTCATAAGGACAGACACCTTAGTTTGAAGCATCTCTTTTTCTTCACTAGTAAGTTCACCAAACTGCAGGAAGTCAATGTTGTCCGAGTGCTTAAATTGTTTCTTCAACGAATCATTATCAACCCAACAGACAAGGCCAGATGATGGTTGTAAAGAAACCCACTTATCATGCACTGCTGGAAGCACAGCAAACTCTGGCTTCATAAGGTGATCTCTCAAGTAAAAAATATCATCATCCACCATTGTGCCACATTTGATCCCATCTGACCACCTAAGGAAAACTTGGAAAACCTGATTGCATATGAAGATGATTTAGCTTTAGATGTGAGATTGAAGAAAAACTAAAAGTTCCCAAAATTTGTTGACTTACAGCACTAGCTGCCTCACGAGGCAATGTACTCATTGATATTTGCTTCAAAATTTGCAGGTAACTGCAAAACGGAGGAGTCTCATTGACCCCACAAACATTCACAAAGAAGTCGTGAAGACCAGGATACATATTACATAACAAATTGCCTCCAGAGAAATCAGGAGTTGCGGAGCTGAGTTTTTTCATACTGTCTAAAGCACCAGAACGGTCATGCCAATAAACTTCTTCAGGAGAAAGAAGCAAACCGACTACAACATCCTCTTGATTGACTCCAATAGCACAAGGAACAAAAATGAACGGACCTAAACTTAAGGCCTCCGTTACTTCTTTCTTTGAACTAGCAAATTCCTTATAAATGAATGAGTATAATCTTGACATTTGTGATACACTGAAACAGAAATCAAACGATTTTCAACATCAGATGTGAAATATAAGTAGGTCAATAACTACAATGAACCAAGCAACAGATAAAATAAAGATCTATCCTAAATACAAACACAGTACTTTATAAGGTCCGCTTGGCATGCCATCTTATCATAGAACTTTTTAGTTCGTGCCACCAAACATTTCCTTAAGAATTCTTTTGGCTTCAGCAAAAAAATCCTAGTTATTGTAGTCTTAAAATGAAATTGAGGTGTCATTTCCAACTACAGCTTAGCTAATCGACATGACTACTTTATATGGTACTTGTTTGAATTTAATTGAATACATGCAACATTCTATCATATTTTAAGCTGGACTACACAGTAATCAAATTGCTACTTCAATCTTATGCCTCGATTGTTATCCAATCATCCATACAAGGGAAAGTTGAACAAATTAATTTACTCTTGGCTGGTGAACTAACTGCCATTTTTTAAGAATAACATCTAAACTTGCATAGTGGATCACTTTATTATAAAAAAAAAACAGCAGACCAATAAGCCAAGAATCAGGAAAGGACCGAACCTGGCTTTGAAAGGCTTTAACATTCTCCACTGCTGAAGGCTTGCCAGGATATCATCAATAGTAACCTGAGTCTTGAATCCGATATCAGACAACAATTTATTATTTCTAACCTGTTGAACAGAAAAGAAGATCCAAAATCTAGGATTTAGCACATTTACTGCAGAAGGCAAACTACAGTCTAGTTACTACTTAGGTCTGTTCGGCAAGCCCAACAGATTATTCTGCGGGATTATTATTTTCAATAACCCCTCCAATAATCTGATAATACATGTGTATTTGGTATATTTTTTGGGTCAAAATAATCCCAAAATAATCCGAGTACAATAACCTCTCCAATAACCCCGTAAAAAATTTATGCCGAACGGACGCTTAGTCTATAACTATCGATCCCAGACTCCCGTATAAATATCTTAAGGATACTTATCACACCGTTGGCCAAATAAATTTCAATAAGGTACTTTTTCAAACAGGGTGTATATATTTCCTTGTCATATTATGCCTCTCATGAGCCAACCTATAAACCAATACTTCCCCCTTTTTTACACACCTATAATGTCGAACGAGAAGATAAAAACTAAAGAAAAACATTCGGGACAGGGAACAAGCTTGCATTGTCGTCATGTTTCATGAAACTTGAAAGCACAGGCAATGTTGGAGACAGGATGTAGCTCAAAGAATCTATCTTTATTGAGCAACCAGATTTGTTATTTGTATATGATCAATTAATATATAATGAACATTTAGGGCTGAGTTTTTGCAGAAGATGGCAAAAGATGAAACAAAAACAAAATGCTAACCTTTGGAATCGCATATGGAGCAGAGATGCCAAGTATAGAGCGCACAGCATCGCAATCATGAAATAACTCTCTAGGATAATGAAGCTCGTTATCTATACTTGAAGTTGCCCAGCGTACATCACATATACTGTTCATAAGTGAAGACTTAGATGATATGTAGTTTTCACCAGACTTGCAGCTAAAAGAACAAGTAGTTCTCTGACTAAAATATTCATCCCATACAGTATCAAGAACTTCCAAGAGATATTTATTATTCTCACGGTTTCCGTTCCTGGACAATGAGGATAGTATAATATCTAACTCCTGTGATTCCCAATCTCTGACCATCACCCCGGAGGATATCAGGTCTCTGCTCCATTTCACTTGCCCAAAAATAATAGGTGATACATCAGATATGCTCCTCTCTATTTCTACTATTTTCACAAAATCCGTGACTCCTAAAGTATGGAAAAACTCCCTCCACTTCATTAAGCCACAAGATAAGGACCCAGTTAGATTGTGTCTTAAATATAGAACATCAATCTCATGCCACTCGTAATCTATTCCACTGGTGAACCTGCTTACATCAATGGAATTACCAAATTCCTTTCCGAAGTGAACTGTCGCCTCTCTCAATCGCTTGAAGCCATGATTTGTTAAAAGAAGAGCTTTACTCTGAAGTTCGGAAATTAAGTGCTCCTTTTCAACACGACAATCTGCACAAATGGACTGGAAGTGGAGCATAATAAATGCATTGCATTCTATAAATAAAGATCTATCCTTACTAGCCTTTTTACCATCACAAATAATTGGCAAGATGTGAGCCTTGATAAGTTCATGAGCTGTCAAATGCTGGACACCTATCTTGTTTAGTACACTTGCAATATTATTTACAAAGTTTCCATCCACGCAAGAAGCACCATCAGTCGCAGAAGAAAAGAGGGAAGGGCTTACAATCCTCAAAGAAGCATACAGTTTTGGAAAGGCTTTGCTGTCAGTATCACCATCAGCTCCACTTTTTATAGAGTCGATGTTTAACCAAACTGTGCCTTCGATTGTAGAACCATATGTACCATCTGAAAGAGGAAGGAATGGAACCTTTCTAAGGCTACTGATAAGATCCGCTTCGTAACTGACATTTTCTGTTGAATTCCCAGGAGAATTGAGCATCATATGGATTTCATTCAGAAACAAAGACAACCAGTGAAGACCCATTGACTGCAAACCTTTTTCTGCACAGCATATGGAGGAGAGGAACTGAACAAGGATATTTGGTCCGTACTCCCGAATACCTAAAGCTCTTGCAAGTGAATCAGACAAAACTATGTCCTTGTCTAAGAATCCAAGTCCAAGATGTTCTTGAAGTAAAGTATCCGGCAGAAGCACTCTTGCTTGTTCATTCCAACTTCTTAGGACCTTGCAAGGAGGAACCCAAACTTCACCACATCCTTCTTCAAGCAGGCAGTCTGATTGCCTCAACCTGGATATAATCATTCGAGGAAGACCATAGAAAAATCCTTGGACTTCCCCTATAAGAGGAACAAAATGCATATATGCGGACACAGCTTTTCCAGGATTTCCTCTAAAACAAGGAAGAGAGCAAAATGTTTTTTCTGCACCAACAAATAGATCGGGAAATTCTGACAATAACCACTGATTCCATGAGCTGTCTCCGTCAACCTCTTCTCTAGAGGACGGAAGAACAAAATCACCTTGAAGAATAAACTTAAGACCATAAGTTCGCAGGGGAAGGAAAGCAAAAACAGGTTGTTGCTCCAGATGTGGTTCATACTTGCCATTTTCTAGTTCTTTGAGCGTAAATGCCATAGAAATTTCTGTTCCTCGAACACCAGGTCGGATGCTTTCCGCATTCAACTTCTTTGAGGCTATAAACCAAGTCATTATGCTATCCCCATAAGACACTTTCACAAGACCATCACCAACTATTTCTTTTCTCATAGAAAATAATGAATTGTCAAGCATATTTATGATCTTAATACACTGAAGACGGTGAAGGAAAAGTAGTAGAGAAGGATGGATATCTGAAAACATAGAAATGATCTTCGTCATTTCCAATCCGTGTGTTAACTTTGATCCAAAAGGAAGCACCATGCACGTGTTCCAATTATTAGTATCCATCTGATCAGGATAAGCAGATCCAAGTTGTCTGATCAAATCAATGTTACAAGGAGGCACAATTGTTGGCAACACAAACCCTATCTTATCCTCGGTAATATCAAACTTGACATGGAACCCATTAGAATGAATTTCTGGAGCATCAGTGACCTGCAGAAAGGTCGATCATAATTTAGTTTGTCTTACATGATAACTGCAATAAACCACCAAATGGGTGTCTTTTTTCCCTTAAACTAATCAAATCAATGATCAAATAACTATAGCAATAAGACAGAAATCATAACATTAGATCACGTGATTGGCTGATCATCTCGGACATAATGTAAGGAACATATGAAGGAAGCAACCTTCAAAACAAACCACAACTCTTGTCCTGGACAGACAGCCTTTAGTAGAGCATGAGAAACTATGAAAATGGAGCATGACCTCAGAAAGTGAAAGAAAGCGAATCCAAGCTTCCAAAGCATAACATATTCCAAGAGAACTGATCAGAATAAATTGATGGCAAAGAGTATGATAATTGATAGTTTAATATAAACATCCCATCCACAAGAATAATTGATGAATGATGATGAAACTGAACATTTTGAGATTGAGAGACAGCATAAGAATATGAATAATTAGAGTATTTCACCAAGTTGTGTACCGAGATAAAAAGTTTCAAGATTGAAAAAAAAATGCTCTTTCCCCATACCCGGAAAACTGATTTGAAACCAATTCCTTTTTGTCCAATATATCCGGAAGATCCTTTTTTTGTTGAATTCCCAACGTCACACAGTGCTCTGATATTTCGAGCTGTAAAACCTTTCTCATTATTCAAAACAATTATCCTGCTGTTCTGAAGAATGAACATCAATGTGGGATCCACTTCCTCACGGTAGGCATTATCATCAGCATTCTGAATCTGAAAATATTATCAAACTAAAAAAATTGAAGCCAGGTAATGGACCACAGAAGATGAAAAATATATGAGACATACAAATAACTAGGTTCTATCATCTACAGACATGTACATATTCTTGCATTAATTCTATTTGCATGTTAGCGCCTAAGTGATGCAAGGCACACGCCAATTCATTCCTTAGATTTTACTTTCATCCTATGATGTCCCTTCTCAACCTAAAATTTTAAAAACATGTGTAGAAGTTTAATAGCTGAATTTCATCCTAGCAGACTGAAAAATGACAACTACTCTTCAATTGGATGAACAAGGAAGAACCGAAGAAACATTTAAACAAAAAGAGAATGGAGAAGAAGAAACATAAGAAAATGAAGGAAAATAGTTTTCTATGCATTTTTACCAAAATAAGACTAAAATTTTGAGAAAGGGTGCAGATTGCTTGAACATATTTGGAAATCTGTAATTGTAGGCTGTTATTTGAGGAGTAATTTTGGAAATGTGAAAGTATTCCTACAAACAAAAAATCCATTTTAAAAAAAAATGGAGAATCTGTAATTTTAAGCATAATTTAAGGAAGGTGAGTGCCTAACTACCTAGCATGCGCCTTTCCATACCTGTGTCATCTAGGGTCTACCAGGTGATGGAAAGGCCAAGGTGGCCAGGCATGCCTGTGCCTTACCTTTCTGCACACCAGCCGAAGGCACAATATTACAATTACATGCAAGCTACATACATAAGATGATGCAACATGGACACACTCTAAGGTGCTCTCTTTAAGTAAGGTCCTGAAATAGCTTAGAAGAAGAAGAAGAATATGTCATGAAGCCACTGAAACACGATCAAGAAACATGCAGCCAAGAAAACGTTATTTTTACCTAATTTGCCTTTAGTCCACTCAGTATACCCAAGAAATCAAGCCATTGATAGGGAAGAAAAACGGAAAACATACCAGCTCAAGAAGAAAATGGGAGTCCTGTGAATACAACTCCTTCGAAAGACAACCGAGAGCTCTGCCTAAACGAGCATGATGCTTTTCCAACATGCTGCTCTCGACACCAGAGCCTAGACCAAACTCTTCACGCCTAATAGATTCAATGACAAGGGCTGCATCTTCCATCTCGGCATATTGAACTGCATCATGGATACCATCTCTTACAGAGATTTCAGAAGAACTGAGATTAATTTTGTCATTGTGTTGCTCATCACCTCCGACAGAGGGAACCTCCTGAGGAAGCAACATCTTATCTGCCACATGTTGCTGATTTTCAAACTCCGCGAGCCTTGAACTTATATTCCCAGTTGGGAAAGATGGTATAGGCATCCAAGACTGATCAGTGATGATGGGACAAACTTTATGGTGATCATCAATCCACTCTACAATACTAAGAGAAAAACCTACTTCATGAAGCATAAGGCGCTCCTCATTGCTTTTGCATTGAAGCAAAACAGTAGAAGGGGCGCATCTGAGAACAGATTGCAGTCCAGAAAGTAAGATATCGGCAGCCAAACAATGGAACTCTGAAGGCAGGTAACCAAGACAATCTAAAACAAGCCTTGATACATTAGAGGTAGCCCCCTTTACATCATCCTGCTGAATGCATATGCTGCTTCCCGAAGTTAAACCAGAACTTCCCTTATTGCCCAAAGAAATCCGGTCTTGACTCAATCCTCTATCCATTGGATCTGCCAATAGAACTTCAAAAGCATGACGTGCACGGTCTTTCAAAAGGGGTGATGCACGTTTTCCACCTCCATAAAAAGCAAATGATGATATTATTTCTACAGCAACTTGGAAAGAAGATCCTTGGAGTAATGCTTTATAAAATGATTCCGGAGATGCCAAAGGATCAATCCTGATAACTTTGCCATCCCTAGTCAAAAGACACAGCAAGTCTTTTTCATTAACCTCAGTCAACAGCCACCTTACAAGTGGTCCAAGTGATGGAGCATAGACAGTATCCCAATGCAACCATGAATTTAAGTCAACCAACATTGGTGCCCCACTAACAACTTTAATAGCGTCCTTTGAAATAAAAGATCCTACTTTGTGTACTTCTCTCCCGGCCTCGGTTCCCAAAACAGTAGAATCCAGTGAATGGTTTGCATTATTATCCACTGAATCACAACTATTTGAAGTTTCCAACAACGTCGCAGAAAATAGGATACAACTGCTGCTTTTATGTTTGTCAACGGTAAGTGGAGAATTATCCATACATCCCTTTTCAACTACATTGAAATTAATGAAGGGAAACTGCCTTGAAAGCAAATTGGCAATCCTATGCTTTGATAGGGCTCCATCCTCCCATAGGTTGTCTGAAGCTTGCGAAACTAGAACATCTAATTGTTGCTTAACAAGGCAAACTTCAAAAGGAAGCCCATGCACCTGACTGTTTAAATTGCCATGCAGTTCTTTTGGAAGCTGGGAGATGTTTCTTTCTAAAAATGTGAGATATTCCCCATAACCAAGGGAATCGAAGTTCTTGACAGAGAACTGTTGATTTAGCCAAACTTCACAATGGAGAAGTTTCCTTGCAACCGTAGTAATTGTTTTAGCAGGTGATAATCCATCTCTAGACGAAGGACTTTCATTTGCAAAATACTCGGCCACTTTCCTAATAATTTCTTCTACAGTCACCCCTGCAAAGAGTATAAAGTAAACATATTAACAGTATTATTATTGAAGGTGAAAGGCACACAGCATATGCAGGCAGAAACAAAGGGACTTCTGTTACTGAGTTGACAAGTTTATGGCCCCATATGCTTAAAATCCAGATTAATACAAGGAGAGTTTCACTATGGTTAGAAAGATAACCTAAAAATGGACATATAACAGATTATATTGCTTATAGAACTTAGCTACATAAACAAAAATATGATACTATAAACTACCAGGTAAAATATAATTATATCACCAGGACCACTTTCCTAATAATTTCTTCTACAGTCACCCCTGCAAAGAGTATAAAGTAAACATATTAACAGTATTATTATTGAAGGTGAAAGACACACAGCATATGCAGGCAGAAACAAAGGGACTTCTAGGAATGACTTGACAAGTTTATGGCCCCATATGCTTAAAATCCAGATTAATACAAGGAGAGTTTCACTATAGTTAGAAAGATAACCTAAAAATGGACATATAACAGATTATATTGCTTATAGAACTTAGCTACATAAACAAAAATATGATACTATAAACTACCAGGTAAAATATAATTATATTACCAAGACTACTAGTAACATAAGATTAAAATGCAATACTGTTCAAGATATCTATTTCACTTGGTCATATGGGACTCTTTTCAATGATGTAACAGGAACATTAATTTCAAGTGCTCATTACAAAGTCAATCAAAGAACATCTTCCTTTTGCGCTCAGCTGAACTATCATACATTAGGCCCAACTAAAACAATATCCAAACTGAAATGACAGCTCCACTTACGCAAGCCACAATCTGAAATGTGATCAGTAGAGTATGGCGGATCATTGCCTCCAAGTTCAACATCTAAGCATTCATATTCATCACGTTTGTTAGATTGTGTGTCTGCACAACCAATCTCATCAAATGATTGGAATGTGTCATAGATGCTATCCCAACTCCCATTCTTAATTGACATTACCTGCAAGAATAGAGAAGGGAGCATCAAGAATCAACAAAAGATAAATTAAGAAACAACATAACAAAGATGTTCCAATTTTGGAACTAGTATATAAATATTATAGATACTTCAGAGCCACGGAAATTCATATATAGGAAACAAAAAAACACAGTGAAGTATTTAGCTCAACTCGTAATGCACGGGTGTATATTTGGAAATTAGGAACTCATATGGAATCCTATATTTGACTTAATTTAATGTATAAATGATCAATACGATAATGAAACTACACTTCAGTAACCAGTCAAGTTTTCGAAATTTTAAAGAGATAGAACTTAAGACTTCACAAAGAGAACACTTGCATCAGAAACACTCGGGGAGGGGGGGGGGACTATAAAATTCAATCGACTGATCTGATTATTACCATCTCTAACACAGTGTAGAGCAAAATCATAAAAGACTTAACTACGGAAGTCGTCCAAAAAATAAGCCTAACAGGCATATAAAATCTATGAAACCTTGGCAAAATAAGCAGAACAAATTTTCTATAAACCTCGGACTCTTCCCCAACGGCACATTATACATCCCTTCGGAAAAATAAAGTCAATGAGAAACAAGAAAGATTTTCAAGACAGTCTTTCTATACACCTTAGCCTCTCCTCCAACTGCACAGTAAATTTCCCTTCAGATAGCTTAGTATCGCAGAAAAGTTGTCTATTGTCAGTCTACAACACCGTGTTAAAGCATTATCAAAATTCAATTCTGTAGTACAAAATAAAGAAGAATCACTCACAGCAACATTTAGCAGTCCCTGAAGTGGAATTGTAGAGGCCAATGACTTGTATTTCTTTTTCTGTCGGAGTGATACACAATAGTGTTCCAACATTTTTTCAAAAACCTGCACACACAAAAGATGAAACTCATCAATACCACTTCCAAAGGCAGACACATGAGAAGAGCATTTAGTGCAATTTGGACACACAAAAAAAATATGAAAGTACATCCACAGAAGGCAAAATATCTTAAAGCATTGATAGATTGGCATCCCACTCTAGTGTACAACCTTTCTTGTTTTTAACCGATTTTAATATGTCAGCAGCCTTGAACAGTTATAAATACATCCAACAGTAGGTTCCTGCAGGGGACACGTAACCCAAGGCCTGATTATGTTATAATGACTTCTAAGATGGAGTCATGGAAGACACACATGAAGGTACACTATCTATTCTCTGAACGATTTTTCATTATTTGGTGAAGTTTGACTCGCTTTGAAATAGTAGAATCAAGTTAGAAGTGCCTTGTCATTCATAAATTTCGTTGTATTGTATACCATAAAACTGAATCAAACATTTTGCCCTTCGCAACTATTTATCACAAAACAATGTCACAACACTCAGCACATCACTTCAATTCTGTGTAGAGCTAATCAAACAGGAGTGATCTACAAGACTATACCTCAGTTGCAGTGTGTTGGTGGCATTCCTCCTTCCATGTTGTGATAAATATCCTGATAGATTCATTAGAAAGTGCAAGATCGGACCCAATCATGTAAGCTTGATTTTCAAATTTTCGTTTTTTTTTTGCAGGCTCATCATTCTCCTTCAAGATGCAAGAGGCAGGAGAAGAACTGTGAGTTTCTCCTCTCAACCCAAGTCTTGTCATCTCTTCAGCTTGAGATGGATAAGGGCAGCTACTGACTTTATCACCTCTCTTGTTCTTCGATGAAAGCGGGTATTCCTTCTGCATGTAACAATCATTTGCCATTTGCTCACTATCATGCTCATCTTCATCATTATCATCAGCATGGCTGTTGTCATCGGCATGGCCGTCGTCATCATCACCAGAACTGGAAAAACTGAAACGTACATGCTTTCCTAGGAAGTCTTTATGAGCAGAGGAGAATGAAGCAACGCGCTGAGTCATTGTGTTGTAACGTTTATCAATTTGTTTTTTCTCCAAAGAAAAAAGAGGGCGCTTTTTGCGCCTGTCACCAGAATCCTTTTCTTTATGAAAATATGTCTTCATCAAAGCATTATTTCTACGAAGGGCTTCACGGATAAATCCAATGTGTGTTCTACAGTAAGCCACATACGATGATAAGAAACGGACAACTAATAAAGATTGCACAGTATAATGACAAAACATTTAACACCAGTGTAGATAAAGAAAAGCTGAGGACAAGGCAGTGCCATGTTCAGCAGGCTGCAGGTAGCAGCAAACACTATCATATAGTTTAAACAAAACAATGTCCTGAATGATTAGGCTGCAAACCAGTCCTTAGATCCAGAGAGAAACTCCAAGTCTCCAAATGATTGCTACTAGATTGGGGATCCGGTTATAAGTGATAAATGTCCAGTTATGAATATATTGCTGTCAACCTTGAATTGATTTTTCCCAATGTAAGGTATATAATTCTCAAGCTTCCTAGTCAGTTTATATTTGAAATGTTCTTTGTTTCACCAGTCACACACAGAACGCAAATTACCTAGACAGGCGTTAAGTCTTATTTCAAAATCAAGGAAGGACGTGGAATAAGAAGAGGTTAGAAATAAAAGTGAAACATATCAACAAATAAGCAGCAACATGTTTACACATAAATGCTAGTCTGCTACACATGCAAGTACTTTAAAAAAATTTATCTCAGATAGCCAAACACGATGCGTGCAAGGAGAAATCACATGCATGCAATCACTTAACTAACTAAATATCAGATTAAATTTTTTTTTAAAAAGTCGAGAATGGGTACCCCAAGCTCTGAATACGCAAGCCCAAGTTCTCCCAGTTATGGATTTTGCGTTGGTTAGCAACAAAAATCAAGAAACTTTTCCCGTCAATACTCTTTCCATTGAGCTCCAAAATATAAGCCTTAAGGTGTGAAATGATCTCCTCGCATGTAATCTTGTGTATTTCAGTCATATCTTTTGACAAGAAATAGTGCTCAATTAGAGGATGCCGGACTAATGGACCCAATTCTAGTTCTTCAAACTTCTCAATGCCCTCATTCTCACATATTGCGACTTGCAAGTCGTACAAAGAAGTAATACTCCGAACAGCAACAAAGCAGTGGATAAAGGCATTAATCTGCAGAAGAAGATGACACATTTTAATCACATAATCATGAAACCGGACTATTTAAGGGGGAAAGCAAGGATTTGAACACTAAAGAAATGCATATACTACCTTTCCTTCAATAACAGTAAGACGATGGAGAGAGGGAACTTGCTGAAGTTGAAACCCTAGCGAATCCCAAGACTCCGCTTTGAGTCTCACCAACGCAGACTGAATTACTTTCCAGGTGGAAACGTTTTCCGAAGAAGCAATAAGTTCGCGCCGAGCTTGGTCCACCGCAACTTCAATCTTCTCGAGGGACTCCCTTCGACTGGGGTTCGGATTGCGCTGTTGGCGTTGGAATTGGGACGGAAACTTGGGGACTTGATTTTGAACGGGATGATTAGGGTTGTGTTGCAGAGTTGGTGTTAAAGCCGGGAAATTATCAATTTGCGGATTCTCCACATTGCTTGTAGAAGAAACGATGTTGGGAAATTGGAGCAAAGACGAAATCTGCTGCAGTAAGAGATTAGGATCATGATGCTGAAGGTTAGCGTTTTGGAGGTAAGGATTGTATTGATACATTTGAGGGGGGAATTGGGCATAGGGTGCCGGGTGCTGAGGGAGAAACTCCGGCCTGTAGTCTCCCGGCGGCTGAGGATGCGAAGGCGGTGGCGGAGCGCCATTTCCGTCAGCGTTGCGCCCATTGTCACCGCGCTGGCGGGCATGACGATTAGGTCTTTGCATTGAGAGAAAAGGGCGGGATAGGGCAACAGCAACGGCAACAGCAACGAAGGTTTAGGATGGGTTAAGGAAGGTTTAGGGTTTATTTTGCATCTTACAGCCTCCACAGGATATCAGACTACCAGTACACTACACCCGCTTATATCATCTTCTATGTACATTTTAATACATTAGGTTTCGATAAAAATTGCACATTCAGTTTTGATTTGTGTATAGTACACCTAGGCAAAAAAATCTATAAAAATAAATATAAAGTTTTTAAAAAACATAAATATTGAATATTAAATAAATCATATACAATCTCTACATTTGATCTGTAACTGGATTTTTATAAATTTATATAGAATTTTTAGAAAATTTAATTATATTGTATTTATTATTTTTAAGGAATAAATGCATAGTTTAAGAGATTTTATGTATGGTTTTTTTTATAAATATTAATTTGGCGGTCTACTTTTTTATATATTAATAGGTAATTATATTTTTATTTGTGTTATATACGAATATAAATATACTATATGTAACTAGATAATTTTATTTTGTTTATTAATGATTGTTACGTGTCATGATATTTTATTATTGTGAACGAAAACACTCATTAATTAACAAATAAAAATATAATTTGAGAAGAAAAAAGAGCAACATAAATTATTGTACAAATTTCACTTTTGGTTCGGTCCGGGTTTCGGTCGGAAGCGTTGTTGTAGGGGGTTACGTGACGCTAATGGCCAATGGTTATGTGGTTTTACGTTCTATATTGGCATGTGCACTGTGCCAATTGCGGAACTTTGAGGATTGTTTGTAGGGTTGTATCTTGCTTGTGGAAAGGGTTTCCGCATGGTCCCTATGGAGTTGGATTCCGAGCTGGTTGTGAGACTGTTAACCGTAATGTGTCGAGTACTTGTCCTCTTTTTAGGTTGCTATATAGGTACCAAGGCTTCCTTTTGTAGAGAGTGGTTTGTTCAATTTCGACATGTTTTTTGTGAGGCAAACCATGCCGTTGGTTTTATGGTTTCTCATGTGTTAAACTTTCCTTTAGGATTATTGTTTTATGAACGCCCTCCTCCTAGTCTTATTTCAATATCAAAGAACAATGTCCGCGGAGTAGCAACTCAAAGTTTATCACTTCTTAGCTTTTTTCCGTCGTTTCAATATAATGCGGGCGAATCTAAGAGCTCCACGTCTCCTTCGCCGACAAAAAAAAACATTGTATTTTTTATTAGTTATGACACTATATATTCTCTATATAAATTATAACATATATTATATATCTACATACCTAACTACACTATATTTTTAGTTTTTCGAAGCAATATATATATAATTTTTGAAGTCTTATACATTGAAATTTTTGTTATTTTTTTATAAATCATAATTTGGTGGCTTGTTATTTTGTATACATTTATAGGTCATTGTATTATTTTGTTCACGGGGAATAATTATTATTTTCTAACAATAAAAAAATTATTTAAATTAAATGTAACACAGTTGAAAATTTATGAGGAAATATGATTTTTTTATTTTTTTTTAAAAAAACGGGAAGCGGTTAGATTGTTCTATCTCCTATAAATAGTTCACCCTAAAACATTCTTGCAGACGAGAACACGAAGTTCCGGATAGTCAGAAAAAAACAGGTGTTGGGGTTCGATATTCCTATATGGGTCAGTCGGTCAGCAACACAGTTGGTTTCTCTGAAAATATGTCTGAATGAGGAAATATGATTTTATTTTAAACCTTTTATCTTTGTTAGACAAAAAGAAAGTGATAAATACTTCAACCCTCTTTTAAGTACCAACACGGACTTTCTCCTTGAGGCTTGAAATGGCTTCGGCTCTCATTGACAAAAATCTAATGAATTATTTTGTAAGACCGATTGCGCCCGTTTACCACATGGCCACATAAGAGGGAAATATTTCCATACAACACGCACCTTCGGACAGTCCTGAAAGACATGTAATCGATTTTCATCATGTCACACACATCACACCAGGGCTCAACTCGGACTCTCCGATGACATAAAATCTTCTTAATTACATGGGACAACATCTTTGCATGCACGCCAGGCAAGGTACGAACTGAAGGGGTCTTCTTGACCTTCCATAATTGTTTCCAACACCACCTAGATGAGCCCTCAAACGTAATGCATGTCAATTTCTTTTGGCTGAATTGGCACTTAGGGCCTTTTACACTATAGAGTTGAAATTTAGGACCCTACCAATTACAAATTGAGAAATATGGCTCCTACTTTACTCGACTAATTCATAAATAAGACAAAAAGTTGACAAAAGTGATGACTAATGAGTGATGGTTGATGTGAGTGTTGACTGTGACCTTTTGATTGACATTTGGAGGAAATTTGGGGCCAAAAAAACGCAGCTCTCTACCCAGAAAAAATCCGCTTACCCAAAAATTCGCTTACCCAAAAATCCGCTTACCCAATTAATGTCACAATCATACCCAAAAATAAATTTCTCAAAGTACAAAAACATACTCGAAAACAACATACCCAATAAATCAAATATCAAAATAAAACAATATCCATAAATTGGATAATATTTTATATTTATACCCAATTTAAACATCACTTAATACAAAATCCATACCCAATTTAAATGTCATACCTAAAATTTTCAAAACTCGATATTGTACACAAACATCAATATCAAATGACATTTGGTCATTACCCAAAAATTCCCTTGACATTTGATCATTATAACACATTTTGGGTAACCATAAAACATACCCACGACATCACTTTAAATATACTTAATAATAAGAAATACACTACAAAGCCAATACACGTATAAAAGCATACCCAAGTTGAATTTGTCATAACCAAAATTTACACAAATCGATATTGTACACAAACATCAATACCAAATGACATTTGATCCTTGTAACACAGTTTGGATAACCATAAAACATACCCAAAAATATCACTTTAAGCATACTCAACAATAAGAAACATACCACAAAAACAATAAACATATACCCAATAATGAGAAAAATATTATAATTCATATTTGGGTAACGAAAACAATGTCACCCAAAAAAATTAAACAATTATGGACTTGGAAATTTCATCAAACTAGCTACATTAACCAAAAATAAAAGATAAACATGTAAAAAAGATACTTAAACCAAAAGTAAACATCTAATCACCATCATTTCAACTAAATAAATTATTGCCCTATTTTCTAGTTTCTATACCTACTTTTTCTTTCTTTTATATAAAGGCATAGTTTACAAAAGATAATTTTAAGGGGTCCTATTTTCCTAATTAATTCATTTCTTTTCTTCTATTGTACAACTAAGAGCTAAATGATAAGCGAAACAAACTAAGGAAATACCGTCCTTAGTATAAAACCAAGATATTTCTCTCTAATTTCCCAACTAGTAAGAGGAATTTCAACCCCACATCACTGTCGATATTCGCCAGCTGGGATCTAACTTCATTCGCATTCCACTCTCCACGGTCCTAATCATTGAGATCGATGATACACATCTCCAAAAAGTATTGGGAGCGCACAATCAGCTGATAAGTGCTAGGCCTTGGAAATCAAGGGTCCTCCAAACCGAGATCATCGTGCCATTTCCAACACTCTAGCACAAACCCTTCCGTAAAACCTCTCGGCCTTTGACAATGTTTATCCCTCTATAACTAGGTTTAAACGCAACCGACACATATATAAAAGTCCCGTTCGAATAATATTTCGTCTTGAGAAAGGGAGCAATTAGAGAATCAGGTTCCGTCAACAACCGCCAACCTTGTTTTGCTAACATAGTATAGTTGAAAGCTCCCATATCACGAAAGCCAAGACCACTAGATTCCTTAGAGCGACATAATCGTTGTCCACCTTATATAGTGAATATTCATCTTCTTAAAAGTGGTCCCTCACCAGAACTGATTCATCATCCTCTCAACGTCAAGACAAACTTTTTAAGGCATTTCAAAGCAAGACATTGCAGATGAAGGAATAACTTGTACCATTGCTTTTAATAAGACTGCCTTTTACGGCACTGCTCAACATAGTCTCCTTCCACCCCTTAAACTTCTTCCATACGTGTTCCTTAACATTGACAAAAATCATCTTGTTTGACCTCTCAACCGTGGTAGGGAGACCTATATATTTCTTATGCTTGATTACCTCCTTGGTTCTCATCACAGTCTAAATTGTACACCTCACATCCGATGACAAGTTATAGCTAAATGATAGCTTTGATTTTGCTAGGTTAATTTGTTGTCCTGACGCTACTCCATATGTTAATCCGTTGACAAGACATCTTAACAAAGATCACACTATCATCTGCAAAAAAGAGGTGAGAAATACGGGAAGATGACAGGGCTATTTTGATCCCCTGAAGCCGACCCTTAATCTCACTTTTCCTAATGAGATTGGATAACCCCTCAACACAAATGAGGAACAAAAAAGGAGAGAGCGGGTCACCCTTACGCATACCCTTGGATGGATGGATAGATGGAGGCAGTTGGACGTCCCTAAAAAACAACCGAGAAAGTAATTGTTGTCACACACCGCGTAATCAATTCAATTCATCTTGAATCTTCCATCAAAATCCATAGCATACATACATTGCTCAAGATGTTTCCACTCCACTTTATCATAAGCCTTAACCATATCCACCTTAAGCGAATAAGCGTCGTAAAATCATGCCTTCCTTCCCTCAAAAATCTCAAAAGCCGCCAACACATTATACGTACTCAGGCACCTAGCCACAAGAGCACTTTGTTAGGGGAGATAAACTTTCCCATACAACTTTTAAATGATTAGCAAGAACCATAACAAAAATCTAGTAAATCACAGTGCAAAGACTAAACAATCTCAAATCACGCATACAACAAAGATTATTTGTCTTTGGGATAAAGAAAATAAAAGTATGATTTATAAGAAGGGGGAAGAAATCACCTTCAAAAAACTCGATGATGAACCTTGTAATACCAACTCCAAAAATATTAAGTGTTTTTGAAAAAAGAGCGTCGAAAAACTATAAGGTTCAGACTTCGTAGGGATGCATATTAAAAAGCACAAATTTAACCTCACCCTCTATACACCGGCACAAAAGATCCACATTATCATCCAAGTTCAATTGGGTGACCAAGGCAAGATCCGGCTCGACATCAAGAACCGGTCCCGACGAGAAAATCTTCCCAAAATACTCAACTGCCAATTATGCTTTGTCATCCGCCGATCTCCACGTCAAGCCATCACCATCTACTAGTTTTTTTTATTGTGTCGTTTTCGTCCGAATGCCTTTTGGTGGAAGAAAGCAGTATTTCGATCACCACATTTAACAACATGCACTCGTTTCCCTCCATCCACCCTTTAAAGTTGTTTGAGCAAAGTCAATGAAGGACATCAACCGGCACGAGATATTCATGAACAAGATAGATAGTAAATGTTCTTAAGTTATACATCAAACACAACATATTCTTAAAGAATTTTCAAAATTGGTCTTCTTTTTGACACACCGAATGAACCACATAATGATGAGTAAAGACCCCACCGGTCACTCTACGCTGAATTCATAATTTTCCTTTGCCCTTGCTCCACAAAGAAAACATAGAAACTGAAAGCAAAAACAACATATGTTTACAAATTACAAGTAGTGAACGATTAGAAGGCATGTTTTTTGTTATCACCAGACAGGAAATAACCACCATAGATACTCAGTCCCTCAACCTTCACTGCCAGGTTGCAGTACATATAAGAAGACGAATCAACTCATAGAACTTTCACGCCTGGCTTCTCTGTGAACATGTCTATGGGCTTAGTACTACAAATCTTTATACAAATTGCTTCAGGAATTCCGTGGCCACCAACCTTCCCCGCGTGTTTACTGATAGTTTCAACTCAGTTATCTCCTTATCGATGTCCTGAAATTTAATAAAGGTGAATCACTGAACAATCCGTATCAGCTGAAGGACTCGCGTGATTACTTTTAAATTTGACAAGCCTAAAACTGTTACATGTAGGTGTATAGGACTGAAATCGACTAATCTTTTTAAAAATCACTATAATGTAAGATGAACTAATATTTAACTTGACTATATCTCTTCAAATTCTAAATCTCAGGCTTCAAACTCAAAAGCGATACCTATCTAAACTCCAAAGGACAACTGCAAAATTTAGACCTCAAGCCAAAACCAGAATCAGTTGAATCCAGAAGAACTAGCGAGGTTTAGATCGGAAGTCTTACCTCCATAAACTGCACAATGAAATCGATGAGTTTTTGTTTATGCATCTCCTCACAGTGATAGTTTGTGATGAGGAAGCTAATGTCATACCCCTGCAAAATGAAGGCAAATGTGAGAAATCTTAGCATTGAAAGATTACCAACCTGTAGGATTGTAGGAACTGTCAACTCTGCAATCGTAAACTTTATTTCTTTCTTGAAAATATAAGTGATAAAGACCTGATATACTTCAGCACTCATTCACGTACCTGCACGGGCTTTCTCCTCAAGACCTGAAATGCTTCAGCTCTCATCGACAAAAATCTGAGGAATTTTTTGGTTAGTATATTTTCAAGCTCATCTGTCTGTTTAACCTGCAAATTAGATACGTAAGTACGGAGGCCTAAACTTACTATCAAAAGATACAAGCCAGAAAGAGAAGATGATTCATAAGATTCTCACCTTCAGGCTTATGCGTAATGAATTTATCGAGGTTTCAATCAAACATTTTTCAGCTTCATTTCGACAAATCAGTATCTGTGGAAGAATTTAAATCAAACTCAAAACAAGTGCATTTGCAGAAAAGACACGTAAAGCTTAAAACAGGTTCATGTATCCTCAACGCTTGGTCAATGTGAAGAACGCCAAAAATAATTATTATAAAAAATATACCAGTTCTTTTGGATGCAATAAGGAGTTATAACTAATAAGTGACGGTTAAGCAGTGCAGGAAAGAAGAACGCAGCCCAATATTAGACATAGAAATGAAAATATTCAGACAACTTGCAAAGTTGCTATTCATGAGAATGTAAAATTAGTCAGCCCCGCACCCCAGACCCCAACTACCACAGATTTCCTCACTGCATAGCAGCATATACCCTTTTACACTGTATGATCACATTCAAAACCAGCCAAAAGAAAACATATCCGATTCCCAAAATCACCAACAAAATGCTGAGATCTGAAGGCCAGATGCACATAGCTTACATATATACAGTTTTAAGTTGTATACAAATTAGCCTCCCTGACATTACAGGAAAGTTTCACATCATTACATACAGAAAACGTCACCATAAGGTCCATAATGCAGAAGTCCAACAAGAGATCTATAAGTTCCAGTTATGTAGAAAGGCATTATTTCAACGCGGAGATAATAATACGATAAAGGTTCACTATCAGCAGATTGCTGCCAAAAGAAGTTCGATGAAAAATAATTTTTGGACAGTAATTATACATATATGAAGTGCAAACATGAATGAGATCAAGGCACTAAAGAAGCAGATACAAGATGTTGAAGACCCTCTTACAGGATTTAGCAGAAGCTCAGGGCTTGTCCTGAAAAATGACATTAAAAAAACAAACCGAAAGACATTAGTAGTCAGTTCATATTTTGGGAGGCCTTGGAAGTTGTAACAACGAGAGAATGTAATACCACTGTTATGGATGCATCTAAACACTAATAGATAAGTATAAAGCTGTAGTTCTCATACACCACCAAAGCCAAACTCACATTTCCCCTTGCCTTGTAACAACAAGAACATGTCAAAACACTATTATCGATGCATCTAAACACCAATAGATAAGCATACAGCTAAGCTTAGTTTTCATACACCACCAAATCCAAATTCTCAATCAATCGTGCAAAATAAACATTCGATCTCTAGTCTGCAACAGCAGAACTTCAGAAAACTATATTGATAACAGAATGCAAGGAAAACGGATCTCATACTTCATTTCAATCTCAGGTTTGTTATGTCTTTCCACTTCTTGACAGGGAAAGCTCTGCAAACAAAGAGGCCAATTTAATTGAAGAAACCACACCAAATGTGACTTTGCCACCAATATCAAGCCCTAAGATCATTACCTGGAGACACAAGGCAGCCTCTAGAGTGTTCCGTATGCAAGTCAAGTATAACTTCACTGTGTTCGCCTGATAAACATCCACACCACAAATAATTTAATTCCAATTTCATAAGATCGAAAGATTTCTCCCACTCACATACGCAACAAATGTTCATATTGGGGCCAAAAATTGGAGAAAAAAATTGAAATCATACGCATGATTCAGGATAATATGAAGCAAATAAACAAATAGTAATCATGATTTGAAGAAGAAGAAGCTACAGTTGTGCATTGCACTGAAGACGATGATGGTCAAATTGGAGTAAATTACTGCAAAACCTAAACTAGTGCGAAAACTGCGATTGAAGGCGAAAAGGATGATATAATTGAACATTAATACCATTGGGGAGGCGGATCAGATCTGAAGCAATACTACCGTTCTTTAGCTTCTGTCTTTTGAAAACGGCAATCGATCTCAGTTGAAGGATTTCTGATCAAACAGAGGAAAGCGAAGGAGCAGAACGTAAAACGATTAAGCTGAACCTGACAAAAAAGTGGAAATAAAAAATCCGACCTGCCGGATTCGAACCAGCGACCTAAGGATATCTGATGGTTCAACAACTACAGTCCTCCGCTCTACCAACTGAGCTAAGGTCGGATGTTGAAACTCGAGCGAGAAATAAATAATTTCCATTGTTAAAGTTTGTTTTCTGAATATTAACAAATCCGCAAGTATTTCTGTAGTTCGTATCTCATCGTAACAATTTTCAGATTCTCATCTTCAGACATAGATGGTTCGTGTAAATCATCAATCGACTTCCTTTCAAATCCCGTGTATATATATATATATATATATATATAAAAGTAGGTAATGAAGGAGCATTTAAGGCCAAGCACATCTCCACTCCCTTGTTGGGGTGGTGGTGGGATGAGAGGAATGATGTTCAAGCTTGCGATTGTGGCAACTGTTGTTGTCTGCACTCTATCGTTGAGCTCTCCCCGTGATACCATTCAGTCGTCTATTACCTACAGATCCAAGTTTGTTGCACTTTTCATTTCTATTGTGGTATTGCATTTGAAAGGCAATAACAATATGAAATAATCGCTCCTTTGTTTGTCTATTGGATATGATACAAGGGTTCTAAGTAGCTTGATGTTTTTCCCTTTGCTGGTGTGGTTATGAGCTAACAACCCTAACATTATCGCCTCGGAAATAACTGCTTGGTATTGTATTGACGTGTTGCTGTAAAAGCTTTTCTTTTTCTTTGGTTGGCATATGCACAGTATTTTTTTTTTTTTTTTTTTTTTGAAATGGTACGTTTCCGGTTCGGCTTCGCCTACGTCCGGATAGGGTATTTACTGTGGCCCATTAAGGGGATACCCTCCCAATACCAATTTTTCCATACATGTCTCCCGGAGGATTCGAACTCGAATCTCCAGGCTAACACTTAAGGAGTCTAGCACCACAACCACTAGACCAACTGAGTATTGGTTATGCACAGTATTTTTGTTACAACATTGTCAAGTTGGTAGCAACTTGCTTACTGTGAATCAGGATTAAATATCTGACAGTCTTACTAGTTTTGAAATCATTTTTACTTTGTGAATGCTCTTCTAGTATGTTTATCATGAGACTGTTGAAATTTGTGTCTCCATATCTCAGATCAATGTGGAAGAACTTTGGGGAATTGCTCCATCGGAGGATTGGAAGCCATTAAGGGTATAATACTAGCCAAACAAGCCGGGCATTGTCATGCTCTCAAAGAAGGGTTACTGCTTTCCTTACTGGCGTCTTGAACACCATGGAAAGAATAAACATGGTCTCAAAGGAGATTATCACAAACAGAACACCCAACAATTTTCAAATTTAATCAGCTCTTGAATTCCATATCAAAATTGGAAATTCTTTGTATACAAACAAATTACCACAAAATCTTACCGTTGGTGAGTGTTTCGAAACAAAATTGTAATAGATCACCGAGATTCATCATACAATTGGAGAAATGAGGGTTACTGATTCTCCAATTGTTTTCTGTGCTCGCCAACTTACTGCATTTGCAGTTTCTGATGTACCCATCTACACAAGTGAATTTAAGATAGATTAAGATTCACAAATATATCAAATAGCAGACATTAATATTCTGAATCCAGTTATGTTTTTTTTACCCTAATCTCCAGAGAATGATAGTCGCGCCACAGGTCAATATCTTGCTTATACGTTACAAGTGCAGATTCAAATAGCTTTCGAGCATTTGCAAGGCTAGATTTACACCCATCTAATGCAAGGTTTGTTTCCAGTTCAATGCAGAACTTATACAGTGCAAGACCAGGTCGAGGTAAAGCCAAAAACCTGCAAGAGGAAGGCAATATAAGTTTCAGGATTAGTAACTGCAAAGTGGACTACGCTGTATTCATTTTGTTGTGGCATACATACCGCTTATACAATTTTCTGGCTTCCTGAATCCCATCCCTCTGAAGAACAAATTTCACAAAGGCAGATGGTAGGGAAAAACTACCATTACAGTCACCGTCTCTAGTCAATGTATCAACAGCAACTTCCAGCAGCGCTTTGAAGTAGTCTTTCTTGATTCCAAATGACTTGAGTGCCTGCGATACAAGTACAACCATGCATTAGAAAATGGCACAGCGGAGTCTAATGACAAACCATTTCATACAAACTACATCTTTGACAACGAAAGATAATGTGTTATGGGCATTGGAGACTAACATCGTTTAGTTAGCGTCAATGAGTGATTATTAAGTTTCTATAATACATGTAAAAACAAGAGTTATTGCTTACCATGAGCCACAGACTCTCAGCCTCGGGAATGGGCGCTCTTTCCAGAAATCCTAACAAAGGTGTAAAGATAGATACCGCATCTGCAATTACTTTAATCTCCAATGACATCCTCAAAGTCCATAATTGTGCATCATCTGCAAATTTTCCGTTCGTATACTTTTCTAACAATTCTCTTGCATCAACATGGGTTGTTTCTAAACAAAATAAAACTTGTTGGCGCGCAAGATCTCTGGTAAGAGAACCTACAGACTCTGCTTGTTCAAAAACTTTCTTAAGACGAGAACTGTACTCTTTTACATGGTCTGAGGCATCAGCAACTCTCGGAGCAATAACACCCATTAAGAATTGCACGTACAGATCAAACATTTCACTAGATGGCAGAAAAGATACAGCCTCTTCATACACCTGAGACATGGAAGCCAAAAAGAATAATTTATTGATAAACAGAAATGACAGAAAAACAAATGAACTCAAAATTAATCTGAAGCCTACAAAAAGAACGAAGCAGATACCCTAATTTTGTAGTATGTAATACTATACCATTCCAATGACAGCGAAGAGGTAACATATTATATTATTCTGGTATCTGGTTAAGACAAACTGTACCTCAAGTGCTTTGTTGACTTGAATACGCACACTCTCATTTTCGATATCCAGTTCATAGCATTTAGCTCTTGCAAGCCAGTCCCAATAATGCGGGTCTTCTGAAAAATCTCTCTTCATGTCAGCTAGAATCTCTTTTTGCATTTCTTCTGAATGTGCCAAATCTGTAGAATCAAGTATCCCAAGAAACCTCTTCCTCAGGTTGAGATTAGATGGGAGGGCTTCAATTGAACCTGAATATACAGTTCGAAGAATGTTATAGCCTTGCTCCCGAAATAAATCTGGGGTCTTCTCCAACTCTTCATCCCCACCCTGAATTGAATTCTCCAAAGCCATGAATTCTTCTTTGTGTTCATCTTTCCACTGTTCCTGGTTACCATCACGAACAAGTGTGCCAACATTTTCTCCCAGCCCAGCCTTACGTGCCATTAACTTATTGAGGTATGTAAGTTCCATCCGAAGATACTCAACCCAAAGATCTTCTGAATGTGGGCATTCTCGTAATCCACTCTGCATAAGGGCACGTGCAGCTGCAGCATTCATATTATGGTCGAACTCCCAAGATGCAGCATAGATCCAGAGCCCTGGTATTCTAGGATGACATCTAAGTGCCCGGGCCAAGGCCTAAAAGGACCAAAATTTACAGAAAGTGCTATCAAACTTGAAACTCCATAAAGGTGGAAGTTTCTTAAGTTAGAGTCGTGAATGATTTTATAAAACATCAAATTTCAGACAACATGGCTTAAGATGTGAACGTTTTCACATGTTTAGAAGGGAAATAAGCATTTCTACATATATTGGAGTAGAGCATCAAAGTACCAACATTTAAAGAATTTGATTGATTAGAGAAGGCATATTTTTAAGGTGAAGCGACAACAGGATGATAAGAGACACTGAGACACATCATATACTGGGTAGATATATCGTAATGTAAGATTTGTGGCCAATACATCTATGAACAGAATCATTTCACTAAAGCCATAATATAACTCGTAAATATTTCCCCTTCTTTTTTACAAAACTTCAACTCTGCCTGATTCATATGCAAACATAAAAATGACCTATGTCAGACTGGAGAATACATCAATTCCAGTTAGAAGTCTCATCCATCTCAAAAAGCAAATCGATTACTTTACCTATTAGGTAGAATTATAACATAATTCTACTACAAATTGAAAAAACACAAACACTTAGTATTACCAAATCAAACTTGATGTCTCACATTAAAGAACAATCCTACAAAAAAACTAAAAGAAGTGGAGAGAGCATACCTTTTTCAAGCGACCGTTCTTCCTGTCCCTACAAAACTCCAAGTACTTGAACCAGAGGCCAACATCCCCCTTAAACCTCGTAGTAGCCATATTGTAGATTTCAATTATCCGGCGAACGCCGGCGAAGTCAGAAACGGACTTCTTCAGCTTCCGAGTGCCCTTATCCTCGAGCCCACGGGACATTTTCTTCTTACGAAGGATGCGAAGAGAGTCGAGGCTCTTCTCGTATTCGATGTAGGTGAGAAAGTCGGACTTGAGAGGACTAGGACGCTTGAGACGGTACTCGTAGTCCCTCCTAGTACGAACGATCATGTCGATTTCTGCTTTAGAGAAGAGGCCCCGGCGCTCGAAGTCATCGAGCTCCGGAACCATTCGTTCCATCCGGTACTGCACTACATCTGCCATTTTCTAGAGACTGAAGATGGAGAGGGTAGCTGCGTTTCGAAGTGGTTAGACAGTCAAATTTAAACAGTACAGAACTCCAAGAACATAAAACACTAGGGTTTCACGAAGCAAAAACCAGAAATATAGGTGCGAGATGATGAATAATATCAAGGGCTAGGGTTTTAGAGAGCCATTTTTTTTTTTGCCAATCCGTACCTCGTCCAAGTTTGAAGGATGGGCGCTGCTATTTTGAAACTAGACCGACAAGCCAGCCGGTGGATGGAAAGGGAGAAAGAATGATAACTAAGATGGGCCGTTGGGCGGTTACTGGGCTCAACATGGGCTTCTCGTAAATTCTGACTTCAATAATGGTCCTGTTTAATTATAATTGGAGGGTTGTGAACGTTTATTTAGATTCATGGTTTGGTTAGGGTTAGACATAAATCTTGGTTAATTTCGTCTCGTCTCGTTCCGATTTTTGTGAAATTTGAAAAAAATGTGTATCCCATTTCATTAAGGTTTCACCCGCATCCAATCCACCCGCATCCAACGGGAGAAGCGGGTGGATCGGGTGAGATTTTGAGTGTTTTCCACTTATTTATAAATTTGTTTTTAAAGATCAAATATTTTAATGAAAATCAAGAGCATACTTAAATCCAACTAAAAATAACATAAAATTATACATTATATCAAGTGCAATACTATAACCAAGCAAGATCCAAAATAAACAAACTATAACGAATCAATAATAAGGACAAAAATATATTACGAATCGAAAGAAAATAAACTAGGGAAGAACACATCTTTTAACGGGTTTCACCCTTTTTCGTTTGATCGAGTGGGAAAATATCTGTCAGATACGGGTGAAATTGTCATCCCTAGCTGAAACAGACCTTTCCACCTTTGCCCTGTAAAGTAAATTACCAAGTTATATGATTCCTGATTTTATTTCCTTACTGTTCTACTTACAAATGCTGCTAGTTTTACTTAGAATCATACAGCTGGTGCTGAAAGGATTTCTATCTATACATGTTTCTCATTGTATCCTGCTTTTTATTTTGCTGCATTTCTCATAATGCAGAATCTCTGGTATTTTCTCAGTAACTTCATTGTATTGAGCATCGAGTTTTACTGTTTCCTTGTTTTGAAGTTCAGTTTCTTGTTTATTTACAGAAATCTTGGATTTGTTTGCTGTATATTATTCTTCACGTTCATTATTCCTCCTGGTGCTGAAAAATAAGGATTCAAATTGAGCAAGGAGGATGGAAGGAATATGCTTATGAAAGTGGAAAGTAAGGGTGTACAACTAAATGACCCTAAAACCAAATTATTTACTTTACATATGAAAGATCTGGGATGGCTCATCGGATCACATACAGACATTGTTATACACAAGTCTGCCGCATCTACCGTGCAGTGCAAATTCCGAAATTATATATATCTTGTCATCTGAATAAATTCAACAGGATCTTCTATCTTTATCAAGTTTATTGATTGTGCAGGAATTACAGAATTTTTCGGATGCCAATGAAACTCGACACCCTTGCTCAACAAAGAAAACACAGAAATTGTAAGCAAAAACAACATACGTTTCCAAGTCGTGAAAGATTAGACAGGCATCTTATATATGATTTTCACTGCCTGGTTGCAGCAGAAATAAGAAGACGAATCAACTCATAGAACTCCCATGCCTGGTTTCTTTATGAACATGTCTATGGGCTCAGTACTACAAATCTTTATACAAATTGCTTCAAGAATTCCGTGGCCACCAACCTTCCCCGTGTGTTTACTGATAGTTTCAATTCAGTTATTTCCTTATCGATGCCCTGAAATTAAATAAAGGGTGAATCAATGAACAGTCTGTATCAGCTGAAGGACTCGCGTTGATAAATTTTAAATTTGACAAGCCTAAAACTGTTACATGTAGGTGTCTAGGACTGAATTTGATTAACATCTTTTTAAACCACTATAATGTAAGATGAACTAATATTTATTTTTACTATATCGCTTCAAATTCTAGATCTCAGGCTTCAAACTCAAAAGTGATCACCATTAAACTCCAAAAGGCAACTGCAAAATGTAGACCTCAAGCAAAAAAACAGGATCAGTTGAATCCAGAAGAACTAGCGGGGTTTAGATCGGAAGTCTTACCTCCATAAACTGCACAATGAAATCGATGAGTTTTTGTTTATGCATCTCCTCACAGTGATAGTTTGTGATGAGGAAGCTAATGTCATACCCCTGCAAAATGAATGCAAATGTGAGAAATCTTAAGCATTGAAAGATTACCGACCTATAGGATTGTAGGAACCAGAGTGTAAACTCTCCAATCGTAAAACTTAATTTATTTTTTGAAAAAAGTGATAAAAAAACCCTGATATTCAGCACTCATTCACATACCTGCACGGGCTTAATCCTCAAGACCTGAAATGCTTCAGCTCTCATTGACAAAAATCTAATGAATTTTTTGGTTAGAATATTTTCAAGCTCATCTGTCTGTTTAACCTGCAAATTAGATATGTAAGGACATGTCATATGAGTTATGAAGGCCTAAACTTACTAACAAAAGATACAAGCAAGAAAGAGAAGATGGTTCTTAAGATCCTCACCTTCAGGCTTATGCGTAATGAATTTATTGATGTTTCAATCAAACATTTTTCAGCTTCATTTCGACAAATCAGTATCTGTGGAAAAACTTAAATTAAACTCAAAACAAGTGCATTTGCAGAAAAGACACGTAAAGCTTAAAACATGTTCATTTATCCTCAACGCTTGGTCAATGTGAAGAAAGCCAAATATAATTATTATAAAAAATATTCAGACAGCTTGCAAAGTTGCTATTCATGAGAACTTTAAATTAGTCAGCTCAACTCCCACAGATTTCCTCAGTGCATAGCAGCATATATCCTTTTACACTGGATGTTCACATTCAAAATCAGCCAAAAGAAAACATATCCAATTCCCAAAAACACCAACAAAATGTTGAGATCTGAAGGCCAGATGCACATATAGCTTACTCGTACAGTTTTAAGTTGTAACTAAATTAGCCTCCCTGACATTGCAGGAAAGTTTCAGATAAATACATACAAGAAAATGTCACCATGAGGTCCATAATGCAAAAGTCCAACAACAGCTCTATAAGTTCCAGATATGTAGAAAAGGCATTGTTTCAACGTGTGAATAATACAGATATGATAAAGGTTCACCACTATCAACAGATTTTTGCCAATAGAATTTCGATGAAAAATAAATTTTGACAGTATACATATATGAAGTGCAAATATGAATGAAATCAAGACACTAAAGAAGCAAATACAAGATGTTGAAGACCCTCTTACAGGATTTAGCAGAAGCTCAGGGCTTGTCCTGAAAAATGACATTTAAAAAACAAACCCAAAGACATATCATCAGTAGTCAGTTCATATTTCGCGAGGCTTTGTCGGTTGTAACAACGAGAGAATGTAAAACCACTGTTATGGATGCATCTAAACACTAATAGATAAATATAAAGCTGTAGTTCTCATACACCACCAAAGCGAAACTCTCACATTTCTCCTCGCCATGGAACAACAAGAACATGTCAAAGCACTATTATGGATGTATCTAAACACCAATAGATAAGCATAAAGCCACAGCTTAGTTTTCATACACCACGAAATCCAAATTCTCAATCAATCGTGTAAAATAAACATTTGTTCTATCGGATGCAACTGCAGAACTTCAGAAAACTATATTGATAACAGAATGCAAGGAAAACGGATCTCATACTTCATTTCAATCTCAGGTTTGTTATGTCTTTCTACTTCTTGACAGGGAAAGCTCTGCAAATAAAGAGGCCATTTTAATTGAAGAAACCACACCAAATGTGGCTTTGCCACCAATATCAAGCCCTAAGATTATTACCTGGAGACACAAGGCAGCCTCTAGAGTGTTCCGTATGCAAGTAAAGTATAACTTCACTGTGTTCGTCTGTTAAACATCCACAGCACAAATAATTTAACTCCATTTAATTCATACGATCGAAAGATTTCTCCCACTCACATACGCAACAACTGTTCATACTAGGGACAAAAATTGGAAATTTTTTTTGGAATCATATGCATGGTCAGGATAATATGAAGCAAATAAACAAATAGTAATCATGATTTGTAGAAGAAGCTACATTTGTGCATTGCACTGAAGCCGATGATGGTTAAATTGGTGATAATTACTGCAACACCTAAACTAGTGACTGCGATTGAAGGAGAAAATGGATGATGATATAATTGAACATTAATACCATTAGGGAAGGCGGATCAGATCTGAAGCAATACTATCCCTCTTTGGCTTCTGTCTTTTGGAAACCGCAATCGATCTCAGTTGAAAGATTCTTGATCAAACAGAGGAAAGCGAAGGAGCAAACCGCAAAACAGAGGAAAGCTGAGCCTGACAAAAAAAATGAAAATTAAAAAAATCCGACCTGCCGGATTCGAACCAGCGACCTAAGGATATCTGATGGTTCAACCAACTACAGTCCTCCGCTCTACCAACTGAGCTAAGGTCGGATGATGAAAATTCAGCGAGAAATAACGAATTCTCCCCGTTTAAAATTTGATTTCTGAGTATTAACAAATCCGCAAGTATTTCAGTAGTTCGTATCCCATCCTAACAATTTTAAGATTCTCATCTTCAGACAGAGAAGGTTCGTGTAGATCATCAATTGATTTCCTTTTAAATCCCCGTATATATATGAGGAGGTAATGAAGGAGCATTTAAGGCGAGCAGATCTCCACTCTCTTTCATTTTGTTTCTCCTTGTTTGCCTTATTCAGAGTAGAAGAGATGCCGATGAGGAGAAGACAGCTCAAGCAATGGGGCGGTGGTGGGATGAGAGGAATGATGTTCAAGCTTGCGATTGTGGCAATTGTTGTTGTTGTCTGCACTCTATCCTTTAGCTCTACTCGTGATACCCTTCAGTCGTCTACTACCGAAAGATCCGAGGTTTGTTGCGCTTTTCATTTCGTTTCTATTGCAGTATTGAATTTGAAAGGCAACAATCTGAAATAATTGCTCCTTTGTTTGTCTACTGGATTCGACCAGCAGCATGATTGTACGGACTGGATTACTAGGGTTCTTCATTTACACTCTTATTTGAGAGCTATATAATTGCTAACACAAGTATGACAATATAAAAGGGTTATTTTGATGGCGGATGAAGATATAAGTGGATATAAGAAGCCGGTTTATTGGATATGATACTAGGGTTCTAAGTAGCTTGATGTTTTTGCCTTTGCTGGTGTGATGTTGCTGTAAAAGTATTTCTTTTTCTTTGGCTGTCATCTTTACAGTATATTGTTAATTGGATGTTTTTAATTGTCCATAGATTGGTTATAGCACTGTCAAGTTCATAGCAACTTGTTTACTGTGAATCAGGATTAAATATCTGACACAGTCATACTAGGTTTTGAAAATTTTTTTATTTTGTGATTGCTCTTCTAGTATGTTTATCATGAAACAGTGTTGATATTTGTGCCTCCAAATCTCAGATCAATGTGGAAGAACTTTGGGGAACTGCTCCATCGGAGGATTGGAGGCCATCATCTGCACCTCGAACTAATTGGCCACGTTAGTTTGTTATTGTTATTAAGGTCCTGATAAATGCATCCTTTATGTATGTATGGTCTGAAGTTTTCTCTCCTATTGCTTACTACAGCACCGACCAAAGAAACTAACGGCTATCTTCGTGTTCGCTGTAATGGTGGTCTGAATCAGCAAAGAAGTGCGGTTTGTATCTGATTGGTTTTTGAGTTATAGGCTTATAGCCCTTGGGTGTTATTGATGGTCTGTTGTTCTTCTGTAGACCTGTTGAAAACTGAAACAAATAAATTTGCTTATTGGTAATTACCTTATGCAGTACCTTTTTGCGTATAGAAATATGCAAAATTGAATCCACCTGATCAAATCTGCACCTAAATTTGTTCACTTTTCATTGTCTATTTTGTTTTTGCAGAAATAATCTTGCATTCTTTTTATACATTTGCATATTTTTCTCCATTTTTCATTTTGTATCAGAGGAAGATATCTGAATGTAAAGTTTGTTTTGAGATGTGTTAATAAAATCCATTTGTCCCTATGTTTTGATTGTTCTATCCTATTTACTCAAAACTTTCTTTCACATGATAGATATGCAATGCTGTTCTTGCTGCACGGATAATGAATGCAACACTTGTCTTGCCTGAACTGGATGCAAATTCCTTCTGGCACGATGCCAGGTATACTTTATATTGTAGTAGTTCGAATGCGGAGGCATGTTGAAGTGTAACTGCTAGAAGTTTATAGGCTTACTTCTTTTATCTCCTCTTATGTTTCTGTTAGTGTTTTGCTCATTGGGGATCACATTAGAAATATTTATCTGCTTATTTCAGCGTTAATGAGGGCCTTGTCTCAGAATCTTGATAGAAATACCATTTAGAGATTTTGACTTGCAGGATTTTTATTTTACTGTGATTTATTCTATATTGCAGGGGATTTCAAGGTATCTATGATGTGGAGCATTTCATCCGGACATTAAGATATGATGTTCACATTGTCGAGAGGATGCCTGACATCAAGAAGCGTAAGGGAAAGAAATTGAAAGCTTTTCAGGTAGGATTCATACTTTCTGCATTAGTTAAATTCTATAACAAGTTCAGTAGCAATTTTTGGTTTCATGTATTACCTGAACTAAATGTAAGCTGCTTCTTGATACAGATTCGCCCTCCAAGAGATGCTCCTGTCAGTTGGTATACCACTGATGCCCTGCAGAAGATGCAGGAACATGGTGCAATCTTTCTCACACCCTTTTCACATCGTTTGGCTGAAGAACTTGACAATCCAGAGTACCAACGGTTAAGGTGCCGGGTCAATTATCATGCTTTAAAATTCAAGCCCCATATTATGGAACTAAGTGATGCAATAGTCAATAGACTCCGGGCTCAAGGTCAATTTATGGCAATACATCTTCGATTTGAGATGGACATGCTATCTTTCGCTGGGTAAGTTGCTCCTCTTTGCCACTCATTATTTATAATCTCCTTGTGCTGTTGTTCACAATCCAGGGTAAGCATTAGGTACCTTGTTTCCTTAATTTCTTGATGTCAAGTGTTGCCTACCACCTTGTCAGTGAAATTGCTTACTGCTATAACCTATACTATATAGGGTATGGGTAAATTTTAAGCATGTAATAATTTGCATTGGACTATTTGGCAGTTGTTTTGATATATTTACTCCTGAAGAACAGAAGATACTGAAGAAGTATCGGCAAGAAAATTTTGCTCCCAAAAAGCTCATCTACAATGAGAGAAGAGCTATTGGCAAATGCCCATTGACTCCTGAAGAGGTGGACTTTCATTATAATCATCTACTACATTCTACAACCTTTTAAAAGTACTAGTTTGTGCAATTTGAAGGCATTTATGGTTATAGGTTGTTACCCGGTGGCCTTTTAGCATTATGTTTCTGATTTATTATGCATCTTTACACTTCTTAAGGTTGGTCTCATCCTTCGTGCAATGGGATTTGACAATTCAACAAGGATCTATCTAGCAGCCGGTGATTTGTTTGGTGGCGAGCGTTTCATGCAACCATTCAGGTCTCTTTTCCCACGCCTCGAAAACCACAGCACCGTTGACACAACAGGAGAGTTGGCTAAAAACAATACAGGATTGCTAGGGTCAGCTGTAGATTACATGGTCTGCCTCCTTGCTGATATATTCATGCCAACCTATGACGGTCCAAGCAACTTTGCCAACAACCTCCTAGGCCATCGGCTCTATTATGGATTCCGAACTATAATTAAACCTGACAGGAAGGCTCTTGCACCTATCTTCATTGATCGGGAGGCTGGAAAAACTGCAGGTTTTGAAGAAGCAGTCAAACGCGCAATGCTCCAAACAAGCTTTGGTGGGCCCCATAAGCGGGTGACGCCAGAGTCCTTCTATACCAACTCATGGCCTGAGTGCTTCTGTCAAATATCTCCTGAGAATCCTGCTGATGAATGCCCATCCGAGAATGCAATGGAAATCCTGAACAGGCAGTTGGAGGATGAAGCAGAAAATGACCCTTCCATGTCGGATTCAAATTCAACAACATTAGGGACCGAGTAATGAGAACGTATCAAGTCATGTTTCGGGTTTGGTTACACCTCTTAAGACTTCAGTCTTCTTATACTCTTGCATTTAAGAAAAAAAGGTATACTTGGCAAAGACTGATACCATATGTGCATTACTGCATTATTTCTTGGGTTGAGAAAGGCTATTAGATAAAGGATATGCAGTTTGATTATGCCATATCCTCACAAGTATTAGCAAGAGAAGAAAGTTAAGAAACTAGAGTTGTTACATAGAGAGATGGAGATGCCAACCAGAATGTGTTGGATCTATAGTTTCGATTTCCTTCCGGCAGAAGTTTTATTTAGCGGGATTTGTAAGTTTGTAACCTGTTTTCGGTGTTGTAGATGTGAGAGAAGTGTACTGTTCTCTTTATAACAAGCATCTTACTTTCATGCATCATGGTTTCTGTAATTGCTTCTTCTTAGATCAAGTGTTATTGCTTTCTGTGTGTTCTTACGCTTAGCCAGGACAGGATTTTTTCGATCCATCAAGACTTTTATTTTGGATCACTGTAGTTTTTTTTAAAACATAAAATTAAAAATCACCATCTGCATCCTGTACATCAGTATATCACCAACATTGGCGATATTATTACTAAGATCTAGCTCAGCTTGCAAGCATAACATTCAAATCATCCTCCACTGAAACAACCAATGTGGGATGCAATGACAGAATAATTTGAAAGCTTGGAATTGTAAATAGTTATCTTTTTTGGACAGGGTCGTAATTACATAAACAAACAAATTGCAACACAAAATCAAATTTCTAGTTCGTAACGACACTCTACACCAAAAAAAATTCCGTGTGTACAAACCGAATAAAAGAACTTTCAAGACAGGAGAATCACCAGAAGTGGTTCTCAATTCTCACCCAGCATTTACAAGTAAAGATTTTACAGGCATGTGTGGATTTGAATTGCCAACAACGAGGAACTGTGGAAGGGTGAGCGGAAGAAAGAGAAGTAAGTAGCGAGTTGTACTAACTTGCCGGGCGAACCCGCAACTTGTTAGCAACATAAAGGAGGTGGCTGATGTTTGTTGGTGGGTAGCTCTGAAGGAGCTTGAGATTGGAAGTAAAATCACCAGCCAGTAAGCGCCTTCGGACAATAATTAGCATTGCACAACAGATCCGAAGTAAGGTTTCCTGTAATTATGAGAGTTTTCTGAGTTATTAAATTACATATTATGGTACATATAAATCTGATGAAATGTATGACAGTTCAGTTTAATCCGGGTAAGAACAGGTACCATACCTGTGGGCCCTCGGGATCACTCAAAAGGGTGTCCCATATCTGAAGACAATCGGTAAAACTGAACTCTTGGGTCAAGAGAAGGGTTATCCATCTAAACGAGTAAAACTGTGGATTAACCTGACATTGAGAAAAAGATGCAGGTAAGCCGAGCATAGCTGCTAAAAAATCCACCACGATTTCATGAATATTACAAAGATAAGGATCAAAAACATAAAAGAACAATTGACCAAAAATAGTCATATTGTATAACGTTTGAAAGGTACAGTACATATTAACTTATTAAGCGAAACTGTCAGGAAAGATCATCAGAAATCATTAGGAACACAGGGCTTACTTTGCATGTCATCTCCAGATGACGCCACAGCTCCTCATCGTGTTCCTTTAATAGCTCTGATAACCTTGTGATTGTAGAACGGATACCTACAACGCTGTTATCAAGTTGCTGACAGAAATAATCTCGAAAACCACTCAGCAACTCAACAAAACAAAAGAACGCATCCGGTTCAGCATAAGCCTGCAGAGCATGGACAGATAAATTGAAGCATGCCAAACCAAAAGAATATACAAGGAAGAATCTATCTACTCAATCAGCACCATAACGTGGATTCATATCTGATGCCGCATATAAATTTCCTCAGTGAATAGACTACACTCCAGATCGAGGAATTAAAGACTGTTGGCAGGATGGAAGTAATTGAAGGTTGACGGAGGACAAGGGTTGTCAACATAATACAACAATCATAAAATAAGTCATCTATTACTTGTGAGGAACAGAGGCTATATGAGGAAGAACAAGACCATCAGACTATAGGACATATGGCGAAGTATAACAGCAAAAAATCAGTGGTAAAAGTGGAATAATAAAGTCAGTGACAGTCTCTTCATACTTGCCAGTTACCACGTTCAAATTTTCGGAGATGCAAGGTTCAGAAGGCTAAGATATGGCAAAAAGTCAATTCTGAACTGCATTGGGGGCAACAAAGGAAAAGAAAAGGCAAGAAGTGCTTTCAAAACTTAAAAGCATAAAGCGTAGACATTTTGAAAGGGGGTGCCTGAGAAGTGAGAGAACTGAAGGAACCTATATTGGCAAGTTCATATGAAAAACATTTGATCACTCCTCTAGAGAACCCAGTCACGATTAATATAGACACAATGTAGCTATCTGATAAGTGAAATGCAACTATGTGAGAAGAACCATGCAGACATAATAGTTGGGTTTACTAACCGCATTTTCTTCATCAGGATCAATTCTGAAAACAAAGAAAATAGGTGCAAGAATTTCGTTCATCCCTTGTACATATCTTATGCCGGGGTTCAACTTTGCAAACACGATCAATATGTTCCTCAAGCAATCCTAGATAACAAAAAATTTACTTAGTCATGTGAAAGTTTCACCTCTCATCAATCTTCAACAATAAAAAAAAATCCTACCTGAGTGGATTTAGCAACTGACGAGTCACCGCAAAAGAAAGGTATATCTGGATGAGTTCGCTTTACGTCCCGGTCAATCTGTATTATAGTATCTGTGTCCTATATACAGTTATAATGGATTTGTTAATTAGACACTAGCTTCCAATACAAAATGTTAAGATAAAATATATATATGCAATTTTGCATTACTTGTGGTTATGGTCCAATCAATCTAGCAAAAGTAAAACATCAAAAACTATTCTCTAGAAGCCATGCAAAATCTAGAGCCATGCCTCGGAACCTCTTGTTCTTCAAACCAAAAAAGTAGTGAATCCCCAAAAACTACCCAATCTCTTGTTCTTCAAACCAGTAAATCCCCAACAACTAGCCACTTCGGACAAATCTAATAAATCACACGCATGAAGAACTGGCCACTTGAATAGCTGATAGTCCATTTCACAGAGAAGGGAACGGAAGTTCAGAAGACAGTTTATAGAGAGGCAAAAGAAACTTAAAAAACAAGCCATTTTGTTTGCTGTAAATAAAGGAACACCGAACACGCTTTCTGCTTTTTCAAATATGTCTCAAATACACTACACTTGAAAAACAAATGAATAGGATTCGGAAATATAGATCAAAATGACGGAACAATACCTGAAAAAACTGATTCCAGACACTTGATTGGCCAAGGCTAAGAGGATGATCATCATGAGTTACATCTAATCTTGACAGAAAGCCACGGCCTTCGGATATCAATTTGTCATTTTCAAGGCTTCCATTCTTCTCCAACCTCCTTGTAATTTCTGACTGACTAGCCATAAAAACATTCAGAACAGTATACTTGCTGAAAAGTGTACGACAGATGTAAACAAAGGCCCCCAAAAGCTATAACTCACAATTTTTCTGGGGAATACTTGACCAAAACAACTTCTAGTCATTTTCATATTATTATATCAACGATCAATCCCACCTAAGACATGTTTTATAAACACCAAGACATCTGTAGTACTATTCATTATTTATGATGTGTGCTCTTGACTTGACACTTATCTTCTGGGATAATTGGATAACAGGGAACAACAGCGCATGCAGCATGCTCTGTATTTCTTTAAATTGAGCAGGCAGGTTTCCGAAATAATCCCTTTGCAAACATATTCCATCACCTTGATAAACTAACATACAAATTTTAGCATTCAACAATGGTGAATTTTGTACCATGTGGCTTATGGTTTCTCTGATAAAGGATATGAGATATTCATTTGGATGCCTAGAATCTATTACCATTTGTTTTTTACTATGAATTCTAGCATTCATTACTTATCTGGAAAAAAGTCCATGCATTTATAAAAATTTCACATCCAACGGAGAAAACGAGACGTACAGGGCTCATCAAAAGCTCCTCTTTGAAACGGTTATATTGGGATCGCTTCTTGGATAACTCAGAAGGCCATGAGCTCCGATCATTGGGTAAATACCCTAAAAGAAGCTGCCAAAACCACCATGCAGCTCAAATTTGGAAGGAAAAAAAAGTACAAGATAACAGCTTTTCTCCCAATAGAATGATAAATGTACCTTCCAGACGATAGCTCGAATGCCAGCACCATCAGGAATGCCCATGGATGCAAGCCTCCTAACCTCACGCATATCTACCGTCTTCTTCGAAATCTAAACCCAATACAGAACTGCTATTGAGCAAATCGAATTGAAAAAAACACCGCAGGAAAGAAAGAGAGGAAGAAATTGACCTCGACTAAGAGCTGAGCTTGTCGAGTTATGTCGTCAGCGGTGAGAGCGTAAGAAGTGGAAGCGCCATTGGCATCGTCGCGAAAGTCAGACCTCGGCGATTGAGATTTAGAATTGGGAGGCTCAGAGCGAACCACGGCAATCGGAGGAGGCTGGGGCGGTGTCTGGCGGACGGGGGAGTCTTCGTCGTCGGCGTAGGAAGATTTCGAGCAATAACGGCGATCGTCCGTGGAAGGATCGAGCGGAGAATACCAGAGAGGGGAGTTGAGCCAATCGGGAAGCGATTTCTTCACCATTCTGATATTGGCGATGGGAAGATGAAATCTAGGGTTTGCAGAGTTCGAAATCACAGTAATTCTTCTTCGCCGCGACAAGAACAGCAACTACAGGTTGTCATGGTTCGTTCTTTGATTTGCTTCGCTTCATCCAAAGCGCGAAGCACACGAAAACCAGGTCAATGTCACGTGGAAGGCCGAGGCGGACCAACCAACACACCTATTCAAGGTTTTCGGTTAACGTTTTGTGTACTAAGATGATATGGTGGGGGTACGCGCAAATAGCAATTAATGATATTTTTACATGAAAGGGGCAAAGAGGATAACAACAAAGGGTATGATATACTCAATGGTTTTAGTGCATTTTAATGTGTGTTTTCTCGTACGCGGGCGCCGTCCCCGCGATCGTGAAACTCAACGTTGCGTTGTCGTAAGGCGAATCAACCTCACGCTCCAGACGTCAACTAGTGGGCCCATTCGACCCGTATTGAAACACGGACTAAGAAGTTTGACATGTGTGCGAGACATCGGACGAGTAAACCCGTACGGCACAAGGAAGCTAATTGGTGGAATCCCCTAGTGGGTGGCACCGCTGACTGACCTTAATCTTTTGAGAAGGGTTCACATACAAGCATATCTTCAAAGTAAAGAGTTGCTACTCGATCTTCTCATGCTCTTCGTAATGACAATGTTTTAATGCCCTCTTCATATCCCGTGTCCAGTTAAAAAAAAGCACATAGATCATATTTACAATAAAAGGTTGGGAATTTAACCTTACCTACGAGCATTGTAGGGGTTCAGATGTCAGGGTTCAACATAATCATCTTCATGTGGGTCCGACATTGGCCGTCGTGAGGCCGTGGACGCCCATGGTTGTTTTGTCTAGGCTAGCTTTGGAGGTGGCAATCATTCAACACCCTGATCTTGGTTCTTTTGCCGAATAGGAGGGTGGCATGGTCGAACATGTGCGACACACTCCAAATCGGACTCATCATTGGAGAACTCATCAAACTCGTTATATTCCTCATATTCTTGAGGCATGGTTCGACGCCGGTTGCTTTGGCGATGTGGACCATAATGATCACTTTCGGGCCCATAAGGAATGACACTAGTGGGTCGACGGGGTCAGGACACTTCCCTTGTGTTACGTCCGAAACGATGTGTGTCACGGGGGACGGGGAGCCCCTGTAACGTTGTCAATCGGACTCTTAGACGCTTGTGTCTGTCCTTTGTTTTGTGTGTCATCCGGAGGAGGCCTAAGGTCTTCTTCGTCTTCGTCAAATGACTCATCATCGTCACGTAAGTGTTCACTTTGACTTTTGATAACGGAAACAAGACGTGGAGCATTAGATGGACATGAGAAAAGAGATTTGATATATCATGTAGTTTTGACGGCTCTAGGCAAACGGACTAGTCTTTACGGAACAAGACGAGGAAAGGAAACCAGACACCAAAATCATCACACTAAAATAGCCCGAGAAAGGCACTGAAACACAAGAACTGCCGAGCGTAAGGAGGGAAAATCAAAGTTGGGAGGCAACGAGAACCTTTAAGAGTCAACCACAAATCCACGAATCTCCATGCAACCACTACAACTATAAATCTTGAGAAGACAATGACATCCGGCGGATAGAACTCACACGTACGATTGGACTAATGAAAGTTACGGTGTGAAGAATGTTCTTTAGTCGGAAAGAACAATATATAGACTAATTTTTTCGTTAAAAAAATAGTTGAATGGTGTATGTAAAAGTATAAGATATAAATATAGGCATTATATAGTTGTTAGTTATTGTATATAATGCATGATCATAGATTATATTAGCTCCCACCAAAAAAAAGATTATATTAGGAGTTTCTTATTAAAAGTATAAAACTATAGTTTTAAAATATTAGAAATGAAGAAATTATTTTGATACTCGTAGAATTGAACAAATGTTAACACATGACACAATGATTGTATACGTGTTTACAGTTTACACAATTTTGTGTTTGATTCTGAATTGAAGAACTAACGGTTGGTCGTAAGTTGCGGCGGAACGTGTCTGTATACGTGTTTACAGTTTACACTATACAACTTTGAATTTTCTCATCATCCACAAAATCGTACACTTTGATACTCCCAATGCTTCACTCAACTTGCAAAATTTTGACTCTCAAATTCGCTAGGGATTCGGCATAGGGTTTTGTAATCAAGGAGCAGATCTTAGCTAGCTGGTCAGTAATGGCGAAGAAGCAGCAGCACCTAATCTTCTTCCAATCGCTGATACTGATCGGAGTTGCAGCTTCACTTGCAAGCATACCCACAACCTTAGATGGTCCCACAGCGCCGGTAACCGTCCCCCTCGATACTACATTTCGCGGACATGCCCGGGATATCCCGGGCTCCGATCAACGGCTACGGAGAAAAGTCAGTGGATGGGAGCCTGATCAGATTTCTGTCTCTCTTTCTTCCTCTTTTCACTCTGTCTGGATTTCTTGGGCTACTGGTGAGAGATCGATTCGAAAATGGACTTATATTTACATAAGATGTGATTGAAAATTGATTCTAGGGTTTTAGCCTGGTCTAATTAGTTGATTGATCGCAGGTGAGTACCAAATTGGGGGTGATATAAAGCCGTTGAATCCTGCAAGAGTAGCAAGCGTTGTGGAATATGGAACTGGTTTCAATCTGTCATCACTCAACAAGCGAGCAAGGGGATATTCTCTCATCTACAATCAACTCTACCCTTTCCAAGGCCTGCAGAATTACACCTCTCCTATCATTCATCATGCTCTTCTCAAAGGTGCTTTACTTCAACCTTTAATCTGTGTAATAGTAAAGTTCAGGCTCGTTTGTACTGGTACATACCTCATTTTGTGGGGAAGTATAAGGTTGAGATCCAGACTGCAACCTGGAATTCCTAGGTCCACCAAGTTTTGACAGTTCTAAGTGTTTTTAGACTATATGTAAGGTTGAATTATTTTGGATTGGATAGTATATGGTTTGGTAGTTTTGTTGTTAGGTTGAAAAGGTGTAATTGAGATTAGTTGTGTGCTTTATATTGGTATTTTTATGTGTTGAAACTTGAAACAGGCTTGAAACCCAACACTGTGTACTATTATCGTTGTGGAGATCCATCTATATCCGCCATGAGCAAAGTTTATCACTTCAGAACTATGCCAAGAAGCAGTCCAGTCACCTATCCTCCACGAATAGCAATTACCGGGGACTTGGGTCTTACATACAACACATCTTCAACTATCAGTCACTTGATGAGCAACAACCCTGACCTTGTGCTCGTAGTTGGAGACATGTGTTATGCAAACTTGTATCTCACCAATGGAACAGGGGCTGATTGTTACTCGTGCTCTTTCGGTGATACACCTATACATGAGACATATCAGCCTCGGTGGGATTACTGGGGAAGGTGAGGTTCAAAGAGTAAAATTGTGAGAAGACATTAATTTTTTATTTAAGTAAAAGTCATCATTTTGTTTTTGATTTTCAGATTTATGCAGCCTCTAGCTTCGAAAGTTCCAATGATGGTTATAGAGGGGAACCATGAGATTGAAGAACAGGTTGGAAGCCGCACATTTGAATCTTACAAGTCTCGGTTTGCATTTCCTTCAAAGGAAAGCAAATCTTATTCGGAATTCTACTATTCTTTTAATGCAGGAGGGATACATTTCCTGATGCTTGGCGCTTACATTGCATACAACAAATCATGTAAGGTCTTTATGAAAAATCTTACTTTCCCTATTTTTTTGGCTTGGATATTGTAATCATGCCTTGACATTAAGCTAGTAGCATGACCATCAGTGATATTCGTTTCGAACATTTACAGCAGAGCAGTATAAATGGCTAGAGAAAGACCTCAGCAAGGTTGATCGGAAAGTAACCCCCTGGTTGGTGGCTACGTGGCACCCACCATGGTATAGCACCTACACGCCACACTATAGAGAAGTTGAATGCATGAGAGTGGAGATGGAAGAACTACTCTACAGACACGGTGTCGACATTGTCTTTAATGGCCATGTAAGCTAAAAACTGCTTGCTGTCAGTTCATTTCAGTGCTAATATCTGTTAACTGCAACTAAACCATACCAATACTAGCATATACTCCATCCATGAAGAAATATTTGTCTTCTTTAGAATTTTAGAGTTGGAGACACATGTTAATGAAGTATGCAGTGTACCAAACTTCTCTCAATTAAATGTTTACTTTTTCACCTTGAGAGTGACAGACTGACAGTTGAAATTTGATTTTTCTCTTCATCAAATATAAGGTAATTGGAAGTTTTTGCTTATCTATTTCTTAATAAGACTAGGATTCTAAAAAAACAATTAACGGGGAGAGTATGTTTTAGGATTCTAAACAAAACAATTATAGATATGTATGAGCGTTTGTCATACTATGTTTTGGCTTTGATGTCAGGTTCATGCATACGAAAGATCTAACCGAGTGTATAACTACTCTCTTGACCCTTGTGGACCTGTTCATATTACGGTTGGTGATGGCGGAAACCGAGAAAAGATGGCGATCCCCCATGCTGATGAGCCAGGCAACTGTCCTGAACCATCTTCCACACCAGATGCTTACATGGGGGGCTTCTGTGCATTTAATTTCACTTCCGGTCCTGCAGCTGGAAAATTCTGCTGGGACAGGCAGCCTGATTACAGTGCTGTAAGGGAAAGTAGTTTCGGACATGGCATCTTGGAGGTAATTATATTGTTTTCTGGGCAATGTCGTGTTGAATCTTGATAAAGATTTACTGAAAGAGAAATAGAAGAATGAGTTACTAAAGCTTTTTTGTATTACTGATACTAATTATGCCCCTTAATTTTTTATAATTAAAACTAAAGGTAAAAATGTTGGTTATTGGCGGTAAGACAGGGACTTATTTTATCCCATTAGAAACATGAAAGCCCTGATTATACTCATCTGTAAAATAACAGCCCAGAAGCCCATTTTATTCGAAAGAGAAGAATGAGCTGATGTATGCCTCCTTGAGCAGGTAAAAAATGAGACACACGCACTTTGGACATGGCACCGGAACCAGGACATGTATGAAAGAGCTGGAGACCAAATCTACATTGTAAGGGAGCCTGATCGGTGTCCCGGTGGGCATAATGTAAGTAGGCATATTACAGTATCCATTGAAACAAATAGTAACCATTTTTACATCTTTCCTGATATGCTTCCGCGGAAATGCAGGCTCCTGATGCTCGCCAAGATGTGTAAAAAAGTCAGTATTATACTATTACTATTACGGATTCAGGGATAGCAAAGTGAAGCCAGCAAGATCAAAGCTATAAGAAAGTTTATTTCTCTGCAAACATAAGCTCTTACATCAGCAAATTGGCTTACAAGCATAGAGCTAAATGTTTGAGGTAAAGCATTACCTTTGATAGGCTACAAATTTGAACTCAAATGGGTTAAGGAATCAAACTGCATACAATTCAGTACATCTAGTTTCTAATAAAGCTTTTCCTGCAACCGCTTTCTTACAATCCAAAACTACTCGGCAAATGGTTAAGGTAATCGAAAGAAAGCTGCAGTATAAGCTTCTAGCAAAATTTGAGCATGATGCCTTATCTTTGATGTGATGCTAAGCAATAAGCAAAGTTGCAATGAAGGCTATGAATGTGGCACCATGAAACCAAAGAGAAGACGCTGCGTCATTTGTGGTTGTCGGAATAGTAGGACCAGTGTTCGGTGTCAATCCAGACCCACCATCCACGGTGGGGGTGGCGGTGGTTGGTGTGACTGATCCGTAAGGAGTGGTTGACTGTGTCGTTGGTGGACCAGTGGTGCCGGTGGTCAAGAGTCCAGCAGTACTAGAGAGTACAATCAACATAAAACAAATATGAGGAAGATATAGATCTCAATATGCCAACATTTTTAGGGAAATCTACCAATGTGTATAAAACCACTAGCTAAACCAAAAAATGTAAAAAAAAAACAGAAGAAAAATAGGAAAACTTCGGACGATGTTCCTTTACTTTGACTTTGTGTTATGTAAAATGATTTTTCAGTTTTTAGATAATATCTTTATCTTCGGTTAATTTTTTATAAATGTATATTTTTATACTTGTAAAACTAAATTGATAGATTTCTATAGGGCTGTGCATACGGTCCCGGACCGGACTGAACCCTTGAACCGTAAATTGGTAACACCCTAGACCGTAGATCGGTCTGGGACCGGACCGGACCGTTACCCTCCGGTCCAGTTCGGTCCGGTTCCGGGTTGGACGGTTTGTAACTAAATTGTGCAATTTTGAATATTTGGATCGGACCGGACCGGTTTGTACCCAAATTGTGCAATTTTGGTGAGGTTTTCCGGTCCCAGACCGGACCGAACTGGACCGGATATTTGTAGTTTACTGTCCAACTCGGATTATAGTTTAATACGGTTCAAAACCGGGTCCAGACCTTAACCCGGGTTAAAAAAATATGGACCTGATTTTGGACAGCCCTAGATTTCTGAAACAAAAAGAAAATGTCAAGAATGGGCATCGGGCAGAGAAAAAGACACAGGGGGCATAGGAATCAGAAAATGGTAATTGCTTAATTGGTGAAGCCCGAGAGTGTGGGGGTGATGAACTCCCACCACATAAATCCAATATGTTGCAGAACCAAATGCAGTCCAGTTGTGTCTGACCATACCACACTGCTAAATTTGACAGTATACACTACACACAGTCGGTGGTGCAGTAGCTAGTACTCATACAGTCATACTCACCGACGGTCCAGATTTAGTATAAGACTTAGATCATGATCATGCATGTTTGACACATGCACCTTCCTACACTATACCATTTCTCCTGGATAATTTTTTAATTTTTTTTAATAAAAAATAATGTATTAAACGTATATTCGTTTATAAACAAGTTGAGTAATTCGACCAATATAACAACACTACAATGTTATACTAGCTGAATAATCGAGTTTTGACATGCTAGACTCGTTCTCGGACCGAGCTTTAGTTGTACGAGTCGAGATTTTCAAGTATTCATATTCGCCTCGTTTGAAAAACAAACGACGTCTAACCGGCTCATATAAATCAGCCAATAATCCAAATAAAACTTCATTATCAGCATTTTCAGGACATACCTGGGGTTGGGAGGATAAATGCACGAGCCATAGCCTGCATTATAAGCGGTTTAAATGTTTAACAAAAAAATATTTAAAAAAGGGTTAATTGCATAAAACTGTAATATTTTTACCTAAAATTACCAGTAAATTATGTTAATTTTTCAAAATATTTGATAATAAGTCAATTTAACATTGCATAAGTAGGGGTGTAATACGAGCCGAGCATCGGCATGTTCAAACTTGGCTCGTTTATAAACGAGCCGAGTCCGAGCCGAGCCTAAAATTTATACGAGCTATAAAATGTGCTCAAGCTTGACTCGTTTAGAAATTAAACGAACTCGAGCCGAACTTTTGACGAGCTGACCCCGAGTAGCTCGCCTAAAATAATGCTACTATAGTGTTATTTTAGCCGAACGAGAGCTTTACCCGAACGAGCCGAGCATTGACATGCTCAAGCTTCGAGCCGAGACTAAAATTTATATAAGCTTTAAAATGTGTTCAAGCTTGGCTCGTTTAGAAAGTGAACTAGCTCGAATCGAGCTTTTGCCAAGCCGAGCCGAGCCGGAGCCCGAGCCCGAGCCCGAGCCGCTTGGCATAACAAGTATTATGTGTTTGTTTAAATAAATCCATATTTTGAAGGTAATTTTGTGAAATTTATCCTAATATTGAAATTGATGTTTCATTTTACTCTAAAAGAAGAAAAAAACGAAGAGGAGAGTAAGAGAGAAGAAAACAGACTGGGATCAGTCTTGGCAAGAAGGGAAGTTCCGGCGAAATCACACGAACCAGCAGCCATATTCTTCCTCTGATACAAGCTATTAAAAGCATAAGAGGCGTGCGCTTGCAAGGTGTTGGGCAGGAAACAAAGTCCGGTAGACTGCAACGGCACGCAGTCGGCGCCGGCGCTACAAGCGTAGTCCAACGCAGCTTGCAATGCGTCGTCGCCGGCGTCGCTCCTCGCCACGCACCAGTATCCAGCCACGTGTATGGGGGCGGTGGCTGTGAGTATGAATAGGAAGACTATAATGGAAGCCTCCATCTCCATTGATTGAGTTAATATGATGCTTGATGCTCACGTTTTTGCTTTGCTGTTTTGGTAGTGAATGGACAAGAGAGGAAAAAGAAGGTTATTGTGGCTTGTGTGGGAGGATATGGAGTGAAGAGTTGGTTTAACAAAGAATTCTTCTTTTTTTTTTTTTGAGCACTTTGGTAAAGGTAGAGGGACCAGCGGTTATGTGGAGTGTATGTGTGAGGGTTATACTCGAAACGGAACGAAAACGAATTTATTTCGTGTACATAGTTTTATTCATCAAACGCTTGGAATCAATTCCATAAAATGATTTCAGATTAAAAGTAATATGGGTAGATTTTGATTAATTTTAATAATTATGAAAAAGAAAACGAAAAAAATAATAATTATACACCGAGAACTCAAAAATTCAAAAGAGTCAACAAACGCTTCTACTCTCCCCGGTCACCGGGGGTGACAGCCTGCACAATGAGTGATTGCTTTTCTTCGAGCAACGCTTCTTCCTTTCTTCCTTTCTTCCAGACCACGAATGCGGTTTCTGCGGTTTCTTATCTGTTGCATTACTATTCCTACGATCCCTCGACCGATAACAGGCAGATGCTCCCATATCAGTCCCAACATTCGCACTTGTTGGAGCTTTTCGGTTTCCACGGTTTGGATTAAGGGTATTTTTATACAATAAACAATAATATGCAAAATAGACTAGATTCCATTTTGTCTATAGAGTTGCAATCAAATAGATCCATATATAAATACATATCTAAAGTTAAAATTTAGGGTCATACTTTTGTATACGAACGGATTGAATATATCAAGACTTGGCTCGTTTGGCTTGAATGAAGAGAATATGTCAAAACTTGACTCGCTTAGCTTAAATAAACAAAGAGAAGGGAACAAGAACAAAGCTATGTCAAAATTTGGCTCGTTTACTTTCAAAAGTTTAGCAATAGGCTCAAGTCAAACTCGATCAATTTCTAACAAGTTGAGGCTCTTTGTAAATGAGTCAAATACCTTATTAAAATTCGCTTAAAATTTAAACCAGTCTTTAGCTCAATTAAAGTTAGACCCGGCTCATTCACAATTTATAAACGAGCCAAAACCAACCCAACTGTGTGGGTTGCGCATGCATCCCAAACCCTTATTTAGGGTTGCACATCTCTTTTTCTCTCTGCCGCGAAACACCACTTCTTCTCTCCACTGCGGTTCCCCTGGGACGCATGCGCCCGAATTATGCGCCTCAGGAGGTGTACAGGGGAAGCTTCATGCGCATACGGACTCCAGATGCGCAACTCCTAGCACGCATACGGAGTCTGCATTTGTGGCGTACTTGTTGCACAAAAAGTTGGCGTACTTGTCGCACAAAATGTAAGCCTGATAAGTAAATAACGCTCCTCCGAGATGACAATCAAGAGACAGCACCGCGGCATACCGGGTTTGGGTGCAACCAGCTCGTCCTTTTACATGCTCTAATTTATTTATTTATTACTATCATTATAATTATAGTTCTGAAGAATTCATGTAAATTGCATCAAATTTGGATTGCAGAAAATGATTTATGCTTTCAAAGTAGGGGGAACTAGCCTCGAGTATGAAATGTGTTACGATCCCTTAAACATCACTGAAGAAGAGAATATTTTTATCATTAACGATTACATGATAGCATGATAATATCTTTAAAGCTGATGTTGCAATCACTTAATCATCACTGAAGAGAGCATTAAACATATACGCAAGAAAAAACCCGGACCAAATGACAAAAGGTAAAAGAAAAGAGCGTGCTTAAATATGTACCTACTTTAAGCAAGGCATGATTACTTGCATTTGAATATAACCCTTATAAAATATATGCAAATTTCCTGGCTTACATGCAGAAAACATATATGTTTCAAAATAAGGGCCTGTTTGTTTTGTGAAGAAATGGTTGATCAATTGAATTGACCAACCAAAAGGGTTTTGGAAGAATGGGTCATTGAGAAAAGAGACTAAAGCCTAGCCAAACTAATCTAAGATAAGTGATTGAGGTTTTACAGAAATAGAGATGAAAGGGCATGAATCAATCTCATCACCATGACCAACCAGATTTTGTATAGACTGTAAATTGAAATTGAAATGCAGAGGCAATGAAACACAATATTGTTTTCATGTAACCCAAAAACCTCCAAGGTGAATGCGCCTCTTGATTAAAACAGCACCACCTCATTGGTACACACTCATAAAACAAATATCATGTTCATGTGTATTTTCATCAAATGGAGAATTGTAATTTGGGTATAGAGAACCAAAAAATGTCAAAATTTTGAGCTCTCCTTTGGTATCTTTGTATGCATTCATTGACCATTTGTCACCTTTCACAAGTAAAGGAGGAACATAAGTGAAGTTGTCATAAATACCTCATGCTCTTAAACCTTTTCGTAGAACAAAATGTACGCTTCACAGCGAAGAACTTCTTCCAAGGTGACTTCACGAACATGTGCATCACTAGCATAGTACCACACGCTTTTCTGGGTACTTTGTCCTTCTGCTTCCTCTCTTCTTTTGTCACCTCCTCGGACATATGCAACATAATGCCCTCCTCTCATACTTCCTAAATGCTCCACCAACCCAACCAAACGGTATTTACAATCTCCTTGCTTCTCGGGACACCTGCACATAGTGATACACTCAAGCATCTCATATTGGATTTCAACATTATGCTGTACACAGCAAGCTAGCTTGGAGGCATTTCACTTCAGAATCAAGATCATAACTAAACAGACAATTGTTTTAACTATGAGAATTCACTAGGTGCTCATATTATATAAGATATCAAAGGCATATAATCAGTATCATGAGAAATTAATAAAGATTGAAGAATGATCAATGGAGGTCATATGAATTGATAATAGCTACCTGGAATCCATATGAGGTCTCAGATCAACGATTTCCTTGAAGACAACATGGCCATTCAGTTTGCTCAAACGACCACGAGCATCTTGATTGAACCTCTTGAGGTGAATTGTGAGAATGGGCGGAAGTTTACTGATTAACATCCTTTTAGTGGCATTCCTCATTGCCTTCACACTTTTGGAATCTGCTTCCTCATCACCACTCTCTCCTGATTCACCATCTTCCACTAATTTAGCTCCATTAGATTGATCAGCAGCAAGCTCAGCGGGCACTTCAGAAGAATTACTCCCATTATTCTCATGAACGGTTCCATTGTCAGCATTTTGAAAGATACCAGAAGTTTCAGAGGCACCCGAAAATCCATTTGTCAACTTGTGATTTTCCTCTACACACGCATGCCTAATTTGTTTCATATCTGAATCAGCAGTACCATTGCTTTGGTTAGCATCTCCAATGCCTGAAAAATTATCAGCAAACCCATTTTGAGTTGTCAATACAGGTTTCAGCTTCTTCTTCCTCCTCTTCTCAAGCATTCTTCTCGTGCAGTTCTCACAGTGCCAAGCATGTTCATCTGCAAGAAGCTCAGGCTTAGTGAAATGAAACAAGCAAGACTCTATGGACACTGGTGAATCCGAGTCATCAACTTCATCCGGGTTTGATTCGCTGCTGTGCCCTGCTAGGATTCCGTTTTCCACATCTCCGCCGCCAGTTGACGGTTTAGGATGTGGCCCCATGGTAATTTCAGGTTCATCAAACATGCTCCCTAAGCCCAACTCCTCTTCTCCTCCGTCACCCACAGCAGATGAAGAGGGCTCAGTATCCCTCTCCACAAAATTCTCAATAGCGGCCGATTCTTCTGTGTAAGGAAGCAGTAGCACTACAGAATCGTCAACCTGCAAAGGGGCCTCGTCTTCAAGAGAGTAAGTACATGAACTAGACATAACATTCAGCTCCTCAGGGTGCGAAAGCACCTCATCACTGCATTTATCCAAATCCTGATGGTTTCCGTTGTTCAGCGACATGCCAGTTCTTTCAGATTCTTGATTTGCAGGAACCTCGTCCTGTTGTAAAGTCCAATTTTGTTGATCCACAAGTGATGTTGGTTGCAGATGATCAATCCTAGCAGAATCACCCAATAACATTTCCTGAGAATTATCTAATGATAAATCTTGTTCATCTTCCATTGGCATCGATTCCACATAATCCATCCAAGCAAAATCATCAGAAGACGCTACCTGCTGAGCAGGTTCAACACTCTGTGAGATTGAACCATTACTGTCAGCCATGTCACCGCAATGAGTGGGACTGGCTGATGAAGAACCATTAACAGAATCTCCTTTATCCTCTGCAGTCACAGAACTGGGCAGTAAGCCATGAGAAGACTCGCTTGGTGGCATGGGATCGCATCCCAGAACAGGGGCTGAGATTGCATCCTTGCCATGTTTTGAACGAGTCTTCCCAACTTTTTTTGGAGGCGGTTTTGTCTTCCGATTACGGGTGACCATTTGAACCTTCTTTGGAGGAGGTTTCTTAGTTGGGACGGGAAGGGAAAGATCCAGAAAAGGTTCATAAACAACAGAAGAGTGCTCACACTCGACGCAACATACAGTACTCGAGAGTTGTCCTCCAAATATGGAATCTACAAAACTAATACTGACACGAGAAGAGTTCTTGTTATCTGGGCAGGAATTAGTTGATTTTTTCGCACGTATATCTTCTGTTGAGAGTCCATCAAGAAGACAACGGAGTAGTTCATGGCTGTCTTGTTGCTGATACCCCCTAAATTGGGGAGCCTTGGAACAAACACATCCAAACAGAGACTTAGGGTTAATCACATTTCTCACGCCTGATTCAGCAGTTATTTCAGCAGACATCTTCTTCAAGGAACTAGTAAGAGGACCCATAGAATCATTTAGCTTCAACAGGTCATCCTGCAACCTATCCATTGCCAGGAGATTTTGCAATACAGAATTGAAGAAACAAGTATTTCCAAGGTTCATTAAGCCTCTCACTGCATAAAAATCTGGCCCTCGTTTGTCAACTGACAAACTACTTCCCAATTTTATTTCACTAGCTACACTTCCAAACCAAACATCCTCCACATCCGCTGAGGAACCTCCGGAGAGTTGTTTTTTAAACAACTTGATGACATCTGATAACACATCTTTCTGCTCACCATTCTCAAATCTATCCACTGGGATAAGTGAACTGCAAGAGAAACACCATCGAAGATGAGGGTTCTCAACTTGGATCACCAATTGATGCCGACTTTGCCTGGCATGCCGAACTGCGTGACTCATATTGGTGGTAGGAAGACCAACACCACCACAGGCAAAGTGGCCACATTCTAAGCAAACCCAGATAGCCTTAGAGTCATTCCCTTTCTTCTTCCCATGTTTTCCCTTTCCCTTTGTTGCCTTCCTATCAACCGCAGCTTCTCTACAATCTTCACACCTGAAATCCTCAGCCACTTCAAGCTTGGAAGAAAGCTTAGGCAAATCAATAGACTTATCAAGATGTGCACATCCTTTCCTCTCTTTGAGAGCTGTAACAACATCAGTAACTTGTTCAGGAACCGGATTTTGATCCTCAGGAACAGTCTTAGGGTTAGTGGTGACCACCCTTTTATCCTTTTGACCACTTCGAGCCTTCTTTTTTACCTTCTTCCCCATTGTTTCTTATCTGCAGCAATAAAGCACCACAAATCAACACTATTCCCAGCATGGAAGCAAGTTGGAAATCATAATTATTATATATATACATCTTCCCAATGCTACAAAATCTGGCAAGTGCCACATCAAAGTAAAATGGTTTTTCCAATCAACTAATTACAACAAAGGTGTTCTTATATGATGTGCAAACACAAAATCAGTACTTGTAGCCATCTTTTATACTATCCTCCATTGCCCTAATTGCGGCAACTAAACATCACAAATCAGCACAACTTCGAGCACAAAAGAAGCAGCTGAAACAATCCCAATCCACATCTTCTAAAAAAGGCCACTCAAATCAGCATCTAGGACCGACAAACATCACTCAAACCAAACAAATATTACCAAATCAAAGAACTGCAATCCTAAGCAAGAACACCGGTACTAAATCTACTAATCATACTAACAAAGCGAAACGAAAAGCAAAGCAATCAGGAACTCACCGAGAATTGGACGCGAAAAAGTGGAACTTTTTTTTTCAAATCTGAAAATTCCAAACACTACTACATAATTTATTAGATGGTGACAATCAATCACTAATTGGGGAGATGAATAGCGACTTCATAAATTCACGATCTGGATAATCTGCAAGCTTGGAATAGTAGGGATTGTTGGTGGAATTGAAGGAATGCTTCAGTTTGCTTATATTATTTGCTTTGCTTTTGTTGTTTTGCAGGGAAGACTAGAAGTCGGAGGAAGCCGAGAAGGCGGAAGAACGGAGGCGCCGTAGAGAGGAGAGAGGGTTATTAGCAGCTTGTTTAATGAGCAATTATACGACGCCGTATTGAGTAATCACACTTGAGGACGGTTCAGTTTTAACTTTTAAGGGCTCGGCACAAGACAATTTGGAGACGGAATTGAATGAAACCGAACACACATTTCAAAATTTTGTTAGCAGAAAAAGCAGCTTACATTTTTATTAATTTCTTCTTAAAATAAATTTATTTTGGATTGTATTGAGTTTGAATAAGCCATGCTACTTAGTATTTACACCAAAAGTCCGGTCGGACCTAAAAGCCCAATCTGAAATTATATTTAAAATGTATATTTTATTGTGTAATATTATTTGTAATTAAATAATTTACATTAAATCATATAGCTTTAATCTCCTAAACTCTAATTCGGTCCCAAAACTGGGTGTTGCTTTATATATATAATAGCCTGAATTTTAATGGTGAGTTAGAATATATTTGCTCATGTGTGAGCTACTTAGTTTGTTGCCTGGTTTTTTCTTGAAGTTGTCGGTTGTGTTATATATATATGACTCAATCTCTATAATGTGTTTGTGAACTTGTTGCCTGATTTTTCTCTAAAGTTGTGTGTCGCCTTATATAGCCTCATTCTGTCAAACTAGTTGCCTTATTAGTTCACGAAGTTGGGTGTTGTCTTACCATAAAGTCTTGATCTCTCAAACTTTTTGCCTTATTTGTTCTCCAATCTGGGTGTTGTCATATATAATAGCCTCAATCCTAATGGTGATTTTGAATATATTTTCTTCTGCCCGAGCTTGTTGCCCGGTGTTCTTGAAGCTGGTCGTTATCTCTATGATTAGTTTGTGAACTTGTTGCCTACTTTGTGAACTTGTAGCTGATTATATAGCCTCAATCTCTTAAACTTGTTGCCTAATTTGTTCCCGAAGCTCCGTGTGTTGCTTTGTAAAGCCTTAATCTCTCAAGCTTGCCAAAGTAATTAGAAAGCATAGCCATGCAAACAAAAGTTGGTTGCGTGATAGGCAATAACTTGGGAAAAATAGTCAAATTGGGTGAATCCCACATCGACTATATGGAGGTAAAAGGGAGTAGGATATAAGGGGCAAGTTTGCTCTAAGGCATGTGGCATTGGGTCACTACCCATTTTCAATGGGGAACGGCGTAGGCAATACAACACGCGCGCGTCGAGCCGAGCCGAGCCGAGTTCGAGCTCGTGATCGTGTTGTGGGGCGGGTGGACCTAATTATAATATGGGCTGGCCACCTATATTATTTTTGGGCCGACCCAAATCAAAGTCCGACAGTCCAGATGAGGAAGGTCTTGGGTCAGGCCCATATGTGCAAACGGATCAGCGGATCGGGCTGGATATCCGAAAATTCAGTCCAACGGATCAGCCAACAACCCCTACAAAAGTGGGCGGTTATGGTCTTCAGTTGACTCCTAAAAACGTGGCTTCAAAGATTGCGGACACGTGTCACCCTCCTATTGGCTCCGGTTTTTGGGCTGGTTCAATGGGCTTTGAGGCCCATAGCCCAATCCAGCCCCTCCAGCTCCTATAAATAGAGAGCTCTTCCTTCATTCTAAAACACACCAACAATCATTCTCTTCTCTCTCAAGCTTGCGAGCTTTTCTTATCTCAAGCTTGCGGTGGTATGAAATTCTGAACCTTATCGTTATACTGCATACAATTTAACTATTGTATTACAAGTTCCTACAGTAGTTTATAGGCTTGCCAGCAGTTTTTGGGCTGGTTCAATGGGCTTTGAGGCCCATAGCCCAATCCAGCCCCTCCAGCTCCTATAAATAGAGAGCTCTTCCTTCATTCTAAAACACACCAACAATCATTCTCTTCTCTCTCAAGCTTGCGAGCTTTTCTTATCTCAAGCTTGCGGTGGTATGAAATTCTGAACCTTATCGTTATACTGCATACAATTTAACTATTGTATTACAAGTTCCTACAGTAGTTTATAGGCTTGCCAGCAGGCCCCGCATTGACCTTGAATGGCCAATGCCTCATCTCTTGTTGTATTGATGCATCACTGAACCGTCGACCTATCAATCTCTTAGCATCTGCGCATAGAAAACAAGAAACAGGTTAAGCATCTGCGCGCATCTGCGCATAGAAAACAATCTGCGCATAGAAAACAAGAAACAGGTTAAGCATCTGCGCGCATCTGCGCATAGAAAACAAGAAACAGGTTAAGCATCTGCGCATAGAAAACAAGAAACAGGTTACTTCATAAGATCAAGAAGGAAATCACTGTCACCAAGATTAGCACACGGAATAAACATTGCAAGAGCACTTTCACAGGCTAACAACTAGAAAATGCAACATAGCTGTCGATTCACAAGCTCGTATCGGGTGAAAATCCACACACAAGTGAGAACCAAAGATTTGTCCATTCTTCTTAATTGTAGGACGAGTTTGATCCATTAATTAGTTTTTTCGACATTTTTATGTTTCATTCATGAGATTCATATTCTCAAGATTTTATTAAACGCTTATAACTTGTAATAGAGTGAAGTTGTGTAATGGCGCTTTCACAAGAAGTATCACATAATCCAGATCAGCTCGAACCACAATCAATCATTAAAGATATTGTTTGCTTACGATACTGAATTGCATGTTGTAGATCAAAATAAAAGGTTGAAACCGCCAAGCACATACATTAGGCTATCAACCTGAAGGGAAAAAAAAGAAGACGAAGAAGAAGACAATTTGAGTAGCTTCAATGACAAAGAAGTGTCACGTACCGAATACAGTGTTGGCAGGGTTCATCGCGACCTGATTCTTGGCGGAGGCTTAGGCGATGATCTCGACACGATCGTGTTGCCAAAATCCTACACAAGAATAGGTTGTTTCAAGGTCGATCCCGATTGCCGGTCCTTCCCCCTTGCTCGCCATGATTGATTCTTCTTGCTTAGAGCGCGAAAGAGGAATGAAAGCTTGTGTATATGTGCCAAGTTCGAAAGAAGGCGGTTCGAATTATGTACTACAAGTAATGATGGAATAAATAAAAAAATATATAAAAAAAAAGGAAAGGGGTTGTGTTAGATTAGGGATTAATAGAGGGTTTCAGTTGATATTAACAACGTCTAGAATATTTTGTTAGTTGATATTAACTGTTCGAATTATGTACTACGAGGCTAAATAACAAAACCCCTTTCCTTTTTTTTATTTTTATTTATTCTATCATTACTCGTAGTATATAATTTGAAGTGCCTTCTGTTTTCGAACTTTGAAGTCAGACAGCTCTTTACAATGAACAACATGCTCCCCAAAAGAATCTAGAATTCTCCGACAATTGGGTATAGGACAAATCTCATCAACCGGGTATAAAGGAATCATAAGACGATACTTAAGGACCGAACGATAATCAATCGGGGACATACATTGTCCAAGTCCATCAATGGGTATGGTAAGAAGGAAATCTTAGCTATTTGTGGATTGAAGACACTTGAAAACCGCCTTTTGTCTTAGGGTCAAATAAAAAATTGCTACCAACTTGCAACTAACACGTAATAACAATAATATTAAAAGAAAGAGAATCATAAAACACTATTTAGAATAGAATGCTTTAAGACAAAATGTGAAAGTTTAGAAGATCAAAGGAGAAGGTACGTGAGAAGATGAATGAAGAGAAGATGAACATATACAAAAAATCTTAAAACTTATGTGAGAAGTTTCATTATTATATTTTTTTATTTATTAACTTATTATCTAGTTTTTGTTAACTAAATTGATTAAAAAAATTTCGACAAATCCTTCACAAAAGCTACATTAACAACCTGTCAACATATCAAAATAAAATTGTTAAAACTAAAATAAGATGGTTGAAGATATATTGCTTAGGTGAAAATAACATATGCAAAATCAAATTGGTTATAAACAAAAAAATTACTATGCAACAAAATTGAGGATAAAAGGTCACGATTAAAAAAAATATTTAAAATTCGACCATCAAATCTTGATTTAAATTACGTATTTAAAAAATGTTAGGTTGACATTAAATCCGTAAAAGTTTAAAAATTATTTTAAATAAATAGTATTACAAAAAATTTAGATATTAGTTTACAATTCATGGTAACATTTAGAAATACATTTTAAAATAAATTTCTCGTGCTTCGAGAAGCGTGGCGTTGATACGTGACAAAAGAGGTTTATACTTTAATATATATATATATATATATATATATATATATATATATATATATATATATATATATATATATATATATATGTATGATGTCTAAAAATTGACATTAAATGGAATTAATTTTTTTTATAAATATTTTACCTTTTTCTGAACTGCGATATTTCTGAAATATCATCATCAAATAATTTTGAAAAGATTTGTGAAATAGGACCCTTTTTGTTTAGCCTAGATTAACTAGGCCTCTAGTAATATCCAACAAAAATATAAAGATAAATAAAATATTAAGGAGATAAATTAGGGAGGTATTTGGACAATTTAATAAATCTACAATAATAAACTACCTTAAAAATTGAAAAGGATTTGGAAAAAAAAGGAAACCAAATGGGAGAGATTCTCGCAATCTATATATGAGTGATTCGTCAATCACAAACACAAACACTGTTTTACTCTCATTTCATCTCCATTGAAGGGCGATTGAAGGTCTCATATTTCTCCCTTCTAGGTATCATCTTTCTCCCTTCCATTTCGTCTCTATTTTATTCTCCATTGAAGCCGATGCAAGTTATCGTTTTTATCCCGCTCCATTTGAAGGTTATTGAAGGTCGATTATATCCATCTCCATTGAAGGCCGCTCGAAAACTCTTCACAAGTTATCGTCTTCTCCGACTACCAAACATGTACATTTTCTAAATCGAATTTAAGTTTCTTGCGACATATTGCAGGATTATGTACCCGATTTTGCAAAATCAAACATTTATGTATCACATGTAGTTGCTAATAAATATTATGTACTAGTTATGCATCACACATAATTGCTAACAATGTACATATCATACATCATGTATCATACATACGTCATTGCTAATAAATATTATGTAATTGCTGCTTTGATTATGTTAGTCAAAATTGATAACAATGTGTACATATAATACATATGTAGTTACTGATAAATATTATGTTCTAATCACACATTTATGTAACAGGTAGACAACAATGTGTACAAAAGAAAGGACCAACAAGAATGAACGTTCAAATTAGAGTCCGGATGAAGGATATTGTTAACATTTATTTCCTATTTTAACGGATTTTGATAACTATTATCATTCTTAATTAGGTAAATAAATAAAGATAAATAAGAGAGAAATATTACGATTTATTGAGTATCTTTATTTATATTTTTAATAAATCTTTTTATGAAAATATACAGGGGCCTAGTTTGTCAACATATAAACAAAAGGGCCTAGTTTATACACCTTAATACATAAACTGCCTACTTAGTCAACTCATCCAATAATTTTTTGGTGCCTCCAACCGTATTAGAAACATAACTTTGACCTAAACCGCGATAGTAATCTTTTGAAAGAATCATTGATATTGCGTAATTAAACTTTTTTTTTTACATCCAAAAGATTACAAAAATTATAATAAAAATTAGGATTCGCAAGTATAGTGGACTTGCGCATCGATATTTTGTATTTAGAAAGTTTTAATTACTGAATATAATAAAATCGGAAATTATTGTAATCTTTTGAATGCGAAATAGTATGGAGAGTGGTACGTCCAATAATCTTTTGAAACACCATTGTAGTAAAAATTCGTACAAAGCATAGTAATCTTTTGTAACAGAATTATAATAAAATCAAATTTCGATATCTTTTGAAAAGGTGCTCCAACAACTCAATTGCCCCGAGATGGCACTGACAAAACTATGTATTTGCTATAGTAGATGAACTTTAATTCGGATATCATTGTTACATGTGAATTAGAGAATACAACGCCGGCATTGATATAGTAGACGCACAACCTGAATTGAAAAAAATTTATGAATTAGGTACAGTAAAAGAATACAATAATGAGGAATGAAGCTATAGATGTTAATGTAATACCTTTGTAAAAGACAATGAAAATACGTTTTTGATATAGTAGACAAACAACCTGAATTGAAAAAAATCAATGAATTAGGTACAGTTAAGTAATACAATAATGGAGAATGAAGCTAGAGACGTTAAAGTAATAACGAAGAAGACAATGAAAATATGTATGGACGTCAGGTTCTTTATATAAGGTCCCTTATTTTTAATATATATTTATAAATATAATTTTAACATAATTTGTGATTTGGTTGTTAAGCTGTTTGTTTAATTAAATTTATAAATTGTAGAATTGGTTAATATATTTTAATATATTTTTATAAATATTTATTTAATAAAAAACTGATTTGGTTGTTAAGGTGATTTGGGTGTTAACGTGAAGCTCTTAAAACTAATGTGAATTGGTTACTATAAAATTGTTAATTTAATAATAAAAGATTTTATAGTTTAGAAAATAGTTTAAAAAGCTGTTTGTTTAATCAAATTTATAAATTGCAAAATTGGTTAATATCTTTTATTATCTTTTTTTTGTAAATATTTATTTAATAAAAACTGATTTGATTGTTAAGGTGATTTGGTTGTTAAAATGGGAAATTGTTCTTTGATTGGCTCAAGAAGTGTGACAACTGTATCAAGTCCGTTGTGGGCTTCATGAGCTAGCTTTGCTGGATGCCTTATGGTTCCAAACGAACCTCCTGTTTTGGTCTTTACATCGAAAGTCCCTGCTGAATGCCAGCTACAAACAACAGTAACTTGAGAGATATCACATTACTATAATGATTCGAAATCAAATCAGGGAGAAATGATTACGCAAAACGGAGGATGATCGGAGCATAGTGTTTCTCCGCAATCAAGCCTCCAAGCTTGCGCTTGCACTTAATAACTGCCTTCTGGTAACCCTCAGCAACGGTTGATAGCACTTTCCCATTACTAAAATCATGTACAGTTGTTAGATCAAATAACATACAAATAAAGACGCAATCAGATAAAAGACAATAATAGATAAACAATGGAACTTGTGAAACTCAACTACAGGTAAATAATGAAACTTGTGTAATTGGAAAATATCCTTGCTTGTTTACTACGTAAAATTACAATGTAAATGAAATTGTGTATTAGTAGTGTGTAATTGAAATTATGTATTAAAATTGTGTAATTAGTCCTGTTGATATAAGGGTGGAATGGAGAAACTATCACCCAGAATTCGAAACTCACTAGCTACAACAAAGAGCATACGTGACGCTACATCACACAATATGGACATGTTACCACTTAAAAAAAATTATGAATGGTTTTGTGAAAATCGCCTATTTTAAGTGCCATTTGTGTAATTTACCAATAAGAATAAAGCATCGGCGCATACATTTGCACCAGGAAGAGTCGGTACTTTGAATCAGATAGACTTTTTGGGTATAATATTACAAAAGTTGGAAAATTGTGCGCCCCAAATTACAGTCCCCGGGTTTGGGCTTATTCTATCTCTGCTTTCCCCAAATATTCCAAAGCAATCCCTCTCATTCGTCTCCGATCTCCGATCAGGTATTCCCATTCTCCTCGCTTCTTCTCCGTTCTTGACGAACTTGATTCTAATCCCGTCACACCTGCAGGGTTCGGCCTTCCTAGCGGCGCAGTTTGATTTTGTCTAGCCATGACTCATATCCTTTTTTATACCGCGATTATGAATTGTCTCTAAAGCTGCAATTTTTTTTTCATTAGGTATCTATATTCTCTGTTTTGGCGGATGAATCAACCACTTTGTTATTTCTAATTGTCAGGTTGGATCTAGATGTGGTCAATGTTTGAATATCTCATCGAAAAACTGCCTTTCTTTGGATCTGTTCGTTAGGGCTGACTTTTTTATAATTAGCTTTTTGCAACTCTTCTTCCAATCTTGGTATTAGAATGTATCTACTTTTCTCTTTGACCAGGATTGTAAGCTTTACCCATTTTGGTTTGTTTTTGCTTTATTGTTTAACAATTTAAGCCCCTCCTTAAGTCGTTTAGTTGGTGCTACAATTCCAGGGAGGGCAACATCAGTAGTTTTAAGTTAACTATCTTCTTTGTCTCATTTTTAGATTTGATGATAGCTGAATTCCTTTGAACCATTAAAAAAACGCACATACTTTGATAGGGCGAAAGAGTACCCTAGCACATGGGTAATTCCTAGGAAACTAATTGTATATATAGCTAATCTCCCTTTTTTTTTCTTTTCCAAATCAAGCTTGCTAGCCGTAGGTTAGAAAAAATAGATTTACTAGTTACCATCATTTTTATAACAAAACAAAGGAATTAGTTTCCTGGTCAAGTTAGTTTGAACTAATATACTTCATAAGAACTTAATTCCTATGGATTATGTTTTCCATATTTAACCAAATGAGGTCTTAGAACCTGAACTTTTCTGCCGAGCAATCTGTGAATTTTCGTGTGCGTTTTTTTAAAATTTTATTTTCCTGGTTTTGACATATTGCTTTGTAATATGCAAATATCATCTTTATGTGAATGAATTGTTTGTTTTTATCAGGGTTTTTGTTTTGTGAGTTACTCTGATCTCTTGCATACATTTCCTTATAGGGACCTGTGCTATTTGTTTGATGTGGCTTAGTAAATGCATAATGCTTCCATCTCAACTACCATGTTCTTGACTTTTGATAAGCATATGTATGTTAGAAGTAATCATCATTGGGGAGGCTTAGCATAAATCAGTTTGAGCATATAAGATTTTACTTTAACTCCATCAAACGTGGTAATCAAAGGGAGAAAGATCGTGAGAGAGCTCAGGCTCGAAGCGGTAACAAGAAAAAGAGCGAAGATGGTTTGACTCCGGAACAGCGTCGTGAAAGGTCTCATTTATCTACTTTCTGAATGTCCTCTTTCCAGTTATGAACATTCTCACCCATGTTAGTCTCTTAACTATGCTAGTTTTTACCACATTCATGAGCAGGGATGCAAAAGCCCTTCAGGAAAAACTTGCCAAGAAGGCGGGAGGTTCAGCAGGAGATGCTGGAGATAAAACCAATAAAAAGTGATGTTGATTCATCGTGAACTGGTCTAACTGCCATACTTGATAGAGGGTAACACATATTGACTGTTGTTATGATGATTGATGACTGTGTTGGATTTGAAGTTATCTTTGTTATCGTTTTAACCTGATTTGGCCTTCGATGTAATGTGGACCATTGTTACTGTCCTTTCTATCATGTGCTATTGGCAGGTGCTATTACTACTCTTGTGGTTTTCCGCGTCTCTATCAGTTTGATGAATTTGTATATTCGTGTTACTATTATCCATGGTTATATTATAGTAAACGAGATTAATTAAAGTTCGAAATAGCATACTTTATTGTTCAGTTATTCTTTTAGAGCTTTGCATTGGGAGGGTGTCTATTGTTGTTTAGCTTGGAAAGGATGAGTGTACTGTAAGGTTGAATGTATCCAGTAATTTGGCCTTCATTAAGTCCTCACTTCCTGATGCATTTACCATAGACAACGTGTGCATTTCGTAGCACAGTCCATGTGTAAGGAGATGTAGTTAAGCCAGTTATTATGCAGTCATTCCTCAGGCATCATTGACACAATAAACTTCTTTGTCTTGATTTCTATGTCTCGGTACTAAGTTGGTAGTTTGACAGAGGGTATTATTGTGCTGTCTGTCATATGAGATGCAGTTGTTCTATGTCAAATAGTTGTTATGAGGGTTCAGATAGTAGTTCTCAATAGTTTTTTGAGGTTGATAGATACTTGTCATTGCAGGATGTGAATAAACTAGCTGTACTTCAAGCATACTTCTTTAGACCATGCTTGGAATAAGAAAACGATGTATAATGTTGTTTCAGAAAAAGCCCTATTTTCCTTCTGATCACCATATCTGATATGGAAGTTGGGTCACTGCTCTTTCAGAGATTTGCGGTGATGTATGGTAGTGTTTTATCATTGCTGTCAAAGGAAGCAGTGTGCGAGTAATACTCGTATTTCACAACCCACAGATTCGTATCAGTATGTCCGTATTGGAAGAGTTGGTCTATACCTTTCAGTATGTGTTTTTTGGGTTTGTATTGGAAGAGTTTGATCTATACCTCAACCTTTGCTTTCACACTGAAAGTATGAGTTTTCTGGTTTGTGTCACTTCGGTGATCCTTGGGTCACATTTTGCACTTGTGTGGAAGACTGGTAGCTGAAATAAGTAGCTGATATTAACAGATTTTTTTTTAAAGTTTGATGGGTGTTTGAGAAAATAAAATTCATCGAATCTTATGAGAATGTAAAATTATCAAAAAGTCATCATCCCTTCATCTCCAAAGCTCCCAAGCATCCAAATCTTTAAAACTTGACAGGTTACAAATTGTAGAAGTTCAGTAACATATGCATGCTTATAAATCGATGAACATTGATTTATCTGAACCAATATGATCGATATCTTTGTAAATTTTTGCTAGTGTCCTGCTCAATTTTTTGCTGTTCTTTCGAGAATAAAGCAAACACTGTTCTATGTGTGCATTTGGGACAACACCCTAACCCAATACTCTGCAGTCTGCACGGTATCATATTTAAGCTTGGTTGAAAGTTGAAGCCCAGCACTCACGCAGTCCCGCTGTTCTTGGTTGTTAATGATCCACGGACAAGGAATATTATCTCAAAGAATATCTTTATGTTTTCTCTAATCCTTCCTCTGTATCTTAGTTATGTTTAGTATGCATTAGATTTTGCTGTCAAGTTTTTATCTTCAAAATGATTTTAACATCTTCATCTGTAGTTCCATTTCCTGATCCAAGTAAATGGCTTCTAGTAACAAAAAAACAGCACACGTTGAAGGAATGTATACTATTCCTAGAGCTCGTTTGGTTACTTAAGAACCTTGAAAGTAAAAAAAATCTGGACGTGTTACACAAATTTTGGGTTTTTGGTCGACCTTTTTTTAAAATGAAATTCACAGGAATTTAACTATCACAAAACACAAAATTTTTAATTATTTAGGAGGCATTGGTAAGTTTTGTTTAGTTTTTTGGAGTTTGTAAAAAACGTCTAAAAACATAAGTTTATCGAATTTGGGCAAAATCCGAAAACAACAAGAACTTAAGGGTATCATCCGAACTGGAAAAAATTGTTGGGCAAGATCCGGAAAATCCCAAATCACGAGGTGCCATCCGGAATTTCCCTTAATTATTTATGAGGCATAGGTAAGTTTTTACTTTCACCGTTTCTTGTTCAATTGTTTGACGGAGATTGTAAAAAATGCCTTTTGAAAAGTCAATGTAGTGACCGAATACGTTGGTCAATTGTTTATGTTGGTGCCCCACAAACTATAAAAGAACTCGTTAGAATGATGTTTTTCGTTGACCGGTTAATATGACTCCTACATTTTGCCGGATCATCTGTTTGCATTCTTAGCGATCTCTCCGGCCACTAGAGATGTCTATTGTCCAAAATTCCTTTGCTTTTAAAAATAAAATAAACTTTCACTTCCCTCACTTTAATATCTGTAAAATTCCATATAAATATAATACTCGTGAATTGAAATTCATGAAAGTGTACGTTTCGGTACTTATTTGGTTAAACTTATATAAAATGCAATTCTTGAGGATAAATTACTATGATTTGAAATTGATCGAAATTACAAAACTTATATATATCTGGTTAGGCTTTACTTTCTTAGGAATTAAAATGAGGGTTTTAATATATTTTTTGAAAATGATGGAAGTTAAACTTGTCTGTGAAGACCTTGATGAATGAACTTCCTGATTTTTTACGGAATTGAAATCAATCAACCGAAGTTAAATTTTATTGCTTTTTTTTGGTAATTGATCATATAGTTTTTTTTGAAAGGTTTTATAAAATATATAGAACTCATTAAAAGATCTAACTAATGTCTGGAATCCGATTCACAACTCGCCGTCACTTTTCTTGGCAAGCGGTTGCCTGGATGTCATCCTCTTGCAAGTCTGGCTTTCAAATGCCAAGACTACCTCAAAAGGAACTGGGTTATCCAGACCCGGATAATGCTGCGGATTTTATTACTTCTCTTGCTTTTGACTACCCTTGGGGTTTAGGGCCCGTTTGGTTTTAACTCCGGAATCGGAAACGGAATGAAAACGAATCTAGTCAATACATATACCCTTGTTCATTAAAATTTTTGGAATCGTTCCTTGTGGTTTGTAATAATTGGGTGAGAGTTTGATTACTTTTGATACCCTATAGCGTAACAAAATGTGAGGAAGCAAGTGCATTTTTCATTAAACCATGTGGAATGATTCCATAAAATTTCATGAATATGGATATATACATATGGACTAAATTCGTTTCCATTCCGTTTCCGTTTCCGAAGTTGGAACCAAACGGGCCCTTAATGTATTGCGTGACCCTCCTGAAGGTATAGTGGATCTTTTGCATCATGATGTAAGGGGTCGGGCTATCCCCATGTGCATACTACTTAGCCCTTTTTCATCTATAATAAGCGCGACTAGATGCGTCGGAGACCACCGACTCTTCTTCTTACCAAAAAAAAAAAAACCCTAATGTTTGGTAAAAATATATTTTTAGTTAGATTTTTAGAATAAATTTATAAAAAAATCAAAAAGGTACATGTAGTAATAATAATAGTAATAATAATAGTTTTGGGAGCAAAATTGGAAGTAAATTTGATGTCCTGCTCATAATCTAGTGCAAATCTATCATTTGCTTTTCCAAATTGAATAAAAAAACACTCTCAAGAACTAATGGAAAAACTAATCTATTAAATAAACTTCTGTACAACCTTTTAAAATTTCAAAAGCTGCTTAAAATCTATGGAAAAACCTTACCAAACATGCCCTAATTCCCGGCAGTAAACTTTCCACATTAAACCAAACAAGCTCTTAGTTATCATTCCTCTTTCTATTATAGCCAATTTGCTATTCGTACCCACGTATTCATGCTATTCGTACCCTCACTACGCGTACGCAATGCGTAGCTGTAGCAAGAAGCTCATTTCGTTCAAAAAATAAGGAAAATGTACTACGCGTACGCGATGCGTAGTCGTAGCTGTACTACGACTACGCATCGCGTACGCGTAGTAGTCCATAACATATATCCCCTTCGAAAAAATGAAGGGAAACTTACTACGCCTACGAGAGGCGTAGGCGTAGTAAGGTTAAAAAAAAAAAAAAAAAAAAAAAA
>BSUD01000005.1:148871085-148923035 GCA_033239045.1 Fagopyrum esculentum
AGAGTCTAGAGAATTAAAATATAATAAATTATTTATTTTGAATTTAAATTTTATATAATTTATATTAATTCGATATTTTTTAAAAATTATGCTTTTTTTAAATTTTAAGATTATGGAAAAGTATATTATAAAAAATAATAAATTAACACATAAAAAATAATATTGTTATTTTCTAATTAAAATAAATTACAGAATATTAACTTCAAAAAAAAACTATATGTTTAATTTTCTGGACTGTTAAAAAAATTTAAAACATTTATTTTTGATTTATTTTAATTCAAAAATAAAAATTATCTTTATTTTACTTTACTTTTTTTTAATTAGAAAAATATTTTTTAAAAATACTATCATTATAAATTTATTAGTTTAAAATGTAATTAAGTTATAATCTATTTTAAATTTATTTTTCTGATTTTTTAATTATTTTATAATGAATTTTATTGTAATATATTAAGAATGGGTATAAAGAGGAAACAAATGGAACCTTGAGGGCACCAAGAGGAATTTTGAAACTTGGTAGATATCAAGAGGAAAAGTCCAAACCTTGAGGGTACCAAGAGGAAAAATCCTTTTTTCTATAACGAAAACGGTTAAGTTGGTCTACTCTCTAAAGGTAGTCCAACCTATAAACATCATTGCTGATGAAAACACGAAGTTTGGGATCATCAGACAAATTAGTATTGCGGGTTGAAATTCTCAGATGCGTCAATTGGTTAACAACACAGTTGATTTCTCTGAAAACATGTCTGATCTGAACTTCGTCAAAAACATAGAAATCATTTTATTGACTCACATTCAATTGCATGCTTCTTCTTTCTTATAGAATAGGGAACGATTTCCTCCGTGGAACGTTAATTACTCGGGGTAGCTAGCCACTCCCCAAAATTATTCAATAATAACGGTAAAACTTCTGTGAGGGAGTCGGCTAGAACATGTTCCGCTCCCCAAGGGTTAAAGAAAATGCAAAAATTAAATATTCCGCGACGCTTTGCTTTACGAAAATATGTCGAATTCGGACATTATTGTCTTTAAACAGGAAGTCTTGGATGAACCCTAGTTACATCAAATTAGGGGTGGACACAAATCCCGGTTAATCCCGTCCCGGTCCCATCCCGATCCTGATGGGACTTGGAAAAAAAATGTGTATCACGTCCCGTCCCGTGAAAAATTTGTGGGATGGAGACTTTCCATCCCGATTAATCCCGTCCCGTCCCGTATATATATAAATAATATTTTATATTTTTAAAAATACTATATAAATATGATTAATATCTACAAATTGTCTTATAAAAGTTATAAAACACTAAAACAATAGTAAACTATATTAATACATCTATGATATAGATTAAAGAGAGAGAAAGAATAATGTAAGTATATGTCTAATTGTCTTATACTAACACTGTAGTATATTATATCGGTGATTCGATATCAAGATTTTTTTTTTTTATCATTTGTGTCTTTAAACATGAGAGAATATAAGTATGCGGGACGATCTCAATTCCGTCCCGACGAAGAAAAAATATTGTAAATCCCATCCCGTCCGGCTTTAAGTATGCGGGACGATATCAATCCCGTCCCGTCTTGTCCCGTTCTATGCCCAGCCCTACATCAAATGAACTTGGATTTCACTGCAATCACTAACATATGTGACATAAAATCCAGAAAGAGAAAAAAAAAAGTTACTATTTCATTCTTCAATTTCATCAAAATTCCACGAAAAAGGGTTCCCCACTTCAGTGCTCACAGAGGTAACTGTCCCAAGTTATTTACCTACAGTAGATCAAACTAAGCATATATAGTTACAATGAAATGCTGATTCATGGGGTTAATTTCCGACAGTAAATAAGAGTGAAGATTACGCGTTATCTTAATAAACAATCCATACAAGTACTTCTCATATACTGTTGAATGATTATGATCGATGCAGCAAAGAGATAATATAAACTCATGGCAAAGAAGCTAGCCAGCAAAAACCTCATCTGCACGTCGCCAATTCGCGAGCGATTCTCTGCCATTGATTAAATTAAGGTAGCTAGCTGCAGCCATTGTCTAAGCATTCTCTTCTTCCTTTACTTGAATTTTTAATATAGTTTAATCCTTGTTTGTATTGGCTGATCACTGATTAGATGCAGTTTGTTCGTGGTCATGTGCTAATGCAGCAAAACTTGTATGTAAAGGATGGAATAAGAACAACCCAGAAAGGGAAATTTCCAGAAGGAATATAAAATAGAGATGAAATGGAAAAAGGAAGAAACTCATAAGAGATTCCATGGCTTATTGTCTGCTTATCAGTGTTGCTTTATTATGAAAGACTTCTCTTTAGTCTTTATCATATGTAAGCTCCATGTGCATTGTTGTTCTATTTTGAAATAAAAACAAAAAAGATATATGTGGCAATTAATGACTTATGACCCTTTGTTTTTTTTTTAAACAAAGTTAAGATAATTAGGGAAATCAGCTTATATAAACTGACCGGTCGGGCATTTCGGATTAAGTCTTTAACATCAACTGAAAGTGCATCGTCGTTGATTGGGTTGTGTCTATACAACGCCAGTCTATGCAAATGTGTTGATTTTCTGAAAATATGATGAGCACCAAAATGTGTGAAATCCGAGATGATCGTGTTCATCTCCCATGGTAGTTTCCAGACTTATAAATAATAACTAATGTTTTTTACTGAGACCGTTGCTTAAATTATAAATAATCCGTGTTCATCTCCCATGATAGTTTTAAGTTAACTATCGTGTTCATCTCCCATGGTAGTTTCCAGACTTATAAATAATCCGAGATGATCGTGTTCATCTCCCATGATCGTGTTCATCTCCCATCGTGTTCATCGTCGTTGATTGGGTTGTGTCTATACAAATGTTGTGTGATATGATAAATAACAATAGTTAATAAACGTAGAAAATTATACATAAAATATTGACTATGTATTTAGAGATTTTACTGAGACCGTTGCTTGAATTTGCGATATCAACAAAAACAAATGTAACGGAAATGGAAATGATCGAGATGGGTATCAGGAAACAACGTGATTGTCTTAGTTTTACAAGAGCATATATGTTTCCGAGTTATGGTAACTCATATAATACAAAATCGAGAAATTATGCCTTCCGGAGTTGATTAATTGGGAGTTGAAGAGGGGATTTGATCAAGCAAATGAATACAATTTAAATGAAAATGAAAATGATTAAATCCTTTCGTTTTGCTAAAATACAACTCCAAAATTAATGAGACGGGCATCAAACGTTGTAATTAACTATCATAGTTTCGAAGGAGGATATGTATTTTTTTTTAGTTATTTTAGGAAATAACAACGGAATATTATGTCCTTCGGAAGGTCAATAAAGCTTGAAAAATTAAGTGCAATTATGGTAACTAGGCTTTTTTTAGAAACTAGAGTAGTAACTAGACTTTTTAATATTTCAATTAAGTAAATATACCCCAACCTTTTGTATTTATTCTCAAACTCTACACACTTTTCTCTCCAAGGGTACATTTACTAAATACAAAACTAGAAAAAGCCTAGTAAACCAATTGTTTCAAAAATTAATTTGATTTTTCACCTATTTTTTGAATTTAATCATTTTCATTTCATATATTTCTCCTTAGCCGAATTTACTTAAAAAAGTATTTATTTAATCCCAAAATTTAATAATCGTCATTTTCATTCTATTTCATTTCTTTTAATCGTTATTTTTTCGTTACCTTCCTAAATCCCAAAGAATTGTCTTAATCCTTCTTTTCTCCGAAGCTATTGGCGTCTCAGAGTTCCTCTGAAGAGCCGTTTGATACACTGATGTTATCACAGAAAAGGGTCAGGCACTAAATCTAGACAATTAATGCTCATAATTAACCATCCTAATACCAACATTAATTTATCATTATAAATAATAACTAATGTTTTTTTAATATAAAAAGCCATTCTTTGCCGTAGCTTTGCTTGTGAAACCACTGATCCCGTCAATAAAACATATTTTCCATTTTCTTAATACTTAATCATAGTTTTGCTGATGATAATATTGATTATGATGTTCTAATTGCTGCTTATCTGATAACATAGAAAACTCAAAATAGATCCAATAATTGGATGTGGGTCATCTACAGGCTATATAAAAATAGTGCAAAGTTCAACTTATAGTTGAAAGAATTGGAAAATAAAATAATTTTATGCATTGCACTTTCTCTAATTTTTTAATTATATTTTTAATCACTTTGATTGAAAGTAATAGAAGAGGAAATTGCGGGTACATGTGGAATTGTGGATTAACGAAGAAATCACACATGGGTTTAAGATTGTTTGGGAGCTGGGTATTGATCAGTTATTATCGAGACTGACTTCTAATTGATCACTACGATCCTTAAGAGAAACGTAGCTCCTTATATGTCAAGACTTTCTCAAAAGAAACTGTAATATCTAGATTCGACAGGCCTACCGCGAGACAAATAAAGTAGCGGATTTTTTTGGGTAGTTTTGCTTTGAACCTTCCTATTGGATTGATTGTATTGAGTGACCCGCCAGAAGCTGTAGTTGATCTTTTACGTGATGATGTAAGGGGTCGAACTTTCCTCGTGTGATGATTACTTAACCTTCTTTTCAATTAATAAAAGCGCGACTAGATGCGAAGAACACTGAATCTTCTTTTCAATTAATAAAAGTGCGACTAGATACGAACAACACTGAATCTCCTTCACACCAAAAAAAATGATAACTTATTTTTATTGTCATTTCTTAATCCGTTCTTCATAAACATGTATCCATACATGAGTTGTCATTTTGTGATTGGCTGTATTCGTGTGTAAGTATCGAATATGGCGAGCACGAAAGAATGCTAGCTTCTGCTGAAGGCATTTATAGATTTCAGCATAAGCTAATCATATAATGTGTTATTTTATGGATTTAAGACACATTTTCTTCTCTTTCATCTCAACAAAGTCCCTACAAAATGAAATATTATGTTGTAAAATATGAACTATAAAGATGCACAATTTTTTTTATAGTTTAAGATAAATTATATTCTAAAATGCATATATGGTGTAAATATAGATGATAATTTGTTTTAGGGAAATTTCGGATGGTGTCCCTGTGGTTTGAGATTTTTTCGAATTTTACCAACAAGTTTTATTTAGTTTGGATAGTGTCCTTGTGTTATAATATATTTCGGAAAATGTCCAATTTCGTTTAAATTGTAAAAAAAAGTCAACTAAAGTAATTTTTTAAAAAAGATCTATGCGCAAAATGTTTAGCCTCTTTTATCATTTTTCTTTAAAATAAGTTTCTCTCTCTCTTTTTTTTTTAATTTTAGTTGACATTCTTTTACAATTTAAAAGAAATTGGATATTTTTCGCAAAATATTAAAACACAAGGCCACCATCTAAACTAAAATAAAAACTCTGTGCAAAATCCGGAAAACCTCAAACTAAAGGGGTACCATTCGGAATTTCCGTTTGTTTTACTACAATGAGGTCTGGTATTATTTGCGCATCTGATCACATTTTATTATTAATTAGAAGAAAAAGAAGTTAAGTAGTGTTTAACCATGGATATATCGACCAATTACATATCACAATAAATATCAATTATATCTTGTGAAGGGTCAATCAAAACATCAAAACCAAGTTCAAATGAAAAAACACAACTTCTAGATAATCGGTCATGTTATCATCTGCCGATAAACATGCCGAACCTAAATAGTTCAATTTCTTTTTAGACAATCATAACACTTACCGACCAAACTTGCAAATCATGATATCATAATGTTTTTCAAGAAGGTTATTGCAAGTTATAAATCTGTTTCAAGAATTACAAACCTATAGTCAATATTGTGTTATAAAATATTAACGAATTCGTATCGAAAGAGTTACCTATGTATGAAATATGAATTTGTGTAACTTCATAACCTATTTTAGTTTATATTTCATAGACAAAAGGTAGGTAGGTCCTGAATATTTTATACTCAAATTCTTCTTAACTGAAACTTGAGTCTTTCTTTGCTGAATATATATACCATGCTTGCAGTTAAGCCATTTACTGGTGTTTCCACATCTCCACCTTTCTGGGGTTTCTTCTTCTTCTCTTCTCCACACACAAACAAAACAAAACAAAAACTACAGTGAATGGAAGATCAACTTTCTAATAGTACTGAAACTTTCATGATCACTGGATCCAAGTTTTGTTTTCATGATCCATTGATCTGGAATGTATCAATACCTTCAGGTACTGATACCACTCTTGATTTCAGTTTTGAAGATCGCCATAGCCCGATTTCTTCATCTTCCTCCACCAGCACCACCGCTACAGCCACCACAACTTTCGTCAACTTCTTAGAGCCACTTCCCTCAGAGCTCAGTCAATCTGAAACTTCAGCATCGCCGGCAAATCTCGGTTACTTTCCGAACTTATCCTTGTTTCCTGCACTTCAAATTGCTGATATAAACTCTTTAGCTAAGAGTAATTTTGATCAGTTCCAACCTGAATTCAATTGGTTGAATTTGAAAATGAATGAATCAACACGCAAAAGCTACAAGCTGAATGCGACGAAAACACAACAGATGAAATGCGCATCAGGAAGAAAACAAAATCTGCAAAGTTCTGCAGCAGGAACGACAGTCGGGAGGCTATTTAGAGGAGTAAGGCAAAGACATTGGGGAAAATGGGTTGCGGAGATAAGATTACCGAGAAATCGAACTAGGGTTTGGCTTGGAACGTTCAATACAGCTGAAGAAGCTGCGCATGCTTATGATACTGCTGCTTATATCTTAAGAGGTGATTATGCGCATCTTAATTTTCCTGATCAAAAGCATCTTCTTAAAGCTAATTCGTTGAATGGATCAACTGCTGCTCTTCTTGAGGCGAAACTACGAGCAATTTCAAATCAAAACAATAAACAGAATCTCCAAATGAATGCGCCTGGAGAAATTGATTCTGGATTGGTCAAGAAGGAATGGCAATTTGCTTTGGATTCGTCAATTGAATCTCAAATGGTGAATGAAAGTAGTAAGAAAGCTGTAAATTGTCATGAAGATGTTGAAGCTGTGCAATTGAGCAGAATGCCTTCTTTGGACATGGATTTGATTTGGGATGCTCTCTTGGTTTCCGATACTAGCTAATTTTAATCGATTTTCTTTACTGTAATTGCTTGCAATTCAAGTCTTTAATCTGTTTCTTCTTCTTCTTGGAATTTCCATTGGGTGATACATAATACAGGGTGCCATTGTTCATTACTTTTCTTTCTTCTTCTTCTCAGATTTGCAGCAGATTGAGATAATTACTGTAAACTTGTTTATTGAAAGTGAAAGATTTCTTCACAGAAAAGCAAAGGGTTTGATGTGGAAGAAGTTTTCCACCAGATAAACCTTTCAAAGAAGTTTGAAGTGTAAAGGTTGAAGAAGATACCAAAATGATCCACAGAGGTTATTTACTTGTAAGCTATCTTTCCATGTATTCCTGTTAAAGAATTCAAACAAGTGGTCTGTAAGAGACCTTGCCAGCAACCATCTCTCCACTTTGTATGGTGGAGATTGCTCAATTACAAGTTTGGTCATCTTCCAAACTGGACCATTAGCAATTCAGTCCAGAAAATAGGGCAAATTTAATTATTAATAATCATTTTTTATTACAGTGAACATCTAAAGAGTTTTAAAAGCTTTATTTTTGAAAAAAATCTATTATTTTAATTTCCATTGATGGGTTTATATATATGGCATGTTTTTCTTTTATAAATTCTCTATTTGTATTTATATTTTTGTTTATAAAAATCATTTGAAGACGAATTTCATCTAAAAAAGGTTAGCAATATAATTAATTTATTTTAAATTAAAATATTAAAGAAAACATTCTTTTCTATGTTGGGCAAATGTGGCATGTGAAATTGTGAGTTGTGACTTGGTAGTGGTGGGCCTGATAATGGGCCATAGTCCTCAAGTCAAAGGCCCATGAAAATCGCACGGTTGACCTGGCCAGGTTAGGAGCTCGCGCCACGTGTCTACTTATGAAAATTGAAATGTCTGTTAAGGGTTCATACTAATAGGCCTGTAATATGAGACAAGCTATTCGGGCTTGTTTCGAGCTCGGCTCGTCAAAAGCTCGGCTCGAGCTCGTTCATTTTATAAACGAGTCAAGTTTGAGCACATTTTAAAGCTCGTATAATTTTTAGGCTCGGCTCGGGCTCGACTCGTTTATAAACAAGCCGAGCTTGAGCATGTCAAAGCTCGGCTCGAGCTCGTTCACTTTCTAAACGAGCCAAGCCTGAGCATGTTTTAAAGCTCGTATAAATTTTAGGCTCGGCTTGGGCTCGGCTCGTTCGGCTCGTATTACACCCCTACATACTAAAAACTTTTATATTGAAATAATTTGGTTTATTAGACTTTTTTTTATTTTTTTATTTAGTAAATGTAGAGTTTGAGAATAAATATAAAAATTTAGGATATATTTATTTAATTGAAATATTAAAAAGTCGAGTTACTACTTTTGTTTTTTAAAAAGGGCTAGTTACCAAAATTGTCCAAAACTATTTAAGAAATCGTTTTTTTTTTTTAAAAATTTATTTTCTATACAAATCACAATACTCAATGGTATGATGTAACTATTTTCGGAAATATTTTATTAAAAAGAATACTATTTTTATAAAAATATTCTTAGAAAAATGTTTGACTTCCGAACTCAACTATATAAAGTGTTAGTTTACTTTAATTTTTACAATTTAAACTATTATCCATTAATCATCGTTGCTTCTTTGGGACGAAAGTTAAAAAGAAGAGAGTCAAATTAATTTGTTTATTGTATTAAACTAATTTATCTACATAAGTAATAATAAATAATTCACACCTCCATTATGGTATAAACAAATCAACTTCAAGAGAAAAGCACAATAAATTATTTAAATAGCAGGTCAACGACTTTATCTTAATTTACTAATTTAGTCGAATGCATTGTGAAATGTTACGTGGACTTTTGTTATGATTCACATATAAGAAAAAGTCAACGCTGCACCAATAGCAACAACATGTTGTTTGCTTATCATTTGCAGATTGCATCCTCGTTTCGTTTCGTTGACTTCTATAATCACACATAACTTGAATCCAACTTGGTCTAGTATAAAATATGTTCGTATTCGACTTGTTTAATCAAGTGAACGTGCATAAATCGAACTAAATGAGTCGAGATTAATATTCAACTCATTTAGAATTAAATTAAGCTAAAACATAACCTAGGAGCTTAGAATTAAGTTAAGCTAAAGCATAACCTAGCTCTAAATCGAGCTTAAAAATTTGTTTATATTCGACTATTTTGATCAGTAAAGTCAACCATCCGAGTTCAAGTACTTCAAATCATATAACAACCCTATTATTTAGGAGTGAGCACAAATCCCGCTAATTCAGTTCCCGTCCCGATCTCGTCTCGATTCCGGCGAAATTTCATTCAAAATTAGAAATCCCGTCCCGATAAAGTCACCCCGGACAGGGATATATGGGTTTTAAGTTATTCATCCTGCTAAGTTCGTCCCGTCCCGTATATAATAAAAAAGTTTTAATTCAAATTAAAATAAATGAATTGAAATAAAATCCTAAGTATTAGTGATATACTTATATGGTTGTGCTTATATATTTAAAAGTTAAATCATGTTGGTCAAACCGTTAAAATTGACAAACGACCCCAATTCATTTAGATGTGTTTTACTATATATATTTGGAAATTTTATTGTAAGCCGTAATATGTTATTATAGATATTTGAAAACTGTAAGATTTTTACGTTTTAAGTAAGATATATACGGATAAAACCCGACGAAATTCAATCTAAAATACCCAAGGTCCATCCCCATTCCGTACCATATGCAAAATAGCAGGATGAGACTGAGATAACCTCAATCCCGTCCCATCTCTTCTCATGTCGACCCTACTAATATCCATCCATGCCTACGATTTACTATTTTTTGTTTCACGACGATTAGTTCGGATGTCGATTATTTCTTCTAGATGAATCACTTTTTTCATAAAAACAAACACGAAACACGAGATATCATAATTTATCCAACAAGGTCTAAATAGGTTTTATTTGGATAACCAAGAGGGATCCACTTAGGAGGCTAGCCGATAAGAAGGATTCAACACTTATGTCCATTAAGATTGCATTTAGTGATTGTGTGTTCTTTAAGCATAAGCGATGGTGACTGCCTATCTATATCAATGCCTCACTCAATTATTTTTTTTGCTGATGCATATGTTTAGAAGAAAAGAGGATCGTTATCCTTGCCTTTTGGTTTGTCATTTGTGTTAATTGTGTTTGAAAATCAAACAAACGTTTGTCTAGACTTTTTAATATGCCCAACCCATAACTTTAGAGTCACAATAAAAAATATCACATGAGTTGTGAAGAACGGAATAGGAGATCGATATATGATTGAAATACCTTACAAGGAGCATAGAGAGGGTAAGAGAAATTTTCGCAGTAGTAATATCAAAACCTTGCAATAAATCTCAAGATTTTGAAATGGAACTTAAGATCTTGACTGATCTCAGAAACCTGTAAGATTTTTTGCGAATATCTAAAACGTAAATGTAAAATGCAGAAAGTAAAAGTTTGTGCTAAATTTAGGATTGATCTCTCATCTTAATTATAATTAAATTTGATGATACACAATATTAAACTTTGTGTATTCTTTTGATGATACACAATATTAATAACAATATCAATTACACAAAGTTAATCCATAATTTCAATTACACAATATTCATACACAATTTCTGCAATGTCAATTTATGTAGTTAACAAATTCTATCATTTTTCAGTTACACAAGTTCTGTTTGTTTAAACAAAATTGAGTTACACAATCGAAATGTCATGTCATTTACACATGGTTTAGTCCAAACTCATCGAGTTACACAATTTCAATTACACAATGTTAAGTAAAACAATTTATTGAAAATAAATAAAAGATTGTGACAAATTTTGGATTCTTCTTTATCCTCTTAATTATAATTAATGTAAGTAAAAAATTTTATTAAAAATAAATAAAAATTGTGCAAAACTTAAAATTCTTCACTCTCCTTTTAATTATAATCAATTTTGTTAGTTATGATAAAATTATCCTCCATGATCCAAAATATAAATATTCTTGTTAATTAACTTTCTTTAAATATCTAACAAACTACCTAATTAATAACTTATTTATCAAGTTATAAAAGATAACTTACTAAATAAATTTTCTCTATAATTTTATCATATCCATTGAGTTATTTTCTCATCATCATCCCTAGGTTTTATTCAAGAACCATCAATAAGCCCTATCTTTTATATCGACATCTTTCCTCACAAACCCTAACATTCTAAAGATCAGTTTGGTGATCCCTAGTTGCAACGCAAGATATTAGCAACTCGATCAATAAAAAAGGTCAAATACTTAACCTTTTGGTCGTTATAGTGATTATCGATCAACACCATAATGATTTACTGACGTTTGTTTCAAAGTTCATCACTCAAAAAGTCACTTAACACAACCCTCTTGTATGCTCCAGACATCACCTATCTATCATGAGTTTCTTGTATGCTCAATACATAATGCTTTGGATCTGCTTCCTCGGCATCCCCAATAGTCTTCCTGTCATCACCCGCCAAGAAGAACAATGAAGCTTGTTGTTGGTGATATCATACCAATACAACTTATTGTCAGTGTAAAGTACAAACATCACAACTTTTCTTCCATCTTGACATTCATATGGCACCATGTATATTACTGTGAACATAGAGAATATGCGGTTCATCACACGTGGAACAAATCTGAACAAATTTGTCCAAGACTTTCCAACTCCATACTCATTCATCACCCACAACTCAATCATCTGACGTTTGTTCTCATATAGAAGACACAAGTTTCCATACATCTCACTTACAATTGCATTACCATGACTATAACCATTCAGTGCAGACATTTCGCCAAACATACAAGTATGTAGATCATAAGTGCAATCAAACACTTCGGGTTTTCAGGATCCGCATCAAAAGATCTAGAGTCAAGCACCCAATGTAGAAATCCACTAACCGAGTGAGCTCTCCGTTTACTGTTTAACCATTCATGTTCAGCATAAGGAAAGCCATTGAATGATTTCCAAACATGAACATCTTGGATTTCTCATCAAACTCATCGTAAAACTCCTCTAAAAAGATTCTAGTTCCTAATTTCACCGGCAAATGGTAAGATCTCCCACGTACAAGCTTGTACGGTTTGATTCTCACCGGAATCCTTCTAGCCCTCCTGTACTTTAATGGGACATACTCTAGCCTTGCGTCCCATCCTTTTTTGGATCGAGAAATCAGCTTCTCGAGATCCACTTAGCTTTCCCATCTTCAGCTTCTCGAGAATCCACTTTTCTTCGACGTGTGCGATGCACCCCGACACCAGGCCTTATGGGTTGGATTTGTTTTGGATTTGGCTATGATCCACTTTTCTTGAACTTGTAATGCTCTGCGATTGTTTGAAGATTATGCGTCAGTTCTAAGGGAGGGCTAATGGACACAAAGATAGAGGACGCGCATTGGAAAATTACAAGGGAATTAAGATTATGTAAAATAAAAGGAAAAAATAATTTTCGTAATTTTGTTTGGTAAGGAATGAAGAAGATTAAAGAGTTTATATCACAAAAATTAAGAGAATTAGAATATGAGAATGCTGTAATCCTGTAAAACTCCGACTATAAGAATTATAAGGATTGTTGAGGCTAAAATCTCATTTTTTTTTTTTGACGAATCTCGGTCGAAATCTCGGGCGAGATAATTATTGGTAATGTCGAAAACTCAAAGAAATAAGAATGTGAGTTTATATGAATGATAATGGTAAAATTAATAGACGATGAATTGTAGGAAGATAAGAAGTAAATTAAACTTGCAAAAAAACCTTGATCAAAAGGATCGAAAGGATCAAAACCCTTAACAAAGAATTATCTTAATCTTTCTTCAACCTTACACAAGTATGCAATGCAAAAAAAATTTCTTGCAGTTAACATGAAAAAAAAAAACACGACCCAACAGTTACGTGTCCAAAATTCATGCCTAGTTTCTTTTCCACGACAAAACTAGCCAATATAATTTGTCGTTAGGGAGATAAAAAGAAGTATCCTAAGTGCAGTTAGCAGGAAAAAGCATGTACTATGTAGTAGCCTAATATCAATTAGAGGTTAGAATTAGAGCATTATAACCAGTGTCTTCACTTTTGATCTTCATCAACTTCACTCGCCGCATTCAGATCTTGCATTAGGATTTCCGCTGCCTCTTTGGGTTTGTCAAATGACAATATCAAAGGAGCCACATCTGCTTCATGTACAAAGCTCTGAAAAACTTCAAGGCCTGATTGAACCGTCGGCCCAACTTCTTTGGGAGTCTCTATATTTGTAGACTCTTTGGGTTTGTCAAAGTACACTGTCAAAGGAGCCACAACTGCTTCCTGTACAGAGCTCTGGTTGACTTCATCGATTGATTGAACCGCTGGTTCAGCTTTGGGCATCTCCATATTCGTATCTTGTTTGGTTTTGTCAAAGGACAGTGTCAAAGGAGCCACAACTACTTCATGCACTGAGCTCTGACTAGCTTCATGGCCTGATTGAACCGTCAGACCAACTTCTTTGGACATTTCTATATTTGTATCCTCTTTGGGTATGTCAAAGGACAGTGTCAAAGGAGCCACAAGTGTTTCCTGTACAGAGCTTTGACCAACTTCATGGCTTGATTGAACTGTTGGTCCAACTTTTGGCGTCTCTATGTTCACATCATCACGTAGGTCATCAGCTTCCTCATCACTCATCGATAAACTCATGCTGCAGCCATCATCTTCTTCGTCTTCAAATGTCTCTAAATTGTCTCTCTCAGCTACTTCCTTCTGTTCTACATCCGCCATTTTGGCATCCAAGTCAATTACCATTTGGCCTAATCTTTGTTTTTCTCTATAACATTCCATTTCTTTCCTGTATCTTTCTTTGTCAATATCAGCCTTCTCCTGATAAACCTGATGTAAAATCAAGAGGATAAAAAAGTCAGAATAACTTCACTTTGATCAAAATCCTTTTTCATCTGATTTTATTGTAAGACAAAATAAGGTACATGCAAAACATAAAAATTTGTTGAGATTGATTACTCACAGCTTTCTCATCCTCCTTGAGTTTAGTCCACAGATCCCCAATGGCAGTACTAATCTCTGTCACCCTTCCACAATAGAGAAGCTTCAGCCTCTCGTGCTGCTCAGCAAAGAAGTAATTGTAGCTACTTCTATTAGGCTTCGGATGGGCTGGATCTCGCTTGTTTATATCACGCCTCCTCCTACGACGTCTTATGCCTGGTGGTGTTACAGTAGTAGAAATGGTGTTGCTTTGGCTAGGGTCAATCCCTGTGTTATGTGCCTGAGAAACTTTGTATGTGGGGCTTGCAGTACTATTCGCCCCAAGATGGTAAAGGACTCCTTTGAGTTTGTGTGTGCCAACTATAACAGTTACAAGATACCCGCCTTCGAATTTCCCATCAATAATCCCAGTAACTGGAATACACTCTGAAGAAGGTGATGCATCTACAACTAGATTTACCAAGAAGAGTAATTGCAGTTAAAATTTATACTGAAAACAAAGATAAACAAGTGTTATTACACTGTCCATTTGTTGCAGGCAAATAAATTGCAGTTAAAATTTTTACATACTTAAACTCCATAGAAATATTCCCAAAAACATAAGATTTCCACAGAATCTGTATGGACTCTATATAGAATTAAAATATCCCACAGAATTTGCAAATCGTATGATTACTAAGAATCATTCATGTGATACATTGACTACATATAAAATCTATAAGGAAGCATTCAATTCACACTTGTAGTGAAAGGCATTTCAAGGCATACAAATTTGCATTTTAAAATGCATGTTTTGATAAGAAAAAAATATAATACCTTGAGGCAGCGGCTCTACAGGCCTTGTTACTTCTCGTTGTACGACGGGCGTCCCTACCGCGCCATGAACTGCAATTGGTACTGGATAACTCAATTGCCATGCACCTCCTAGATGAAAGAAAGAAACCATAAGTGACACAAACATTCAATAAAGAAGAAAAACATGATGGTTGCTTACCAGGAGGCAATGGTGCCCAGGCCTGAGCCTTGAGGTAGTACATTTGTTCATAGTGATGAAGCAATGAAAAATAGTGTTTGCGAAGCATGAAAGTAGCATTGGTAGCTGTAGATGGAAAATTGAATGTAGCAGTTACTTCTTTCCATTTCTTATCCCTAAGAATCTGCACATTTCAACACATAAACAAGGGCAAAGTCATCTTCGGAACTTTACAAAGGAAAACATTTAACTTTTTTTAGTTGAAGTCATTCAACCCACCCTATCCATGCCACCGCGGCTAGTCACTTCCACAAACAGCTTATGCAGATCAAGATCTTTGCCACCGATAATTGGAATCCTATGATTCAAAACAAAGATAGGTCATCATCTATATATGTAAATTGACTAACTATAATCATAGTTAGAGTAATATAAAAATAGATATACATAATTTGCATGATCTTATTGCGTCAAATGAAATCTCATATACATATCATTCCATCCAAATTATATCATCGATACTCCATTCATCTCGTAGTGAAGCATGAATACTAAGTTATCATACAGCAGCAAAAGGTGAATTATGAAAGTAAAAGGGAAAAGCAATAAAGTCAGAAGATCCATACCAAAACCTGGTTCCCATTGCACTATGAAGCTTCTGCAAAGTTTCCATAAAGAGCACACGATTGGCAATAACATCTTCACATTTTGCAAGAGGAGGTGGGTAAGGATTATAGTGCAGAGCGGTAGATAAGGGTGAATATGACGCCGGTGCAAGTGAAGTTGATGGCGGCGGTGTTGGTGCCATACCAACCAACTTCCCACTGTTCTTCACACTTTCTTCCGCCATTCCTGAATCAACTAATTACTGCAAAATTGCAAGGAAAAGATCAGAAACAATATAATCAACTTTCTTTACCTAAAAAAATAATAGAACCTCACAATGCACTGCATAATTGTAAGAATCTAATAAAAAATAAGGTTAAATCTCAGAGCTAATACACAATACACTGTATAGCGAAAAATGCAAACCAAATAAAATAGATTCTTATCATTTCACGTCAAAGTTTTTGGTTCATGCAACATCAATCTGAGTATATACTTTGATATAGAAAATAAGACCAGTTTGTTATCACTAAAAATGAATTTTGATTTCTATGTTTGGTATTGGTATATATCCCTGTGTATCATAAAGACTCTACAGGGACACCCATATCAAAATCCTTATGTAAAACTTACAACATAGATATCACCATATTTGTCTATACTTATTACAAATACCATCAAAACTTGAAGGCATTCTAGAAAATATGATGGAGAGAAAGCTCAAATATCCCATTGATAAATTCAGAATCAGTTTGATATCCATACTTGGGTATATATATATCAAATATGGGTAGTGTATCATCATATCAAAATGTTGGTTGTACTATACAAGTGACACCAAGAAGAAGAAACTAGTTTTATGAATATTTTCTTTTGGAGAAAGAGTTTTAGATAGGATAGTAACCGGTCCGGTCTACGGTCCAGGTTTTTTTGAAAACCCGGGTTACGTTCTGGTCCGGTTTTGGACCGTATAAAAACCGTAACCTGGGTTGGACCGTAAACTACGAATATCCGGTCCGGTCCGGTCTGATCCGGGTCCGGTTTTGGACCGAAAAACCTTACCAAAATTGCACAATTTAGGTACAAATCGGTCCGGTCCGGTCCAAAATATTTAAAATTGCACAATTTAGGTACAAACCGGTCCAATCCGAAACCAGACCGGTATGTCTACGCTCCAGGATGTCATCAATTTAAGGTCTAGCCCTATACTCCTAAGCCAAACACAAGATCTTCACGTTGTCTAACACAAAACCCCATTGAATGTAAATCAACATTAAAAAAACGGAAGAGCCCTTCTCTTCTTTGAAGGTGAAGATCATACATGGAATATTAGGGTTATGATACTATCTTCCACTATTTGCAGTGCTATAGTATACGGGCTGTCATTCCATAGATTGAAAGAGAGGAAATTGCAATCAATACAAGTACTTTCTCTAACTACCAATCAAATACAATAATGTGGCTTAAATTACAAATTGTATAGCCCAAATTGTCCGGGTTTATGATTTTTTCAAGCAAATGAGAAAAAATTCATACTTTTGCGCTCTGAATCTTCCTGAAATGCAAACCATATAAAGATAAAAGAAGAGACAGAAACACAACTCACCTCAAACTGCAGATCAAAGGACGAAACCCACTTTCATGGAAATGGAAGGCCAAGAGATTTAGAAACTAATTATGATAATATTGGATTATTAATGAGGACGATGAACTGATATTTTTATCGATAAAATCAGAACAAAATAGAAGCTTTTCTTGGTTTCGTGTCAAAATACGTAGGTTTCAAAGATTTAATCGAAAAAGACGAAATATAAAAACACAAAATAATACCCAGATGGAGAATGAAAGAAATGTTTATTTAAAGATTTTACAGAACCATACCTTCGTATTATAATGGAGGAAAGAGAAAAAAACTCCACAGAGAAAGAGGGAGCGATGAATGAAGGAGAGGTGGTCAAATTAAAAAAAATGATGAATGGTTACTTATTTATTTAGATATAATTTGTAACTTGAATTTTCGTAAAAATAAAAATATAATTAAATTAAGCTTTGATTTATAACCGTAAAAATTAGGTGTTAAACTTATTGCTAAAATGCCCATTTACCTCTGGCGTTTTTTTTTCTAATATAAACATTGTGCATTTATTATTTTATGAATTCTTAAATTTTATATTATAAATGGTCTTTCAAAAAAAAGTTAAAATCTTAACCATTTTTTCTCTTGAAGATAATCAAACGCTTTTGGATACAGTAGTTGATAATTTATTTGATTTTCTGGATTTTCTATATTTTAGAAATATAAAAATATTCCAACAAATCTACGATATATTCTATAAATATCAATAAAATATGATAAAAGGCTAAAATAAGGGAAAATATTGGGCAAAGAATTAGCTAAATTTATATTTGTGGTTTGACTCTCCGTTTCAATCGCATAGCATTTTTATTTTGCTAAAAGTTTTTTTTCTTTTCAAAACTCACATATCTAATATATCTATATACTGTATAAAATTAAAATTAATTACAGTCACGTGTCATTCATTTATATAAGTAGATTGATAAGGGTCGAGGTGATCCTTACCCGTGACCCGGCGGGTCGACCCGACGGGTCATTAATTTTGAAAAAAAAATTAAAAAAAAAACTCAACGGCTAAATACACATTGGCGGGTCGACCGCCGGGTCAATTTTTTTTTTTTTTTTAAATCTGTTTTTAAAGTAAAAGAGCCAACCCGCCGGGTCTGACCCGTGACCCGGCAGGTCGCAAACCCGACGGGTTGGCCTTTTACACGGGTCCGGGTCACCCTTCCCAGACCCTCGACCCGTGGACATGCTTAATTTAACCCGTCCTTTTTTTATTTATTGAATTGACCGAAAAGTTTGGTAATAGTCATAAGCACGAGTTAGACCGTTGAAATATGGGCTAAAGCTCCAACCCGGTTCACGGAACCGGAATACATTGATTCGGATACGTGCATTTCGCATGCTTATTGTGTATCCTCTCCAAAGGGCTTAGGGTGTGTTTTGGAAATGTAGATAATTGGAGATGAAATGAAATTTGGGATGAAATATTGCCAAAATTTCATCATTTCTTCCGTAGATTAATGATTATTTGAGATTATAATCTCTAAAATAATCCTCAATACAAGCCACCAAAAGAGCCTCAAAAGTTAACTTATTTGGATGGTAGGATCATTGCATTATTCTGGTTCCATACAAATATGTGCCTCTTTTCTCTGGACTATGCTACTAAATTCAACATACACACCAAATATATGAATAACACACTAGAGTGGCTAGCATTCAACGTAGAACAACTTATATATATGTACAAGAAAAAGAAAAGCTACCAACAGAAATGGGAAACCCTGTACAAGGATGAGCATCGTACCATACATAACATAGTGAGGAAAGCTTGGAAATCGATATTGACTGCACCAAGGCGCTTTCTCCGCGGATTCAGAAGGACAAGGATTACATGATTCTATAGTTCTCGGTCTCTTACTGCTGCCAGTTGAGTGCTGGCATGACAATGTTTCAAAATCATTAGATGAAAGGCGGAAAAGTTAAGACAAATAAATACAAGTATAGAAATCAAGCAAACCTTATAGATGGTATGAAGACATTGATTTTACAAAGTTCTATGTATCAGGAGCTTTGAGAAAGTTCTACAGTTGCACTTCGACATCGCCTTTTCTTGGAAGTATCCTGAGACATCAGAAATTCAGACAACAACGAGGTTTTCAGCAACTGCAATAAGAGTGTTTTGAGTTTTGACTATGAAAAAACAAGCAAGAAAAGCCAGATTAAAATTCAGGAAAGGCACAAATCAAGCATCATATCTATATTGACAGGAAATCACCAATGGTACCTTTGCGTCCGGTGGGGGAAGGGACGTCCTGCGCATAGTCTTCTGTGGCTCTGTTAACTGTCGGATCTCTTGGAGTAAGTTTGCAATATCATCTAAAAGTTGTAGCTCAGTTTCCCCTTTGTCTCTGTGTTCCATTGTTAAGTTAAGCTTCTCACGTCCTGCTTGAATGCTCCTTAATCTCTCTCTGAGACATCCAACTTCATTGTTGAGTTTCTCTCTTTCATGATCAACTGTAGCAATGGAATGTCGGCGGAATTCAGAAACGTTATCCTCACAATGTGTGTTACTCAACGGAGGTAAGGTAATGGAAACTTCTGGAATACTCGTTGATGACTCGGCATTATCCTTGTCATGACTAGCACAGTTATCATCAATAACATGAATATCATAAAGGAGTTCCTCTTCCACAACTACATTGCCTCCTGGACACTTGACATTATGTTGCTGATTTGACTCAGTTTCCAAATCATTTTTCAGTTCTCCAATTAACACTATTGATTTCTCCTGATACCCATGGTCACGAGACATGCTCAACTGTACTGAACTTGCACCTGATATCAAACCTTTTTCCTGAAATTCTTGACTTAACTCGACAGTAGAATCATCTACTTGTTCTGCAGTTTCAGGTATATCATTGCATTGGATGAGCGGCAATGCATCTGTAAAATCAATGGTGTTTTCATCCTCACCAGGAAAAAGTAAGGTTTCTCCTTGTATATCCGGAATATTACAGTCTTCATTTTCGTCAAACTGTTCTTCCTGAAGCATTTTCTTGTACGATTCAACTTCTTTCTCCAAAAAGTGTTTTTCGCGCTCTCTCCTGACAATGATTTCTTTCAGAACATCCATTTCTTCAGCATCATAAGAAGACTTTTCTTCTAATATCCTCTCATACTGCCGAGCTTCCAATTCTATAGCTGCTTTCTCTTCCTGCAGACGCAAAATCATTGCCATAGCCTCATCTGCAGCAGTAGCAGCTGCAATTCTCTCCTTTTCCAGATCAAAAAACAGTGCAGAACGTGCAGCCCGCTCTTCTTCAAGAGCTTGTTCTAAAATTCTGATTGCATTTTCCTGCTGGTCACCATGCTCTAAATATTGTCCTGCATCATTTCTTTGACTTCCCAATGGGACCATATCCTTGTCAGCAGATTTATTTGCATCTATAACACTGTTGGATTCAGAAGAAAGCCATAATTTGTCGTCGAGTTCCATAACATGGGATGGTTCTACACAATCTGGGAATGTGTATAGCCAATTAGCCAGAAATCTTGGAAAATTCAAAACAAAAAGATATAGTCATGGTATATACTTCCAGTAGAACATTACTAACCAAAAATTTATAAAGCTTGATGTATACAAAGAGATAAGTTTTTGAACAGAAGCCTCACCAAAAGAGATTTAAATGTGAAACAAAAGCAATAACCTGTGAAATGCATATTTCCTACATATTTATACATCCAAAACATGCACGAACAAATCCACTAACTAGAAATGTACACCAGTTCTAAAATGGTTAAGTTTAAATTTAAAAAAGAACAAAGAATAGGCTTATGAACTTTCTCAATTGTGCTAAAACAAGCAATATTAATGCACACATGGTTAATAAGTGGTATAAGATTGAGCAAATCAAATAGTTATTGTTACCATGAGAATCAACTGGAGTAGAATTCTCTGAAGACTCTTTGCCGTTATTGCCACTACCATGTTTGGACAAAGGAACAACTGGGGCACCAGACCTAACGTTATCATATGAAGAGTTAGCAGTTGAATTCATATGATTTGTGCTACTCTTGCGTCTTCTCCGAAGGTTGACCTTTTGCCTTCGGTTTCGTGCTATGCCCTTCCCTTTAACATCAAACTTTCCTTCTCCTGCAGCCAATTCTTCATTCTTCCATATCAAGTCAATATTATTTGCACCTGTCTTAGCAGCAGAAATAGAACTGCATGATGCTTCACCTTCTAACTCAATTATTCCACTCTCCAACTTCTTCTCTCTGACCACTTTGAAACTCAATTGACAATCTTCATTCCTCTCCCAAACTGAATCAAATGGGAACCTGTTTCTTACTGACAACTGCACAGCGGAGATTTTGTCCATTGGAGATTCAACGAGTAGCTTCTGCAAGCAGTGATCTGGATTTGGTTGGCTTAAAAAGCCGTTGCAAGAACACGGTAGCGAAAATCCGAAGAAACCGAGGAAATTGGAGATGAAAAATGCGAGTGTTGAGCAGCATAGAAGAACGTAGGCGATTGAGAGATCGAGGAAGGCGCCAATCAGTTTGGACACCGTCCAACAACGTATTGCTTGACATGCCATCTTCCACCATAAACGATAGCTCCTTGAAATAGAAATTCATAAACACATATAGGACAGGGGCAAATCTTAAACAATTATCAGGTTATTGCAAGGAGCAAATCAACGACAAAAACAGAGAAAGAGAGAATACCGAAGAGCAAAATTGGATGCGCAAATATCAGTGAGATAAGAACATAGTGATAATTGAAGCTCTAGTTTCTAGATTCGCATTCATCGATAATTCAGCAACCGGCACCTGAAAAGAAGCGGATTTTAAAACCCTAATTTTGCGAAACTAAGAGCAAAATCCAGCTCCGGAATTTAAAAGCCCCATGTTCTCTACTCTCCAGCCAACGTTTCCCATGTGAAGAGTCAAAACCAAAGAATCTTCTACCTCACGTTGAATACGACGTCGTTCTGCGTGACTGGGCTGGGAGTCTGTGTCTGTGACACTCTAGTATAGGGACACGCCATTCCTTCTGTGTATATCCGAGTCGTATGGGGCACAATCATAGGCATGACACGCATTTATCTCGAAATTACAAGGCAATCCTGTGGGTTTGTCTTGTATTTTAGTTATGACTTCACATTTCACACACCACTACACACCACTCCGTTAGCTTTTAGTAATTAAAAATAAGTGTTTTTTTTCTGTAAAGGAAATAAGTGTTAACTAGGGGTTGGCATGGGACGGGACGGAACGGGACGGGACGGGATTTACGACTTTTTTTCTTCGTCCCGCGGGGCCTTATCCCATGTGGGACGGGACGGAACGAGACAAATCCCACGCAAATTATGTTCCGATTATATTCAATATGTATACTTGTTTTCTCTCATGATTAAAGACGCAAATGATCGGGGGAAACTCGATACCTAATTATCGATTCATGACGCCTACATTAGTAGTTAATACATTGAAAATAAATTCAAGTTACATCAAAGTGCCTTACCGATTCACATTCAAAAAATAACAACAAATAATTTACAGAAAATTACATTTATTTAACTATCGATTACAATTGTGAGAATCCACAAATACAAGGGCGATGGAGCGGACTAGAGCAAAGGCGGCGATGGAATGGATTAGAGCAAGGCCGGCGATGGAACGGAACACAGAGCAAGGCGGCGAACAGACTAAATCAAGGGAGAGCAGAACCTCTACTATTTTAGATCCAACCAAATGAGTCGTAGAGAATGAGTGAATGACTGATGAAAAATTATCGAACTAATAATTTTGAAAATATAAAAATATTTTTAAAAAATTATAATTTATGTATGATATCTATCTATATAATATATATATATATATATAAAATATAAAAATATTATTTGTATATAAATGCGGGACGGGACGGGATTAACCGGGATGGGAAGTCTCCGTCCCGCGTCCCGTCCCGCAAGTTTTTCACGGGACGGGACGGGATACACATTTTTTCTTCCAAATCCCGCCAGGATCGGAACGGGATCGGGACGGGACCGGAACGGGACGGAATTAAGCGGGATTCATGTCCACCCCTAGTGTTAACTACTTACAAGTCAAGGTATCTTTAAGGTTGCGAGCTCACCATGAAGCATTTGTATTTTTCGATAATGGAAAGAGCTTCGAATGTACAACAAATTTGAGATTATGTAAAAGTTAGTATAGGTAAAGGTGAAAAAAAAAATCCCATTTGAATCGATCCACTAACTCGAACATCCACCGAATAATATTTGTTAATCCATTATTCAAATCCAATTTGATATACACTGGTTTTTTCGAATCAAATACAGATCGAGATTTTGAGAATAAAATGGATCGGATAAATTTGAATGGTTCAGTAATAATTAATCAGTTCGGATATCAGATTCGGCTAAAAGTGTCGAGTATCTGACACTCTTATATCGAATTACAAATTATAGATATCCAAACTTTCATACATCCAATTATGCACGGCCTAGTAGACGGCCGGACCATCTTGGAAGCTACTCACGATGTCAAATTGAAAAAAACATATAAATTATAGAGCACTAATAATTTTATTGTGACCGTTTCGGGGGTAGACTTGTTCAAAGTCAGTTTGATCTACTTGAAAGGTATAAGGGGTGAAAACGTGAAGTCTAATTAGATGAAAAGTCTAGCTTGAATTTCGGTTAAAATAGGCCCGCTTAGAGCCAGTGCACCTCGATAAGATAGTTCATTTCTAACCGCTTTCCGTTTAGAAAAACTACCTAATATTTTTTTTATCATGCAAAACATCGAGGTGCACCTGGGTCTAAGCCGGGCCTATTTTTACCAAGTCGGTTCATATTCATCTTGAATTCGAATTTAAACCGGTCTATTGACGGGGCACGTGTGAGGATAGATACAACTACCAAGTACCAACTACTAGCAAAACGCTCCGTATTTATTGGCTTAATGGGTTATGGCCCTTATGGGCCTATGGCGGATTAGAAGATAACGACAGAGATAGGCAACCACCAACTACCCACCACCATCTACCTTCTTAAAACATCATAATCCTCTTAAACTACATGATAAAAACCAAACCAGCCCAAAAGCCCAATAAAACCAGCCCAGAAGCCCAATAAAACCAGACCAAAAGCCCAATAAAACCAACCAAGGCCCAATTCCTAAAAATAGTTCCAATATAGGACGTGCAAGAACAAAGGAGAATTGTACGTGACACTGCATGCATGTATGATGTAACATTTGTATTTAAATGATGTTACTACTTGTAATTCTTACGAAGCAAAAAGATGATGGAGGCAGGTGTAACACTTATGACGTATGGATTAAAATTGGCAAGATATTATCATCATTTATCATTGATTATTGTTCTTACCTAATTGATACAATGTTACTTACGCCTTGTCCAAATTAATTAACATTTGTCGTATAACTAAACAAAAGTTTAATCGAACACTTAATTCATAAACTAACATTTGAACAATTAGTTATATAATCGTATAATTTGAAATGTAGTTGAACAATTGTTACTTGAATATATTTGTATATACATATTTTAGTTTAAGCGAGATGAGAGCTTGTAAATAAACATGTCCAAATTAATTAACATTTGGGTATAATTAGTTTACACATTGTGTATTGTTAACTCAAACATTACGTTTTATTAGTTCAATTATCGGATTTTATTTGTTTAAACATGTACAATTTAAAAAGTGCATAAAAACATCACCACTAAATTAACAAATTAGTACATGAACTAACTACAGAAAATATAAGAACTGGTCGTATATAATTCTGAACGAATTAAACTAAAATTATGAACTGAGATAATAAATGTTACAATAAGTTCATGAAGATTACAAAAATGTCATCGCGTTTCCATTGTTTAAAATATATTATAAAAAATTGTCCATTTACCTTCTGAAAATTATAAAATTATCACCACAGATGTCCTAAATTATTAAAAGATGTGGTTGATCGTAAATCATTGAATCAAGTGAATCAATGACTCATGTTACTCTGTAATGTCTTACCACTAAATTTCACAAACATGACATAATCCAAGTAAAAAAATAGATATGTTAGTAATACTTCTCAATTTCAAGTAATTTTTGTAATGTCAATAGTGAATATAAACAATGCAAATTTTTTTTATTCAAATTGCATGTCGTTTATATAGAGATGATAAACAACATAATATATAGAAGTGGTTTTAAAATACCACTACTTCATAGAAAATATCTTTGTATTTGCATAATTACACGAAGTTAGTTCTTCTGATTTTATTGTTATAGTTCTTTTGATCACAGGTAAAATTTTAGACTTACCTACACTAATCTATCTTAAATTACTTGATAATAAGGGAGTAAATTTTATATTGTTTTTTTTTTTTTTTGCAAATCCTCATGTCGGGGTAGTATGTCAAAGTCCAATACAGACGGACCGGTAACGCGGGGCTCGTGTGCATACGAGCTCGTGTGCATACGAGCGTACATGCGCATTAGGCCGAAGCCTAGCATATAAACCCGGTTATATTTCATCCTAAAACCAATTGATAATATGAGAAGTAGTTCACCGACCTTATATGCTAGGCTCGAAGTGTCCCATCTTTCGATATGGGACTTTATTATCTCCAACATAGACTTACTATTTTTGATCATAGTATTTCTAGAGAGTTCTCACGTGTGTATAGTGATACTGAATAATTTAACAACCAAAAAAGAAATTATACGGCGGACAAGATCTGCAATTGTATGTAGAGAATGTGTAGGGACGTTAATAATGGTGGATTTGGATCAGACTTTATACTTCTTAATTACAATTTGTCTTTTTTGTTTTATTAAAATATTGACACCTGTTTTGGGTCCGTTATGATCGTGGTAAAGCACAGAAAACTAATAATTTGGGAACGATAGTCAAACCCTCAAGCGTACGGGAGGCAAAAGTTTAATGACAAGCTTCGACTGATGAGGTATGTGTCTTGTGTAGGACCATCGTTTTGTTACATATAAGACATATTCCTTATTCACTTGATTACTTGGAACTTGGAAATATATTATTTTCAATTTATAAATATCTTGATGCTTCGTGATTTGACCCGTTTAAGCTCGGGTCAAATCCTTTGTTCGAAGAAAAAAAAGTTCAATATTATTGTCAACCATTTTGGAATGTTTGTTTGAGGTGTTTTTAACAAAATCAAATTACAATTCTAGCTTAATATGATTATTTTTCCTATAATTCTAATATTTCTTTCATTTTTAGATAGTAGATAGACTTATAAATACGATTATCTTCTCTTAACCCGTTCGAAATAAACGGACGAGTATGAATAGAGGTTAAGCCTAGATGGGTCGAAAAGCCCACCTCGTTACCCGACGGATCGGATCAGGTCAAGCCAAAAAGTCCGGACAGGCAACTAGCCCGACCCGACTTAAAAAAACATTAAAAATATACTAAATAAAATATGATGATAGGTACAAAACGTTTCAACATAAGTATAGTAAATTAAATATATATGACACAATATTTAATAAAAACTTATATTAAATTATTAATATAATTTTTATTTTAAGAAAAAAAAGTACCCGGTTCGGACACGAGCCTATACCTGGCAGTCGGGCACTCGGGCCTTCTCCGAATCTAACGGGGACAAATAGGCTTGATTTTTGGTTAAAACCCGCATGAATTCGGCCGGTTTGATCAGGTTTAATCATAGTACTTTAAAAGTCACCACTAGACTCGGGTAAACGCAGACCAACCCACCCGAAAAAAACGGACGGGTATGACACATCACACAAGCTCGTTCGGGCCGTTGAGCCCGTCAAGCGGGTGCGTACGAGCAAAGGTGTTCGGACCAAAAGCCCATTTTATTTTATTTTATTTTTAAATTTAAATAAGTTCAATATAAAAATGGATGGTAGGAATGATATTCGAGCGTCGAGGTAAGCTTCAAATGTGCACATCTATTGAACTATTTAATTTACGTGGAATAATTTTATTTATTTTATATTTCTTAAAAATATTTTCTCCCTTTTTTAAAAAAAAATCACGGTTTCCATCTAACTTGGACAAGTATGGACAAAATCTTAGGCCCGGATTTCGAACTCGGTCCAAATTTAACCCTAAAAAGTAATTTTTTTTAAAAGTCCGGCCCGAGACCGGGTCCGGATTTACCCATATCTAATCGCGGCTCATTATCAATTAATAGGTTTTCTTAGTCGAAATCATTATAGTTTACATCGCACCGATTTAAAGTGTCATATATCAACCCATCCCACTTTGCTAGTAAGCTCAGTAGCCGACTAGCCGTGGGCCTTACAAGACGCGAGAAGAAGTTGACCTTCTATTTAAGAAGTAAGATATATATATATATATATATATGGACCCTTTGCATTAATAAACCACTACTCTTGTTTATAAAAACAACAATACAACATATATATGAGTTAATTTCTGACAAGTCAACCGGTCCCTTTGATTCATAACATTGTACTGAAGCTCGTTGACCTTCAAAACATCTTTTACGAAACCAAACAAACCCATGTGTATAATAACCTCAAAATATTACCACCACGTACCCTCAAACAGTAAACCCTAATTCCCCTACCTATTTCACTATTGAAATTGACCCTTTTCGATCTCGAGTCTTGACCCTTTCGACTTTTGGCGGATCGGATCGGATCCGTTTACATAGCTGTACTTGCATGAATAAAGGTGAATATCTGCTGCACCGAGCTAGCTATATCCTCTGCGCTGAAGCTTGTATCACTACTGATCTGCATCACATGTAATTACAAAGATAAATATATCATTAATTAAAAAATTCTCCAAATTACGTAAGATGCAGTGCAATTATGCAAGTACCTGAACATTGAAAGAGTAAAGAACAGTTTGTTCGATTGTAGTGATATTGGTATGGAGGATATTGAACTGCAAATCTTGAAGAGCTGAGATCGCCTTGATAAGTTGACCTGGCCTTCTTCTTGATAGGATCTTGATAAAGGCATCGAATCCTAAAAGCTTGACTTCAACATCAGCAATGGAGGATTTGCTCTCTGCAGTTTCTTCTTGAAGACCACCTAGGCTATTACTCATCATCATAGTATTCTCCAATTCAACTAGCTTGGTAGATGCCATAGCTTGATTCTCTTCGTTTTCGTTGCTGAGATCATTGGTTTGAGGATATTGTTGATTGCCTTGAAGTGGAAGTCCGGATGGCGCGGCTTCTCCGTAGAGTCTTCTTCGTTTTTGAGACTCGAGACACTGCAAGAGCTGCTCGAGTTCTCGGACAAACTCTATTGCTCCTCCTATAATCGAAGCTTGATCGCCCTAAACGCGTCCAATAAGTTCAGTGAGATTTCATACTAAAAAAAACGAAGTTATTACTCATGTCAACAAAAATTATTGATACCCTTTGGACGTAGGAGCTCGGCATGAGAGCCCTAAGCACGCGAAGATGCTCGTTCATTTGCTTCCTTCGATTTCTCTCAACCGCGATATGAGTCATCCTTTGGCTCTCGACTTCCTCGGTCGTCTTCACACTACGAGCCCTCTTCCGCTTAGTGTTATTGTTCTTTCCGTTGTGGTTATTGTTGTGGTTGTGATTGTGGTTGCTCAACACTTGATCCGAAGAAGTAGCGGTATTACTAGCGTTGAGCATCATCATCTGATTAAGACCACCACTTGCACCAAGGAACTCAAGTTGCACCACCGGCTCGCCGCCGCCATCTTGATCATGATAGTAATGATCATCCCTCACTCCTTGAGAAGATTCACCTAAAGTACCCGGATGATTTTCCCTCATAATCATCTCATGGTTAGTATTATGAAGATCATTAAGAACAGGAAACTTAAGCATATAACTCCCATCACCATCTTCATTCTCATGACCCTGAGATTGCTGCTGAAGTGCCAATCTCGGCCCGAAATCCGCAAACTGCAAAACATCGCCAAAACCCGAACCGTAATGATCATGTTGAGAACCCACAGAGAAAGAAGGATTGTTCATCATCAAGATCGGCTGGTGACCGGCGCTAACAGCATTCGAGTACTCCATCTCGGCCAAGCCCGGATTCACAGCCTGCAACATCATAGTATTGAAATGAAATGATGTATCAGCAAAAAACACAGAGACAGTGCAACTCATAAGTAGTAAGAAGCCAAGAAAGGGAGTTAAGTAATTCTATGTATATACATATACAGTACCGTGTAATTGTCTTCTTTCTCCATATCTATACAAACTATACGTACAAAGACGATGAATTTAGTCAGCAAACTGGGTAGGCCACAGCTCAAATGAAGACAAACTCATCAAGAGTACTCGTTTCGCCTTCTTCGAGTTACTTCTAGTCGGGTAAAACTCGAGTTTCTGGAAGTACTTAGATTTACAGTGCAACTTTGTGTATGAGCAAGAAATGGTAAGTACTAGAAATATATAGCAGTCGGGATTTTTGTGATTATATATAAGAAATATATAATCTATAAGATAAAAGCTTTGAATATGAGAGGAGCCTATGGATTAATTTGCACCTCACAAGCATTATGAAGGTGAAGTGAAAATTTTCAGCTTTTTTTGTTTATTTATTTATCCGCCTCTGTTGTATTAATGCGATTCACAGGGCGCCAAACGCTCTTCTACTAACTTTTTATTATGTAAAATTACAAAGAATGTCCTACATTTTAGACTTTTTTGAGATATATCCGTCCATAATCATTAATTAACATTTTAAAGGAATAAAATAAAGTTATTCATCCAAAAAATCATCTAAATAATAACTACTAAACAATAATTATTTTTTTAAATAAAAAAGTTAACTTATGATGATAGAAGAATATATCTCAAAAATTTATAACGATCAGATTCTGAAAACTGAAATTTTTTGGGTATAATTCAAAAAATTCTAAAGTATGGGGGTATCATTTGGAGTTTTGTTTTTATTTATGTTTTTGTTTAATTTTAGGGTTCATATTCACCACCTTGCAAGCTACTTTTCCATGACTATAATTAAATCAAGGCGCTTCATCATCCAATTTTAAGACTTGGGATTTCCCAAGTTTCAAAATTTTGAAAAATCTACCAATTCTATCGTTATCGTACGTGTATATGGTTATATTCATGTTGATTGTTGAGTCACATGTGAGGTGTGACTTTACGAACATACTTGTAGAGCTCCTACTTGATATGTTTCTTTTCTTAAGCTAAAGAGTATTCAATTTTGGTTTGTATTATACATGCGTACTTCTAAAATATTGAAGACATGTATGAATAAGGGTATTTTTAGTTTTAGCTAATTTTAACTTATTTTTTAAGAGGTTATAAATTGTAGTTGTTTAGTTGTAGATTATTAAAATAATCTTGAAGATATATTTGAGTTTGTAGACTCCGAAATATAATTCACCCTCCAAAGTGATACGAGTTTATTTTTATACGTGTCTTTTTTTCAGATATAAACCCAAAAAATAAACAACTAAACACCAAACAACATTTAACCTCAAATAACCTCATTTTAGTTAAAATCCCAAATTTAAACTATAAACTCAAAAACCCTCATATAGATAAAAAAAAATTCCAAAAAAATAAATTCATCTACAACTAAACACAAGTTGTAATTTGATTTAAAAATCAATTCAAAATTTTTGAGTTTTTCTATTGCCTTAAAACTAAATCTAGTGTCTTGTAGTTCTTCTCCCGAATTATAGAAAATTGCAAAAGAAATAATATAAGAATAGAACACGTGAGAACCTCCCTTGCATCAATGCGTAAGAATTTTTAAATGTTGTTGGACCGAAATATAACTTGGATAAAATGGCAAGGCTATGAGCCACTGAACCAGCACTGCGAGTGATTTTTCGTAGAAATTCACATGTTTATATGATGTCACCAAGGCAATTATGCAGAACCATGCTATGAATTTTGTATTGCTTTCTGCAAATTTTCTCAGAAACTAGAAAGAAAAGGGTCTGATGAAAAATTAAGAAAAAGGGCAGAAAAGAATTGTCTGATGATCCTCTAGAAACAGGAACAAATTGGAAGCAGGAGGGTAAAAACGTTAAAGATAACTAGTTTCAGCATTTAGGAACAATGTGAAGGAGTGTTTTTAAACTGGGTGAGTTAACCAGTTCTATTGAGTACGTCCATTCTTGCAGTTCATGCTTCAAAGAACCCTGCCTCCCTCGATACCAAACCCTTAAGTAACAATATGCATTCGTTTCGATTCTTGTCCTTCAAAAGCAGCTAGAGCAAACCCAACCGAGTTTGCCCAACACGAGTATGAAGCATTGCAAGTTGAGCTGATCATGAAGTGTATTCAAATGGCGGGGGAGGTTGAGGCTCGTCATCAGCAGCCATGGATGCTGGAGCTGCTGCAGCTGAGCCCGGCTGTGGGACAGTGGTGGTGGACCCGCCAATTGTAGATGGAGAATCTGTCAAAGACAAAACCTCGGGTTCGGAGGGCCGCAGATCTCTTAGTAGAACGAATCCTGAAGGAGCCATTTTCACCGGGGTGTATCTGCTGTCTGACAAAAACTTGATGAATTTCTCTTGAGCAGGGACTACTCTAGCTGGATTTGTCAACTTCTCGAATGATGGTTCGGGTTCTGCCTTCTTCTCCGAGGTACTAACATCAACCTACCCATTGACAACAGTATAGAAATTAGCTACCGAGGTTAGGTTTCAGTTTTTCTTTATAAGAGTTAAACCGTATTTATAAATTGGCAGTCAAACAAAACTTTAACCTTCCTCATTAGAAAAGTGGGAAGCATAATATGCCAATATGGAATGGCTAAGTACCTGCATCGATTCATCATTCTTTTCCGAAGGTGTTTTCCCTTTTGAATCCGACCCAGATGCCTTATCCTTCAGTTCTGCTTCTTTCTTAGCTCTAGCTTTTGCCTTAGCTGAAGTTGAGAGAACTGCAGTTGGAAGCTTCACTGCTGATGTAGCAGCAGGGACTGTTGTTGGCTTAGGGTACTCGAACAGGGAAGGCTTTGCATGGGATAAGAACTCAAAACTCGGAACTTTTAGATCATAATTCAGCCCAATGAACGCTGCCGGTGAGAATGCTAAACTTATGAAATATGTAAGAGGATACCAGTACCAGAACTGGCTGAAGACAGCTAGACCTATGATTGCTGTAATTTTGTCATGCTTTGTCTTTGAAAGCAATCTAATAGTTACATTCCTTCCACCCGCATCAAGGATTCCCGAGGCTAATATAGCTCCCATCTTGCTCATAGTGTCTTCATGCTTGTCCAGAACTATCTTCTCCAACTTCCGCCTAGAATGAGCATATACCAAGTAAATAATTCAATTCAACATTAGACAAGTACTTAATAAAAACGATTATGGTAAGTACAATCAAAATAAAGAAACCTGAAAGCTCCAACGCGAGAATCACTAGCTTCGCTAATCTGGACCATAACCATGGCCATAGCAAGCAGTGCACCTTGGCGAACAAAATCAACCACATCAGACGTCAACGGTTCTAGCAAGGATATTGCCTCACTCAAACCCGTACCAGCACATGAAATTCCTACTGCTAAGGCTGCACCATATCTGACATGAGGATTGTATGATTCTGATAATAAAGAAACGATGCGTGGTGTCTGCATGCATAAAAAAACCCCATAAGGATTAGATTAGAGAAAAAGATCCTAAAAAAAGGGTTGAACCAAAAAAGAGACCATCAGGAAGAAGAGTATCTCCTAAATAGGCAACCGACTATGCCTAGTTGGAAAAATAAACAACTCAGTAATCAAAATTGCTAAGACAAAAACAAATGTTATTATTTATGACGAATGCCATCTCTAATCATCAGAAGTATATATTAAGTAGCTAAGACCACCCACGTCAGAAGTTCAAAGGATTATATTATGGAACGTAAGTTTGACAACAGACTAACCTGCTCAGGCTCTGAATACAGAACAAAACCAAGCCCTAAGACTGCTGTTCGCCTAACATCATCACTCACATCAGACACTGCAAAGTGTAGAAGCTGGCGGATGGCCTTATTGTTGGACGTCCCCCTATAGGCCAATGCCAATGCATACATACCACCATATCTTATTATAGGATCTTGGTCACGAGTCATCTGCTCAATTAGTGTATCAGCTTCTTCTTCTCTTCCATAAACTGTAAGTGCTATGCCTAAAGCAATACCTCTGCATCACAAAATCAACTTTTAATAAGAGAGGAAGGAAAATGCACCAGACTTGAGGGGAAAATAGAAGGCAGGAGGATTGCCTGATGATCTTCTCATGCTGAGTCTCGTGTGCATAAGCAAGCATTTCAGTAGCCTTTTCACTAGCAGTGCCAACCAAAAGTAGACCCATAGCAATACCAGCAGCCTCCCCAGCAACAGCACTGTCTGTATATAGGACATTCTTTACGTCCTCCAATATTTCTTCGTCAGCAGTTCCTAGAGCTGCCAGACCGAGACCCAAACATGCACCATGTTGAATTACCTGTATCAACACCAGAGTTAAATTACAAATAAAGTAAGTACGAAAAAGGTACAAATGGCAAAATATTTTCTCTTGGAAAACTAAGGACCTCGACATTGGTATTGCGAAGGCTATCACGGAGGAACGGCTTGATGCCTTCACCATGGTTGGCATGAATCAAACCAAGGGCATAAAGAGCACCACCCTCAGAGTATGGACTTCCAGCACTTCCAGACCCACTCTGAGGCAAGTAAGGTGCCATCAGTGACCTGCCCTGTTGCAAGTGGCCCCTGTGAATGACACCCAACCCAGCAGTTGCACTGAATTTAGCCCAATTTGTAGCTCTGCTAAGCCATTCCTGATCAATCGTTTAAGATAAGATAATAAGTATATGAATTTTGCACACAGAAGATAATGAATATTATACATGCAAAAGTTAAAGACTGCTTATATATAGAGGCTGAAAAAGATAAGGCTGTTTAGCATACCAAATTTTCTCTAAGAAATGTGTCCACCGTGGTACCAGCGTGCATAATAGCATTAGCATGAATCGTTGCACTGTGGCAAACACTGTTTCGCATCTCAACAGACTGCTTTATTTTCTTCAGAATTAGAAGATCTGACCTAAACACAGAGCATCGAGTTATTAATAATACAGGTGTTAGTGAATTCCATTATGAAGACGCGTCAAACGGGAAACAGAAGAGTATCCTACTTGTTGTGACTATACAAAAACTGCAAGGTCAATTGGATAGACGTCTCTCCGGATAATATCCCCTTGATTTTGGTTAACCTCTCTGAATAAACCGCTTCTTTAGGATCTACTTCATGTGCACTTTCATTAGATGTATTTGTGTTCTCGGTCATTTGGACATCCTCAGAAGCATTTACATTTTCATTTTGAGTAGACTCCTGTTCTTGAGGTGCCTGCTGCACTTGTTCTTTAGCAAGTGTCTTTGGATTTGGAAGACGGTCCCTCACATTCAACAGAAAAGCCTGACGTTCATTCTCTACAAGATCAAAGGCTATCTGAAATGCAAGTAAGGCATCATCCTTTTCCTCTGAACGTAGAAGCTTTTCCAGTATGGTAGCCACACTTCCAGGCTCATCCAAAAACATGAGACATTGGCAAATGCTCAAATAATCAGGAGATGGCAACGTCTGATAAACATTGACAAGGAGACGAAGGACCTGCAAACAATAACCAAATACTTCATTCAACATAAAAAAAAAAATACCAGTATATATCACTAAGATGTGTACCTAGAATATAGTTGCCTAGAAATGCAAGGATCGAACTTTCATGAATTTACAAAAATTGAGGTCTCATTAGACACCAATTTCTGTAACTCTCTACCATCCACTAGAACTATATGTACGTATAACTAAATCTGAACTATCTATATGATTTATCACCTCTTGTCTGTACTCCCTCATATTCACATATGAATGGGAGACATTGATACAGTAAGATAAAGTTCCGTGAACATTATCACTTCTTGTTATTGCTTCCTCTAGTTTATCCAATCTCCGGCATTCTATGGCCATGCCAATAGCTTGCTGATGTCTTCCGTCCAAAATGCACCTGAGTAAAGCAAACCATTAGCCTAACTGTTTAAGAAGCTGCATATATGTAGCAGACACCCAAATAAATCATACTTTTCCAACAATCTCTCCACGATTGCTTCCAGACGAGGGTCATTTGGTGTCTGTTCACTTGACTGGGATGCCTTCGTTCTAGTACTAGCATACTCATCGATGGCTTTGTCTGACGAAAATTGAAAAGAAAACACATCAACATTTTAGTCCATAAATATACAATTAATACATCTCAAATTATTGTTAATTTACAGAAAAATGGAGAGATAAAGCATACCAAGAAGAGTACGGACATAATCTGAATCCTCTGAAACATCAAATAAATTACCAGCTCCGAGTGCATATGATAAGGAGTCATCCAACTCGCCGAGATAATAGAAAACCTGCAGAGAATAACAAAAGGGCAACAATATAACCGATAGGGTTCCATTTATAAAAAAAAAGTATCAGTCAAGGGCCGACAAAGACACTTAATAAACTGCAACTTCATGTAAAATTCTCCAATACATCTATAGATTCTACATATGGAATATAGTAGGTAAAGAAGAAACTCTACATTCACTCCATGTTAGAAAATTTGCTACAAATTACACATGGGTATCAATCTGCAACACAATGCACTAGGCAAACAAGCATATGCCTAGTTGCCTACTATTCAACAAGAGGGAAAAAAGAGAGCTTTGCTTTATAGTACTGAACTGCAACAAAATTAATTTTGGATCTAAAGAGTATGTTACTGATTAACAATCATTTTTCTTCTGATAAGAGCGAAATAGAGGAAACTATGTAGCAACAAGTTAAAGAGTTTGAAAAATATAGATAGCATCTGGAAAAACATGCAATCTGAAGTCTGAACCCCTTAAATAATACCTTTGAAACAAGCAGTGCAGCTAGCTGCCTTTGGGCGAACCCTTCATCCTCATACAAACCTTCTCTGCAAACAGAAAATTATGAACTTGAGAATCCAAATGAATAGGTCAAACAAAATTTAACTTGGGAATAAACAAACCAGATCCAGCAGTATACCTTACGGAAATAAATCGGGACAAAAATCAAAAGAAAAAAGCATAAATAAAAAAAGCTTACATTTTTACATTACACAAGCAAATGAAGTTGAGAAGAGTACACTACAGAATGCAACATTTCACGAGTAATATGTGCAGCTCATATATGAGCAAGAGACAAAGCATTGATTTTTTAAAGACGTCTTGTCTCGGCCTCATAATTTCTATATAAAGAGAAGATAGCACACAAGGTAAGGCATTAACGCCGTTAACTTAGGTTTGTTTTCCCTATATAGCTGCCGATACCGACCAAAAGAAAACTCCAGCACAGGAGATACGACGAAAACACTCCCTTATATACAGGAAAGCAACAGGTTTTGTCATTATCAGAATCCTGATCAAACTAGTAGAAAATGAACAAGCTTATCTAGCATGACACTGCCAAAGCTCTGAACTAAAAAGGCATAAAAAAGGACTGCCGCTTTATAATACTCCACACCACTTACAAAGTTACATGCTACAATCTTACTCTTGGAGTACAGAGGCAATGCCTTGTAGAGATGGTGGCGTAACTAATTTAGATCAGTATCCTTATCAATCTCTAGAAAGTGTAACGATTCCATAAGAATAGCAATTTAATCTCCATAAAGTGCAACAATTCCATACATCCTGTCGCAAGAACATGCATACAAAAAGTACCAGATAGCCCCAATTCATACCCCTTTAACCCGAAAAAACCTAATTTCTACGGAATTTAAATTAGAACACCTCCCAAACCGATAATTTGATTACTCCGGCTGTGAGAAAGGGAAGAAAAAGAAGACAAATCCCTAATTACTAGCCAAACACAAGCAAGAAAATTGAAGATCTAACAAAGAACCGAATACGAATTACGTCAATCAATAATATAAAGGAGAAGCAAAAATACATGAGAGGAATGCTTGTAGAAATCTCAGGCCAGAGAAAGTGAACAAAGGCGTTTAGATTTGAAAGTGCGTGAAGCTTGAGAACAGGATGGTCTTCGCTTAGCATTGCCAACAGCGACCCTGCAGAGCTGACCATTGTCGCCATTCTTTCTCTTTATGGAAACCCTAAACTGAAACTGAGCTTGTTGAAATGGAAATGGAAGACAATCAAAGAAATGACAGGGCCGAATCGATTGCCGTATGAAAGTGTTTAGGGATCTTTTCTATGGGGTTGCGTCTTTCCGCTTATGTATGAGGATTGAAGACCTTTATCTTTTTTTCTCTCAGTTTCTTTGACAACAAGCCAGAACCCCCAAAACGGTCAAATTTCGGCTTGTTTTCCTGATTAACCCCGTATTTTATTGAGCTACGCAATTTTATTTTTTTTGCAAACATTATAGAGAGTTTACAATTCGTAATATATATACTTTTCCGATAAAAACTAATTTAAGTTACTTTATCCATATAAAAGTACTTAGGGAGCAGGCCCGGCTAGACATCCTGTGCACAGGGCCCCAAATTAGATGGGCCTCAATCAATTGCCCAACAGCCCAAATGTATATATATCTATCTATTATACTTACTAAAACAGAGCACGGGTTGATGACATGGCGCGCTGTGGACGCAGGATTTTTGAAATTGAGCTCCCACAATTAAAGCCAATAAATCTTTATTTTTTACACTAATTTTTAAACCATAAAATCTTTTATTATTAAAATAATAATTTTATAGAAACCAAATCTATTATCTATTATACTTACTAAAACAAAGCACGGTTGATGACGTGGCGGCGTTGTGGACGCAGGATTTTTGAAATTGAGTTCCCACAATTAAAGCCAATAAATTTTTATTTTTTACACTAATTTTTAAACCATAAAATATTTTATTATACTCTTTTTTCACCTGATTTTTTTAGTTTGCAAATTTTCCTATTATCATTTCCATTTTTTTATTAGGGCCTTTTACATAAACTGCACGGGGCCACCAAAACGATTGAGCGGGGCCTGTTAGGGAGTTAGGGATGTCACATACTCGGATGTGGGTTTTTGGTAGCAATTAAAATCTTGAGATTATTTGGTATAATAGATTATTTATCAGGTTAGAATTGTAGGTTTTTTAATTATTTTTGGTGTTTAAATTAGCTATATTGTTGATCGATCGACTCATTTAAAAATTTCGATATCTATAATCTCCGACTTCGTGTTCACAACCGCAAAGATAAACTATCTTTGTAAGATAGTTTTTTTTAACCGTTTTTCTTTTTTTTAAAAATAGTTTTTGGTGAAATTTCACCCAAGAAATGGTTTTTTTTTTTGAAATTCTACTACCTTATACTCTAACTAGCGTAGGTCAAAAAATCATTATGTTTCTTAACGAAAAAGCTAAATACACCGGGTTTGAATTACTAATCTCAAATTTAATCGTAATCCGACAGCGCTCAATGGGCGCTGGCGCCATCAGCCGGCGCCCAAATTTTTTATTTTTTAAAAAAATTTGGGCACCGGCACCCAAATAAAAAAAATTATTTGGAAAAAATGATTCTTTACTTCAAGGATTCCAAAAAAAATAAAAAAAAATTGGGCGCCGGCTGATGGCGCCGGCGCCCTGTGCTATAAAAATAAAGGGCGCTAGCGTCATTCGTCAGCGTCCAAGTTAAGCGCTGGCGCCTTGCGATTGTTTTTTACCTTTATGAATTTAAGTTCCGTGTATATAACACGCCCCTTTCTTAATGATTGATACAAATAAATTTAGGAAATTTTGATGTTTTAAGTTAGTTTCTCTCTACTTGTCTTTATAAAGTTACGTTGATTTTATATTTTTATATAATTACAGTGCTAGTAGAAATAAAACTACAGGATTAGTAACAAAAAAAATAAAAAAAAATGGTTCGAATCTCATCGAATATGGGCAGTAATCAGGCCATCTTTTTATGTGGGCCGTTTGAAGCCTGTTAGAGGTGAGAAAGAAAACTCATGCTCGATTAACCAGCCCCATCTTTTTATGTGCGTTCGTATTGCCAGTATTTTAGCTTTTTCGATTTTTAAACAGGATATATAATTCGAGTTTTTAATTTGTTAAAAATGTCAAAGTCAAAGTTCGATACAGACGGACCGTAGGGTGGGGTGGTGTGATTATTAACGCACATGCGTGTTAGTCCAAGTCCAGCACATAAACCCGACAAGTTTCATCCTAAAATCAATTAGTGATAAGAGTAGTAGTTCAGTGACCTTATATAATACTCTCGGAATGTCCTTATTATCTCCAACACGCACTTGTGAATGTCCTTATTATCTCCAACACACCCCGCAAGTGTAATTAGAGGGTATAGACCGAGTTGTACTTGCTCACAAGGTAGAATCGCGAGCCAAATATAAACTAACCACTCTGATACCATGTAACGAATCGTAGAGATTCATTCAATCAATGGAATATTTCCGTTTCATCTTCTTCATCATTCTCTAATCAAGCTCTTCTGGATTTATCAATCTGATGAATTCTTTCAATCAATGCCGGTACAATACTATATATATTTATTTATTTCAAATACTACACTACCTTTTTTATTTAATGTTTTTTTGTTCTTTATTGTTGATCCGGTTTTCACCTAATGCTAAGCTGCTAACCGATATTTACAATGCAAAATTAATTCTTCAACTACTCAAGTGACCACTAGAGGGACCTCATTCATTGCTGAACTGAAACTTGCTTCTCCAACTAACTTATCAATTCCATCACTTCCTTTGAAACTTGCTTCTCCAACTAACTTATCAATTCCATCGCTTATTTTGCCGAGCCTGATAATTTGGTGTCAAAGCTTTCTTATACGGGATTGGATTCTTAATCTCGGTCACGTTTTTAGGGAAGGAAATAGGGTGGCAGACTCGTTAGCTGATCTTGCTCTCTCCTATGGTGTTGGGTTATATGTGCTAGTAACCCCTCCTTCTTGTGTCTTTTCTTTATTGTTGGACGATATTCGAGGGGCTAATCTCCCCTGAATGTCGCGTTTACAGTTTCATGTTCTTTAGTTTTCTAATAAATGGAGTAGCACACTCCTTGTTCACAAAAAAAAAACTAACTTATCAATTACAAAGCTAAAATTTGTCACCTAAAATTAGGCGTAGAATTCATGTTCCATTTTCTTGTGTCAATTTCATGTCTTATTTTTTTTATTAATTCATTATCATAAAAAACATAAACTTTATAACAAAACAAAATAACCTATAACTTTAGATAAAATAAACTAATAAGAAAAGGTAGACACAAAATTGCGACATAAGTTTCAAGTCTTCATTCAAGATTTTGATTCATCGAAATTCGTCATAGTCATCGCTAGTGTAGTAACTCTGCAAATTTTATTTATTTATTTTTAATTTTAATATAAATATTAATGGTCATGTATTTTTTAACTCTTCCGAAAATATGATATTATTCCTGTCGACGTACAGTTGCCCCTTCCCAACCAAAGAAATTGGGACATAGGATTTACAAGCCTAAATTCAGCATTTATGAAACTTGACTATCACCACGTACAACCACCACAAACTTACATTATAAATACATGCAATTATGCAGAGGATTGGAATCATTGGATTCAACTTTTCAAGTTATAGAGCAAGGTCGGCGTTGATACCTTACAAGCAACAATATACTTACCATTTCTATGAGAAATGGGCGATGAAAAGAAAGTGTATAGTCTTTCTGAAGTCTCTCAACACAAAACTCGAAAAGACTGTTGGCTCGTCATCAATGGCAAGGTATGTGTGTTTTTTCCTTCTTAAATCAGGAGTGGTTTGCTTTGCCAAGGTGTTTTGCTTATTTTATTAGTATTATTTTACCAGTTTTATGTATTTTGATTTGGGATGTAGGGAAAATTGTTTAAATAGTACCTTATCCTTTATGTTGACTAACCCGTCGTTTAAACTATTAGAACGGTACCTTACCTATTGAGTCCGATCAAAGATTGATATTTAAATTACCGTTCACACGTTAAGTAAAAGGGTTAATACAGTTGCAATGAGGCCTGCATGACATACTTATTCAACAAGAAACATAAGGGAAAGTTATAGGAGCAAAATTGTAGTGTTAACTTAACGTGTGAAAAGTAATCCAGATACTGATCTTTGATTGAGCTCAATACCTGATGTACCGTTCTGATAGTTTAAACGATGAAATATTAAAGTTTAATCAGTCTAAAAGATGAGGTACCGTTTGAACAATTTTCTCTTTGGATATACGAAAGATAATGAAGACTTGGAAAAATAGAAGATATTCAAGGATATATAGGATCAAGTAAGGAATAAACGAAAGTTCATGAAATTGCAGGTCTATGATGTGACGAAATTTTTGGATGATCATCCGGGTGGCGATGAAGTTTTGCTCTTAGCTACAGGTTGTATTTTTAATAGTTTTATCAACTCCTGATGTTTATCTTTGCGTGTTCATCTAAAGATAGATAAATATAATAACTGGTTGAAGTGGTTGAAATTTAAGAAAACCATCAATTAGGTAAAGATAATTTATGGATATTAAGAGGTGAAAGTGAATTTTATATAAATAACGGGAAAGTCGAATGGAACTTTATAACTGGAAATTGCGGTTGAACATCTAGTCCGCACATTTCAGATTCAGTTCAGACAGTCCAAATATTCTGAAATTTGTGACCGTAGATTGACTCGAAATCGTTTCGGATTTAGACAAGTGTTATTGTGACATTTCGAGTCTAGTTATAAGTAATATATAAGGTCAACAGGGTACTCAACGTATTGTCAATTAGTTTATGATAGAATTTCATTGGGTTAAAGCGTTGATTTTGACCTAACACACGATATTTAGGTTTGGTTTGATGAATAAAAACAATAATTTTGAAGACCGTTAAAATTAAAACCTTATGGACATGGTGGTTAGACTTGTAAAACCGGACTTATGTCAGGCAAATGATTTCTATGTCCATTTCTTGGGCCGAATCTGGATTTCGGGTCTCGTATCTTGTTCATTTCCGTTCGATTCGGATGGATTATGGGGTCCTTTTTTTTTGTTTTCTTATAAAATCACTAAAAAGAAAAGAAAAGTTCATATTAAAATTTAAAAAAATACAAACATTTAAAAAAAAAAAAACCATTTATCGCTTTCAACATTGTCGGTTTGCATTCTCTTAATCATATAGTTGGCGCAGGAAAGGATGCAACGGATGATTTTGAGGATGTAGGGCACAGTACAGGGGCAAGGGAAACAATGGAGGAATACTACGTAGGAGAAGTCGATGCATCGACGATTATAAAGAGAACCATAGTATCCAAGGATGATCGCCATAACCAAGAGAAGGATTTTGAAATTGTGATGATTAGGGTTCTTCAGTTCCTTGTACCTCTTGCAATCCTCGGGTTGGGGGTAGGAATTCCTCTATACTATGCTAAATGAGGCCAAAGGTTGATTTGTTTGATAACCAAGTTTATAATAAAAACGGTATCGATATGATGTATAACCGATGCTGTTTTATAAGAAATTGGGTGGTCGACATTGACATCCATATTAATACGATCATTTGAGCGTGTTTAGATATATATTAAGGCCACATGCACCATTAAGTAAAGATAAGAAAACTATTATCAATTAGCTTTATGATAATAAGATTTGTGTGTTGACTTGGTCCTAAATTTCACATGTGTGTATAAACACACGTGATTCCGGTTTGGGGTTGTGAACGTCTACACAGAACGTAGAGCGGGGTCGTGAGCATATCAAGCACACATGCGTATTAGGCCTAAATCCGACACATAAACCCGGCGAAGTAAGCTCGGAATGTCTCCAAATTTGACTGAGTTGCATTTGCCCACATGTTAGGATCGCGAACCGAATAAAGGTTAACCTCTTTGATACCATGTCAAAGTCCGAAACAAATGGACCGTAGAGTGGGGGTCGTGTGCATAAGAGCACATATGTGCGTTAAACCCTAACTCAACACATAAACCCAGTGAGGTAGGTTCGGAATGTCCCCAACTTTGACTGAGTTGCACTTGCACAATTTAGGACCGTGAGCCGAATAGAGGCTAACCGCTTTGATACCACCATGTCAAAGTCCGAAACAAACGGACAGTTGTCCACAAGTTAGAATCGGGAGCCGAATAGAGGTTAATCGCTTTGATACCATGTCAAAGTTCGAAACAATCGTACCGTAGAATGGGGGTCGTGTGCATACAAGCGCACGTGTGCACTAGGCCCAAATTCAGCACATGAACCCGGTGAGGTTTGATCGAATAACCAATGAACAATAAATGGAGTAACCCAATTAACTAGGTTCGGAGTAACCCCCAACTTTCGAAGTGTGAAATTATAATCTCCAACAATGGTATAACCAACAGTGGTCTACGACATAAAAATTATGAACTTATTTCATGTATTTTAACTCTTTTTTCTGTTTGAGGAAATAAACTACAATTTGTAAGCGATGGCCAAAAGTCGAATATGTCTAGTTTGTTTTCACGATAAAGAAGAAGAAGGACCATTGAGGTGTCGAAGTCCTATACTGACAGACCGGTTGAGCGGGATTCCATCCTAAAATCAATTGACAATAAGAGGAGTAGTACACCGACCTTATATACTAGGCTCGGAAAGATGGGGACTTTATTATCCCGCAAGTGCAACTAGAGGATATAGACCGAGTTGCACTTGTCCACAAGCTAGGATCGCGAGCCGAATTGAGACTAACCGCTCTGATACCATGTCAAAGTCCGATACTGACGGATCGTGTGCAGTCGAGCGCACATGCGCGTTAGGCCTAAACCCAACACCTAAACCCGGCGAGTTTTCAATCCTAAAACCAATTGACAATAAGAGGAGTAGCCTACCGAACTTATATACTAGGCTCGGAGTGTCCCATCTTTCGATGTAGGACTTTATTATCTCCAACATGAGGCAATTTCTTCATGTTAATTTAGTACTTCTATTTACCAGTGGATGGTTATCTAGCAATTATGGATCATAATTAATATGAAGTCCAAAAAATAACTAAAGTTATGTGAAACATGATCCAGCCCATAATTGAATAAGCTACAAGGATTCAAGGAACGATCGAGAAAGACCAAGAGAAAACAAGGCTTATTAGTTATTACAGATTTATATAGTAGTTTAGATTGGGTAAAGTTAATACTAAAATTTTATAGTCAAAGCTAGAAAATCCAACACAAATAGATAACTTATAGATTACAGAATAAATCAAAATATATGAAAAAAAATTCACGTAGATAATAGAAAACAATTAACTGACATTATCTTTTTAATATTTATTTCGACCATTTTTTCCCACTAAATAGCTTAAACTTAAATTTCTATTTACGGGGAAGATTCTAGAAGAGGCCCCGGGAGCCAGGGACATGAATCCACTTAAGTTCAAGTTCGATCTCGCCGCGCTTGACATTGTTGAGTCGTAGAAACATCCGCTGGACCACCTCTTCATTGACCCATGCCACGTGGCTCTCCTCAACCAAACAGTTTTGCCTGCCAGGTGTCACTCTTCGTATAATCGTTCCATCTGGAACGCCACGTGGATTCATTTTCACTCCCTCTAAGAATGGACCAAGGTCAAATTCGGTTTCCCCCATCTTGCCCTTGAAAGTGAACACATTATTATCGTACACAAACTGTAACAAAAAGTTTTATTAGATACATTAATTTGTATGTGACAAAACATGAATTTTACGTAAGAATTGTTACAAGTTTGATGGGCTGGCTAGGATCCGTTATGCAGAGAGTTAAATCATCGTTCCATTGCGGATTCGAGCCCTTCTTCGCCACCCGAGTTTTCAATTTCTACAATCAATAATTCAAAATAAATATTAAAATGATTTATAAACACACATAGTATTTTCTTAAGGGCAATTTTGGTAATTAGGCATTTTTGAAAAATTAGAGTAGTAACTAGGATTTTTAATGTTTCGATTAAGTAAATATACCCCAACCTTTTGTATTTATTTTTAAACTCTACACACTCTTCTCTCAATGTACATTTACTAAATACAAAATTAGAAAAAATCTTCATTTTATTTTTTTCTTAATATAAATCTAAATATTTTTTATGGTGATTTTTTCAATTTGATGTTTACTTTCATAATATGATAGAAAAAAAATCAACAAAACTTTAATATTTTATATCTAAAATGCTATTATATACTAAACAACATTCTCATTCATTCCCCCCTCCATTTCACTCTGTCATTTCTTAGTTCAAGAATAATTTTTATGTAGAAATCAATATTATTATGTGCTAAAAAATTATTAATGTATATTCTGTAATATAATGTCATTACATAAAAAAAAAGATATTTAAAAAAGAAGAAAGAAAACCTGGTTATCCAAATGAACAATGACATAAGGATCACTGATGTTGATAAATCCAACGGCTAGATCAATGCCACGTTTGATTCGGATCCTCAGCAGACCCATCAAGTTCTCCTTCCAAGCTTCAGATGGCTTCGAGTTCTCCATCTTGAAATCTTGATTTGTATGTACGTTGGTGATTGTGAGTCAATTTTTGACGATGAATAATAGATGAATTGAACTAATTATACTTTTTTTTGGGGTGTAGTGAGCTCTACTTAAACTTTGGAATACTCGTGTAGTAATAGTTTGATGATGACGTGTTCCCATGTACACATTTTTGGATTACTTATCTGAACTGTTTACGCGCATATTTGTTTGTACAAGCCCACAAATCACACCTTAGCAATAGTACTCTTTGTTTTTTTGGCAATTTTATGTTGTTTAGAGTGTGAATGGACTATTCTTCCATGAACTTAATCCAAAATAAATATAAAATTATATAAACACTAGCCGAACTATGGAAGAAAATTAATCACAACTTATTCACTTCAATAAACAAGTCCAATATACACACATTTTTAAATTTTAGACTTAATTCGATTATAAACAAGTTAAATATGAACATATCAAATAATTACTCATTTGTTTGAGATATATAACATCCCTAAATATGATTAGATAAGTCAATCTTCGATAAGATTATAATCGGATCCAAAATTAAAATTAAGGGCATTATGCAATGACAGTTGCAACAAATTTTCTTACTAGACGATTCCTTTTTGTATTTGCTTCGTCGTTGTTTGTATTAAGAATAAATTAGTGACAATTTTTTTTATGTAGATTAAGTTTAAAAAATAAAAGATTTTATTGTTGTACATTATAGGATTATTCAAATTTCGGACCGGAATTTTGGACCAATTCGAACTGGATCTCTATCGGAAATTAGTGTTGGACCGAACATGTTCGTTAGATTATTTAAAAGGCCAATTTTGTACCCAAAAAAGTCCAAAACACAAGTATAAAACTTTGGCCTAATTGATCCGGACCGTTACTTGAATATGTGGTTCATATCCGGTCTTACAACAAATTTCGATCCGGTCCTACGACATGATATTGTATTACTAAAAATATAGTTGAACAATTCATTTTAATATTTTTTTTATTTGATGATATGTTAATTTATTTATTTTATATCCGACGGGTCTAAGGTGTGGAGATGATGCACATAAAGTGAAGCTACACTCCATTCTTAAAACCAATTAACAATATGAGTAGTAGTTTTAAGACTTACATATTAGGTTCACGTAGTATCATATTGTCGAAAATGGACTTTTCACACGTCTCAACACGGTCTCGGTAATAACCATTTAAAATCACTATTATGCATGTAAGTGGTCACACAAACACCAGATTTGGCTATTTTACCATGTGAGTGTCTGCATTGAGGCTGGATTCTACCTACCAACTCACTAGTCACCGTACATTCTTAGCGGCTAAGATTCTCTTAGTTCTACAAAAACTAAGAAAAACGAGTTAGCTAGCTACATAAGAAAACTACATAAATAATTAAATATACAATATTAATAGATACATGTTATATTGATAAAAAAAAAATAAAAATAAAAACACTTAAACCACCACAAATATATGTGTATTGCTTAAACTAGCACATCCTTCAGGAACTAAATATAACAAGTTCTTACAAGAACAATACTCATTTGTGCTTTTCCACCTAAAACAATATTCATTTATGCTTGCGTGTACTTTGTCATTCTGGCAAAAGGTGTGAATGTGATTAATGTGCTCACTCAGATGAGATGAATTTCTAGCTCTATCTAGGAGATGTCCCATTTAAGTTGACATGTATGAGATGAAGTGAATATGAAATGTCAAATTGGGCTGTATTTGGCATGCTGAGCTGGACTGGATATGAGATGGACTGAATATGAGCTGTCAAATTGGGCTAGAAGAGTGTAGACTAATAAGTAGGAGTATAGGATTCCTCATCCGGTTCGGACCGGATATGGACCACACCAAAATTTTGTCATTGTGTCGTACCTGTCCGAATATTCAGGTCTGGTCTGGACCGAATAAATTTTACGGGCTTTGGTCCTAGAATTGGACCCTTTTAAAGAAAATTAACAAACCGTTCTCGGTTCAAATTAGGTCCAATAACAAATTTCTTGTCCAACTCTGGTCCAAAAATCCGGTCCGGATTGAAATTTGAACGGTCTTACCAATAAGACCTAGTTTCATGTACTTAAAGAAAAATAAAAACCTTTTTATGAAATCACATAAGGTCGAATATTACAGAGAAATTTCGTTATATAAAAGTGCTCGTGCGCGTTAGACTGGAACGTACATTTCGTAAATCGCCAAATTGACAACATTTACCGATTGTATTACCAAATACACTCAAATTATTCTACCACTTAAAAGATAAATTACTTTGAATATTTAAACATTAGTACAACTTGACCATCCTTGACCTATAATTTATCATTAATCAATAATATAATTAGTAAATAACAAATTACACTAGTTTGATTTCAATTTGTGGATGCATGTACATGAATAGGTAGATCAATCGCAAGCGCACTTGTAGTAGAAATTACGTAGGTCGACCAAAGAGTTAAGGAAGCTTCCTCCTTGCTTCGAAGAAAAATTTACATCTACTGCATGCAAGTTAAGAGCTTACTGCTATGGTGCAGTTGAGACAGTGAGGTGGGGATTGCATGTACGCGCTAGCTGCCAAACTTAAATGGGACGTAATTGAGTACTTTTTTTACTAGGGGCGGACAATACGGTAAATCACAATTCCGTGTTGGACACCGATTGACAGAGGTAAAAATTAAGGAGATTAAAATGAAAAATAAAATAATGAATTTAGATTATGGAGATTGTGAGAATTAGATAACAGAATTGTGTAATTTTGGGTTATTTGCTAAGCTAAGATTAGGTAGATGAATTTGAGGATAAAAAGAATTATTTAGATGAAAAATTAAGGAAATGAAATTGTTTAAGAGGATAAGTGAAATGAGTTTTTGGTAAAATGAATATGATTGTGGTAATATTTAAAAAAATACGTAATGAAATTTTTTATATAAGAAAGAGATAAAAAAATTTTGAAAAAGGTAAAAATGAGATTTTAGCTTATAATCCTCATAATCGAAGTTTTATAAGATTATAAAATTTTCATAATCTAATTTTCTTAATCTTCATAATCTAACCCCTTTAATCTATTTCATTTCCTTATCAAACGAGGTTAAAAGAATTATTTATCTCTTTTAATTTCCATAAACAATTTCACCTCCTTAAATAATTTATTTACCAAAAGCTCATTTACTTATTTTCATACTCATATCCTTAAACAATTTAACCTCCTTACTTCCTCGTCTAAATAATTCTCTTCATCTTCAACTTCATCTATGTAATCTTGGATCCAGTTAGTAATAGAGATAAAAATAAGGAGAACAAGATTATAGGAATTCAGAGGGAGAAATAATTATCTTAATCTTGTTTGGTAAGTGAAGGGAAAAAATGAAAGGAATTAGATTATGGAGATGAAGGGAATTAGATTATGATAATTTTGTAATCTTTGAACTTAGATTATAAGAGTTATTGGGGTTAAAATCTCATTTTTACCCCTTTTTTTTATCTATTTCATATGCAACCAGATTTAATACATATTTTTTTTCGTAATTTTACCCACAATCATATTTACTTTAATAAACACTCATTTCACTTGTTTTCATACTCATCCCCTTAACCAATTTCATCTCCTTAATTCTTTATCTTCAACTTCATATACGTAATCTTATGTTATCAAACGATCCCTTATATTACCATACGGACCCTTGGTCTAGTTCTGTTTCCGACGAAATTAAATAACAACAATTTTTGCCGGGATTCCCGACAAAAAAATGCCAGACTGGAAAGCGGTTAGATTATGAGAATTTTGTACAACTATTTTTAACTTAAAATTTAAATTAATTGTACATCGCTAGATTTCTCAAAATGTTTAAATAAATTTATGTAGACGACTTCGTGATTTTTCACTCCTACAATTTAACAATCTTGCTTATTCGATTCTTTTGAATTACACGAAATTATGTTGTGCAAGTCTAGTGGTTCCAACATTCTTTATTCATAAATTACTAAGACAGTTTATTGGTGGATTTGTGGTCACTGTGGCTAACCAATTCTCGTGATATAATAATAATTGATTGAAAATTTAGATTTCTCTCTATTTTATTAATCAATATAAATATATAAACGAGTATTTTCATGTGTAAGTGGTGAAAAGTAAACTAGTGAGATTGTTCCATCCCATTGTCATCTCTTTTTCAATCAGAATAAAATCTGATAGAATTCAATCTAAAAATCAAAAATCCGACTCGATATATTCTCATAAATAACATCCAAAATTGAAAGATCTATCAATCTAAAAATCAAAAATCCGACTCGATATAATCTCATAAATAACATCCGAAATTGAAGGTTGGATAAACTCATCACGTCTCATGTCCGACCTTACTTTTTAGTTTTTACCATGTATTATCATTCATTATTCATGCACACAGCCAAGTATGCATGCAGCACCAATAATTCTGACGTGGATGAGATGGATGCCATGCAGTTCTAAGTTGACTAGTTGACTACAACTTGCATTCTTTAATTAATTATGGCGTTGACCTTTAAAAACTGGTTTCGGCAAAATTCTATACCCGAGTCTCGGCCAATCTCTCTTACTTGATGCAAGAGGCCTCTCTTTTTCAATGCATTCTAAACTTCAAGGTATGTATACTTCATTTTCTCAATAATACAAAGTTAAACATATATCATATACAAATATATCAAGTATTGACAATTTTCATAACCTACCATTGTTAAAATTTAAAATGTTTTGTACTTTTTATAAAAAATTAAAAGTTAAAATACTCTACAAAAGTTAATCATGTAAAGTTAAAAACGAGCTGTAATTGTACGTACCCGTAAAGAACAAAGTTACTTTCTTCCACAACTTTATTTCATTTAACCCTCCAAGTTAACTAAGGGCCAGTTTGATAACGGATGATTACGTAGTTGAAGGTGAGGATGAAGAGAATTATTTATATAAAAAATTAAGTGGATTAAATTGTTTAAGAGGGTGAATATGGATATAAGTGAAATGAGTGTTTGGTAAAATTAATATGATTGTGGGTAAAATTACGAAAAAGTATGTGTAATATTTTTTTATACATGAAAGAAATGAAAAAAGAGGGGTAAAAGTGAGATTTGACCATCAATAATCTTCATAATCCCTATAATTAAAGTTTTACAGGATTACAAAATTCTCATAATCTAATTCTCTTAATCTCCATAATCTAACCCCTTTAATCTCCTTAATTCTCTTACCAAACGAGATTCCGAAAATTATTTCTCCATTTTAATTCTCATAATCTTAATCTCCTTAATTTATGGTAGTACCAAACGGAGCCTAAAACTATAAGATTTTGACCCCAAAATAAAACTACTTTATAAGATATATAATGTAAAAGAAATTGAACATTAAATTTATACTCCGTGTTACAGATCAAAAGTTTAGAGTTGAAATAAATTTTATAATTTTATAATCATAGAAAAAAAGATGTGTGGCATAGAACTGATCGAAAAGTGAGAAGTAGAGGGCAGAGCTAGCTTACGAGCATTAGAAAAGCGGTAGGGGGCAGTTAGGAAAATAAATTGGGTCAGTATGAACAGCTTGCAACCAATGACAGTTGAGAGACTACATTTACTCTACCACGTATTGACAGGTGAGTAAGCATTTATGATTTAATTACGGTTTTATCGATCTTCTGGACATGCACGTACTATAAATTACGTACCATTCTTTCTACCTAATGCGTTCAAGGTTGATCATCGAGGGGGAAAAGACGGTTGAATTGAAGAACATGAGAGAGATGAAGCTGCAGCTATTTGTTGTTATTTGCCTTGTGTTAATAGCTTTGTTTGTTAATGTAAGCGGGAATGCTGATGAAGAAGAGAAGAATTATTTTGGTCCAAGACCGCGGTTCGGGTATCGGCCGCGCCGGTTTGGGCCAAGGCCTCACTTTGGAGGTGGGCTTGGCCATGGAGTTTATGGTAGGGGGTTTAGGCATCGTTTTGGTAAGGATCCTGGGTATGGGTCTGGTGGTGGTGGCCCTGGGTTTGGTGGTGGGCCTGGTGGACTTGGTGGTGGTGGACTAGGTGGGGGAGCTGGTGGAGGTGGTGGACTGGGTGGGGGTGCAGGTGGAGGACTAGGTGGGGGTGCGGGAGGAGGGTTTGGTGGTGGTGGTGGTTTGGGT
>BSUD01000005.1:148923202-149151660 GCA_033239045.1 Fagopyrum esculentum
GGTGGATTAGGAGGGGGTGCAGGTGGAGGTGGTGGACTAGGAGGCGGTGCAGGTGGAGGTTTGGGTGGTGGTGGAGGATTAGGAGGGGGTGCAGGTGGAGGTGCAGGTGGAGGTGCTGGATTCGGTGCAGGAGGTGGTGCTGGAGCAGGGGGTGGTTTGGGTGGCGGAGCAGGTGGTGGAGGAGGATTTGGCGGTGGAGGAGGTGGAGGGTTAGGTGGTGGAGCAGGAGGAGGGTTTGGTGCTGGTGGTGGTGCAGGGGGAGGACTTGGTGGTGGGGCAGGTGGAGGTGGAGGATTTGGAGGTGGAGGAGGAGGAGGAGTGGGAGGTGGAGTTGGAGGAGGAGCAGGGGGAGGCTTTGGCGGTGGCGCCGGAGGTGGAACTGGACTTGCTGGTGGAGGTGGAGGAGGATTTGGAGGCGGAGGAGGAGGAGGGGTTGGTGGAGGAGCTGGTGGTGGGTTTGGAGCCGGAGGAGGTGTTGGAGGTGGAGCTGGTGGTGGTGGTGGATTTGGAGGAGGAGGTGGTGGAGGAGTTGGTGGTGGTTCCGGTGGTGGTTTTGGGGCTGGAGGTGGATTTGGAGCCGGAGGCGGTGGTCGTTAGTTGAAAGTGTTCACTGTTCACTGGATTTTCTTAGTACTAAGCTGTGTATTAACGAGTAACGACTATATGTGACCCAAGGTTTTACAATAAACATTATTTATTTTTAATCACACCAGTAAAGAAAGCAATGTGAATTCCATTGATGGGATTAGAGTATGTGTTGTGCTTTGTACTAATCGAATACGTGTAATTTAATATTTTAATTTACCTATTTGATCGATGTGTTCAATTTTACTGTTGTTGTCGTGACTCGTTAGTAGCAATGTGTTGAAGGACATAAGACTTTAACTGCTTATAATATTCTTCATTGGCCGTATTCGATAATCTGTGAAATAAAATTGGCCATTATATTTAACTGTTTATAATATTTTTTTGAAAGAATATTTGAATATAGTTATGCGCACGATTTGTTTCGATGAACATAAATTGACAACAATTTGACTAACCTCTCGGTCCAATGGGCCTTTGCAAATGCCCAATAAGAATGTCTCTCCGTCTGCGCGCAGGGGTTACTCGTAACTTGGTATTACAGAGGGGTGCCAGTATTGAAAGCTCATAACTCATAAGAGATCACCCTTTCAAGTTTCAACCTCTAGTCTACCAAAAAAAACACTTGTTTGGAAAGCCATTGAGCTAGCCCACACCCCTCCGATTGCAACGTGTTTGGTTCGTCTGTATTGTGGTTGTGTTCGGGACACTAGCAAGTTAGGGTTTTGAGCTATATTTTTATTTTTTTTGTAATAACGACTATCATAGTCAATGTGAGTTTTAATAAAACAGTAATACCTATTGTAATTTTTTTTTTCTTTTGTGTCCGCCGGTAGAAGATGTGGAAAATTTGCACGTTAAAGTGAACTTACTCACACAAGCCTTTCGTGGTTACATACTAAAACTAATTGAAAAGAGTAGTCTTATAACTTATATGTTAGGTTCATGTAGTGTTATATTGTCTATGTAAAATATTTTCACGCTCAATATTTAGAAGATAAAAATCATAAAGATAAAATGTGATTTTACAACTTTTTTCATTTTTTAAGTTTGAAAACTCATTTTAGATGCTTAAGAAAGTTATCAAATTTATCAAATTTTAATTTTTATTATTTCATAATATAAATGAAGAAAATTTATGTTAATATTCGATGTAGACAAACCATAAAACAAGTTAATGTGCAAACGAAAACATGCGCATTAGATTAAGCCCAACGAAATTCCATAATAAAAACAATCGACAACAGAAAGAACAATTAACCGACTTATATATATACTAAACTCGGAATATCACAACAACTTTACGAGTGAGAAACTAGTACAAGTTATATTATTTAACTTTTATATATATATATATATATATATATATATATATATATATATATATATATATATATTAATTTAAACGAGAAAATAAACCTTTTTACTGATTCTACCCTTACCTAAATGTTATCTTCCCAACACATCCAACAAACTTATACACAAATATTTCATTCACTTATTTCATTTATTCAATTAAGATCATTTAACTCTAAGACATTACCAACACGAAAATAGGTTTTGTTGATGCAATATTATATGTTTTGTCGTCTAGGATGCAGCACACTGACCGCAGATACAGGATTAATGAAAATAATATCGAAAAATCCAAAAAACGAAAGTGCCTTGTCATCTCTCCCTGCAAACTAAAACGTCGTCGTTCCGACTTGCTTATGTTTCCAGCCCATCCTTGTGAGTTGTGACCAACTGACCATTCGTCTGTGGAGATTCACATCGAAATTTCTCTCTTGCGCGATCTACCTCCTCCGACGCCATGGCTGTCCTCAATCACGCGATCGGAAGATGCTACTTCCTGGTGCTCATATTGGTTATTCTATCTTTGGAATCTAGGGTTAGCTTCCCCTTCATATCTAAAACTTTTGATTTTGTTGGAATTAGGTTCTAGATCGGGGTTGATTTGATTATCTTCTTTCCGTTCAATTGTAGGCGGAATCGAGTTCGTCTGTAGTTTTCCTGGATAGCGCTACTCACCAGTATCTACGGAGTCGCTCCTCAGATGGAATCGCCGGGGTAAAGTTTTCCTCATTGAATTTTACTGATTCATCGAAATTTAAATCGATTAAACGTGTGATTATGGTTTGCGCTATCGCTGGGGTTCTCTTTACATCTTGATTTCAATTTAGGAGTTGTTTAGGCTGAATTTATGGCGATTTGATTTTGTATTATCGTTGTAGGCATTCAGCACTTCTCGTGTTTGTGCTTTTATGTTTGATGATTTTATTAATACTTGGCAGACTGCTTCCTCTTCAATCTCAGCTGGTGAAATTGGCGCTGCGGTGTCAGTCTTGCTTGGATTTGCACCACTTGCTACACTTTCATCTGATAGTTCACATAAGGTTTAAATTATTTAGGATTTTCTTCTTAGGAGTCAATTAGTACCTCATACGTTTATTTCACGAGCTTAAAACGAGATTGCCTATGAACCTTACTGGTGTATTTCTGCAGTTGAATGAGATACTTATGCCTAATCCATTTGATAGACCTCGTCATGTTCTTTTTATTCAAGCTGCGCTTGCCCAAGGTTTGTCGGACTACCTTAGAGTTCTGATGGTTTCATATGATATCTGTTGGTTATGAAAAAATCACGTGCAAGCTGTTTATAATCTCTCTTTGGTTTAGGCTCTCAAGTCTCACTTTCCACTGATAGCATTGGATCCAGTCAAGCCATCACGAGCAAGATGATTCAGAGTCCTGAAAAAGTTCACGTTGAACTTCCAGGTACTTATAAGGCGGCATTTGCAGACTTAATCCAAATGCTGCTTGACGTTCCCTCTCTGTTTCCTTGTTAGTAAATTTAACTTGCACTTTTATTGGTCTGCCAGATGAAGCTGCCCTCATTTCCTTGGATCATTCGGATTCTGATGCCTCTGAGGAAGTGACTGACAAAGAAATTAGTCATTTTGTTAGTAATAAAACTTGATATCTGCTCTTTCCTTTGTTTGATTTCCATGGATTTTTTAGTTAAAATACATGTATTTTTTTATTCAATCTAAATTAATTTTCTTCTGACCAGGCTTCATGGTTGGGCGGCTCATATGTTGCTAATGACTTGGAACCATTAAATGGAGAATTGACATTCATGTTACCTAGTGGTGTTGAGATGAAATTTCACCTCTCAAAGGTCTTAATAACCCTTCTTTTCCTTTCCTGGATTGATTGTCTATACTGGATGTGGAATTCCAATCACATTGAACTTCATTACTAGGTTTAACGTCTTGCACTTACATATGGTGTTTGATTTACGTGCAGCTATCCCACAAAAAATTCACCAGAAGTCTAATATCTCTTGTTGGAAGAGTTAAGGGGGCAATGGAGATGCAAGGAAATAAAAATCTAGGTGGATTAATCAATGGACATTTTAACGGAATTAAGGTGCCATACATGATTTTGTCTCATCACTTATATATTATATTGAATATTTTTTTTTGCAATTAAAAAATGAATCAGTGAGAGATTGTTATTACAATATTGTGTTCATACAGCTTCTATGTTCATTGTGGTTTACATAACATTCTTCGATAAAAAAATAATCTTGCGAGGCTTGAACAGCCTTATTTTGGTAATGTAAATTTGTCAATAAACTACATGGTTGGCTTCGGTGAACCTCATGATTCCAATCCTAGGAATCATTGACAGACTACCATCCTGTATGGCCATTCAAAGGGTGAGAATTAGTGAAATACTTGGGTCATCTTTCTTGCATCCTGGAAGAGTTATTCTAGTCCTGGAAGTATGAGTTTCCTCCATGTCATTATTTCTTGATCTGAAATATATACCGAGTTTTGGCTCCAAAAACTTGATTTTGAAGTGCTTTTTGTTTCCCTCTCTGCTCTAGAAGCATGTGCATCTATTCATGCACTCAGAAAACTTGCAGCCAAGTGTGTACATTATAAGCTCACCAGATGCATAATTAATGATAAACTTATCTTTAGAAGATAGCATGTATGATAGGTATTTTAGCTAAGGGATGAAATGTAAAAATCTGCGACTGCTAGGTAGTCGTTAATAACATTACATAATGTTCTTTTTTCAGGCTCTGCAAAGCTATGGGCCCGAGGGCTTTTCTCAGCAAGGAACTGAGTTATTTCTCATGGCTATCTCTAAAATTCTTAAGACTACACAATCAGAAATTAAAGGTGAATCTATTTACCGGCGAGTAGTTTATTTTGTTTTAAAAATGAAAATAATTCCATGCTGTTCTTCCTAAACAATTTATTTTCCTTTTGCTGCCGATGTTTGAACTATTACTTCTCTACTTTTAGCTTAATTATCTTCTCTCAATTACGCCATGCTAAACTGCCTGCTTCTGTTTTTGGCAGATCAAGTTGTTGCTGTCATCGTTTTAAAAGAGCAACAATCATCACAACCAGAGGAATTGCTGAATGTGGTATCTGGCTCTCTTCCATCAGCTCGATTTCTTGAAGAAGCAAAAACATCACCCAATGCCACCAAGGAGGCAGAAGTGGCTTTGGTTAGAAAGACACTAGCATGGATAACAGGGATTATTCTCATTATTGCTACTTTGATAGGGGTAAGACATTCTTTTTCCCCAAAAGAACTTTGAAATAAATTTAAGATTTTGTATTTTACATTTGTTTTCCTCTGATGTTTGCATACAGGTCTATCTCCTCGTGAACATGCCAATCACAAGAGACACTCTTCTCTATTCCAATGTCAAGCTTGACTAAGGATGCACTTATATTTTCATTTTTTAAAGGGCGTTGAGCTGCAGATGATGCGAGGTTAGAGCTGATATAAAGTTATCTGAATTACTTGTGGTTGTTTTTTTGGGTTTAGTTCAACTCTCATTGCTTGGTCACTCATTTGATAATGGTTTCAAGCTGGGCTATGGCAGATGTAGTACATAAGATGTTGATTGCATCGAATATCAAATCACAGTGAGGCTTTTCTTCCTTGCATTTGGAATGACAAGAATTATGACAGGAACTGATACATTCAAGGGGATAGAAAAGAAGGATTGTTGAGTGAATGTAGTTGATCTTTGTTTGTCTTCAGCTGTCAGTGCCTTCTGCGTTTTGTATCATGTTTGAATAAGTAAACATTACTTGCGGTCATTCTTAGTCATGGTGTCACTTCTATGAATAATGAAAATTCAAGTTGAATTCGTTGCCTTTAATGGTTTCTATAGAGAACCATTTATTCTTGCTGTAATTCTGTCAGTTTATTCCTCATGTTCTCTGTGGCTTTAGTTCTTGAAAATGGCGGGTTACTATTTGCAGGATGTATTTTGATCTGATTTTTGGTCTATTTGGGGATCAGGGTTTTTCATTGCTGGGATCCATGTATTTGGCTATTTGGATTTGACGCCAAACTAATACAATTTAACCATCAAGATCTATTGGGCGGCAATCTATCTTTTGCCTACCTTGTTTTACCTATCCCAAACTAATCCTTTCAAACCCATCTTCTTTTGCCTACCTTGTTTTACCTCCACATTGAATATACATTTTTATCATCTAACAAACTAAAGGTTAGCCTACTCGCCAAGGAAACAGTAATAATCCGATCATGGTTGCCTGCCAAGCATCCAACACGGCGGCACGGCGAAGTGCAACTATGTAAGGTACACGGCACGGCGAAGTGCAACTATGTAAGGTACAAAAAATGTTTGACAAAAAAACTAAATCAATCACTTTTCTAGCAAAAGAAAAAGAAAGAAATCAGGAGACACAAACTAATATTTTAAAGCGAATTGAAATATCAAACAAGATGGTAAACTAAGAGATGAGAAAACTCCGTAATCAAACTACAAAAAATGTTTGACAAAAAAACCAAGAACGTTAGATCACATAATAAATAAGCAGATTAACGTGGAATACGCTCATACTCGAAGAGTGTGTATTAAATATGAAAATATGGGTTACTAGATCCTGGAAATTTCGGCCACCATCACGAATAATATAACATAGGGTTACTAGATCTTGGAAACTTAGACAACAATCACGAATAATATAACAACAATACGGCAACTTATTAGGAACAAACACAAAGGAAATAAATAGAATAATCGTTGGATAATTTTGTAAAGCGCAATATCATTGAAGAATTAAAAAAACGGATTAATCGTCCTATAACGAGTAGTTACCTCATCATACCGGTTTGTAACTACAATCTACAATATCCTTCCATGTATATAAATATGAAATATCTCAATAATCTCACTGCTCTCTGAGCTATCTTCTTACTTGACTGGAGTTCAGTTTCTTCCGATACAGAGAGAAAGGAGAGATAAATGTCGATTGTACCAACCGCAATATCCATATCATTCCTCCATCACCATAATCGCATTCGAAAACCTTGCATCTTCTCCCGCGCAACACCTCCTCCAACTTCTTCTCGCTTGCTCTGCTTAGCAACTACTTCCAATTCCGGTGAAAGCGAAGAGTCGCGGTGGCTGAGGGAGGAGCATCGATGGCTTCGAGAAGAGCAGCGGTGGCTCCGTGAAGAATCGCGGTGGATTACCGAGCGTGAATCTCTTTTACGAGAGATCTCTATGCTTCGGCTCAGGCTTCAGCAATTGGAAGCGGAATTGGAACGTCGAAACTCGCTTTCTGGTTCCTTGCCTCAAATTGCTACTGTTTTGCAAACCACAATTTCACTCCCTAGTCCTCCATCGGATCCTCTCGAGCTTTCTTCTTCATCCTCCTCCTCCTCTTCTACTCCTCACCCTCCTCCAGAGGTCGTTGAACAGAAGGATCCAATTGCGAAGGACGATAAAGAGGAGGAAGACCTCAGCAAACGCGCACAGGATATAAAGCTCCACTGGAAGACGTTGAGGTTCGGATCTGAAGGTGATGAGGTCCGGTTGATGCAGGTCAGAGCAATTTGTTTAGCGTTCGATTCGTTTTTTTTTTATATTTAATTCATCATAATGTTTAATAGTGAAGAATAACCGCAATTCTACAAATAAGGTTTGTTTGATCTGTGTCGCAGGAAGCATTGCTTGAATTAGGTTTTTATTCAGGAGAGGAAGATATGGAGTATTCCGCCTTCTCTTCAGGAACTGACCTTGCTGTGAAGACTTGGCAAGTACGCTGCTCCACATTTGCTTTTCTTATATGATGATGATTACTACTGCGAATGTTATCCTTCACATCTGTTGTTTTTTCGGATAAATTTGATATAGTCCTCACTAGGAGTACCAGAAGACGGGATCATGACTGATGAACTCTTGAAGAGACTGTACTCACCACAATCAACCGAAGAATCTGATCAATTGGTAAGATTATCTGCACATTTCTACTGCTTTTACTAGGCTTATTTTTGCGAATTCTTAATTCTTAGTCTTATGAGGAATTAAGTTACTACTGGTGAATTATCAAGAAACTGTAAAACTAGCCTAAGAGTGTATTGCAAGTTTAGTATTCTTAGTTACTTCACGACATTAATTGATGTGTTGGCGTGCAGATGTGTTGTTTCTGTTCATAAAGTTGTGTTTAGGTATATGCTATTGTCACTAGAATTCAAACTTTAAACTAGGCGTTGTCTTGTGCTTATTTGTTGATTTAGGAGGTTATGCATAATTTATTTGGAATGTTGGCTTCCATTAAGCTGTCAGCTGAAATTATTTTACTTCATTTCAATTTTCAGACATATTGAATCATGCATCATGTCTAGATAATAATTAGAAGAGTATGCTCGATGCCTGAAAGTGAAATACTATGCTAGATGAGCCAATTACTGAGAAACAGGTCTTCACATAAACCAAGGCTAACGATATGTTCTGTCTTTGTTACAAACCAAGTTAATTTGTGTGGTTTCAATCTTCAAATCCTGATGACGCTCTGACATTGCTCAAGGATACTTTTCTCATTATTTTTTTCACATATTTGAGTATACTCAAAAATAAGAAAAATCTCATGATTTAGCATTTCAAATCATGCGGCTATGAGCAAAAAATTGAACGAGTCTTTTGATCTTAGGGCAATGAAAATGGAGTTGTCATCACATCTGTAACTGAAAGTGCTGAGATACGGGAGACAATTATTAAGAAAGAAGGAAAGAGTGAGCTAGAATTATCTCACCGAGTATTCCTTCTTGGAGAGAATCGGTGGGAGGAGCCATCTAGGCTCACTGGAAATGACAAACAAGGTGGCGCCATAAAGGTCCAAAGTTCCCCAATAAAATGTATTGCTTGTCGGGGAGAGGGTCGCTTACTGTGCACAGGTCTGTATCTAACCATCCCGTGGATTCGTGGAATTTTCTATTCAAGAAACCATTTTACTTATCTCCAAGACATATTCTAAAACATATACTTGCATCTCATGTGAAGTTATATTGACATTTTTAAAATTTTACAAATAACAAACATATCTTGTTGCAGAATGTGATGGATCTGGAGAACCTAACATTGAGCCGCAGGTGAAAATCATTTTTGGCCAAATTGTCAAATCATTTTTCTTTAAGCATTTTTCTCTCAAGCTTTTTTACTGTTGTGCAGTTCATGGAATGGGTGGATGAAGGAACAAAATGCCCTTACTGTGAAGGCCAAGGCTACACTACTTGTGACACTTGTCAAGGAAAATCAACAATCTAGGTTGGGCACACCTTCCTTTCTGTTGATTCGACACGTATATATACATGTGCATATACCTGCTTGATTGCGTTTGCAAATAACTCCCTTTCTAAACATCCTTCCGTTATTCCATTGCATAGCCGTGGCAAATCCGAGCTAACCTAGATAATACAATCCAAAGAACTGGAACTCCTAAAACGGTAAGTTTTAAAATTAGACAACCTTTTGTCAAACCTTCCTAGCTTAAATGGTAAAGATAATTTTCCGTTGTAATGGACCAATGGTCCGATGCCTCCTTTGAATTAATAGATAAAAATACATCTACATTATATACCAACACCAAAAGCACCGAGGATACAATTTACAACTTGACACTTCCACATTGAAATCATTTTTGTCAAAAATCACGAAAATAAAATATAACCATATAGAATTTGGTTTTGATCACGATAACATAATTTTTCTCTCTTACATAACCATGAAAAAAATATCCCTTATGATTTTTTATGCATATTAACCAGATCCAGATTAATTTAAATACTTTGCATCCAATTATTCATTTATCTTCCAACAATTCTTATGCACATTCAGTAATTTCTTGTAAATATTTTCAAAAAAAAATCTATATCCTGTTAGCCCAAAACATGAGAATTTAGGATGTAGTTGAACATCTTATAATCAATTAGCATGTTCAAAATCCATTCTTAGGTGTTGTAAAAGTAAAAAATAATTTGTTAAAAAGTTTGTCCAATTATTCATTTATCTTCCAACAATTCTTATGCACATCCAGTAATTTCTTGTAAATTTCTTTCAAAAAATCTATATCCGGTTAGCTCAAAACATGAGAATTTAGGATGTAGTTGAACATCTTATAATCAATTAGCATGTTCAAAATCCATCCTTAGGTGTTGTAAAAGTTAAAAAAAAATTGTTAAAAAGGTTGTCTAAAAACTGTATAAAGTATAAACCAGCAAGAAGCTTCAGATTTTTCAGAAAAGATGTATGTTTAAGAATAAGCTTGAGTGGTTCTGACTTGTAAGACAAAAATGACAAGAGATTCTTAGACAGAGAGCTAGCTTAATACATTCTTTAGTTTATAGAGCCTATAAATGTATATTTAGAGATCATCATACAACAAAAATCATGTCTGATTATGATGCTTCATCAAGTTCCAAAAATTCTGGCAAGCGATTAATTATAACAGCTCCTACTATGAATGCTGAACAGGGCGTAGATAATAAACTATGGCAGTACAACAGAAATCAACAATTTTTTTGCCAGATATGAAGTTCAACTTCCAGCAAATAAAGTGGTTTCATATCACTTCAAAGGTTTGTCCTCACTTTCTTAGCAGGAGCGACGCGCCTTGTAACTGATCGCATTGTTACAAACTCTTCAGCTGCCGAAGGATGAATCCCCACCTAAAATGAACACAACATAATTCAGAAGCCAAATAATTTCCACAAATATACTGACACATTATAAGCAAAGGGTACAATTTCTGAAACATCCCCATAAATCTAAGATTACCAATTTAGGGTTAAAAAAAATAATAAATCATAATTTGTAAAACTGTTGGTTCGGGAAAAGTTTCGGTCTGTTATTCGAAGTACCCGAGTTCAATTAGTTGGTTAAGATTGACACGTCATGTTTATTGTTAGAAAAGATTTTTTCGGTAAAAAGTACTTTTTTTATAATACAACTAGTTTATTATTTGCACGGATAATTGTATACTACATATATATTGTTGCATACAAAAAAATAGTTTGAGTATATTGATTATATATTTGATCTAATATGATTGCTTGTCAAAAAACTCATCAAAATCATGGTATTTAGATACTCATATGAAACATACAAAAATATAATTTGGGTAAGTTCACAAAAATATTAAAGATTATCAAGCTAAAATATAATTGAACATTTATTTGTAGATAAGAAAAAACAAATTAAGTAACGTTTGCACTAAACCGTCCTAAATCTCTATTTGTTTGCAAAGCATAATCCATAGTCTAAAACTTTGTTAATTTAACAATAAGTTATTAAAAATACAAAAATAGAACTGCCTCTTATTTTCATAATTAAACTGGTATTGTGCAGGTCCATGCAATTGTGCAACGCTTGGACGAGACACTCGTGAGTTTCCAAAGTAAACTAATGACACAAGAATTCTTATATAAAACTGTCATTTTTTCCTTCTTATGTTTTTCATTTTACATTTGTATAGTTTTCATTCCATGTTTTTATATCCATTATTTTTCATTTCATTTGTACAGTTTTCATTCCATGTTTTTATATCCATTATTTTTCATTTTCATTTGTATAGTTTTCATTCCATGTTTTGATATCCATTATTAAAATTGATGTATTTTTCTTCCATTGTATTCACACCTTGCAATTTAGTCGAGACTAAATTTAATTTGAAATAACAAATTTAAGCATATAAGATTAAAACTGATGTGCGTGTAATTGTGGCCATCCGAATTCAAAATAACCATTACCCAACACACCACCTCATTTCAAGTGCAGAATACTTCAATTAATTTTCTATCATATACTATACGTCTTGACCGAAATACATATATTTATTTAATTCATTAATTTTTAGAGTTTTTTGAGAAAATATCACCCTTTTAAAAATGTGTCTTTGAAAACCACCTTTTGTAATAATTTAAGTAAAACCATCTTATATAAGATCAATTATAAAACTGAACCACTATAATAATTTTTTAGTGATTAATTTCAAAATTACCTCTTCATATTTACATTTATTTTAAGTAAATAATTTTAAAAATTTTATATGTATAAACACCTTATTTTAAATTTGATTTTTTATAACATATAATTAGTTTTTATTTGCTTATAAAAGAATTACCTTTTAGATATTATATTAAAGATAAGGCACCTTATTATTAAATTATTAAATATATTGTATGACTAGTTTCTAAACATAATTATTATAGTAATTGTGATTTAAAAAATAATTATTTAGTTAATCAATGATGTTACAAATAAATAACTAAAAATTGATAAATCAAGTAATAAAGGCTTTCTAGTCATTTAACAGAATTGTTTAGTAAAATGGTTATTGGTGGTTTAATACTTAAATTTAGTGAGACACGTAAGGTGTTTATTTTAACAAAAAATTGTAAAAGGTGGTTTATTCAAAAAAAACAAAGAGAAGAATTTAGAAAGGTGTTTTCTTTTTACAGTAAAACCATGTTCGTAGTTCCAAGACAGAGTCTGTCAAACATAGTTCATATTGTCAAGTGAAAAATCAGAAGAAAAAAAATAGCGGAAGACTGATTCAGGAAATGAAAGATTACTCTGGCAATAAATTCTTTACACAATTATGTAACTTTTACATTGTACCCACATTTCTAACCTTCTACCCACAAATTAATTGAACAACTTTTTGCAAGAGTTTGTTTAGAAAAATAATTATTTTAATAGTTTATTAAATTAACACCACCAAGGGTACCGAAAAGTGACTGGAATCAAATTCAAACAATACACATATTTAATTCGACAAATAATTTTTAATAAGTCGGTTTTATTTATAAAAAAAACCTTAAAATGTGATTTATTAAAAAATCATATTATTAAAAGCTTTATTTTTCCAAAAAAAACTTTTGTTAAAATGAATAGTTCAAATAATAACGGTAAAATCATGTAAAACAAACTTTTGATTTGGGGTGCTTTAGATGTGAGCTTGTTTCAGTTTTTGGTCAATATATTCATTTGATGACAGATTCTGGGAAGCTTCTGAATAATAATATTTGGTTTTAACCAATGTATTTTTTTGTATTTCAGGAAAATTTTTGGATAATGTAGGTAATGTATTGTTTTTAATCGGTGTCAGGTGACTCAGGTCAATTTCGTTGAGCTAAGTCGGATGGGGCCAGGTTGTACCAGGTCTTGCAAGTTCCAGGGACCAAGTATAGTCATCGAGATTTTAGACTAAGAAATGCTATCTTACCGTACTGTCAAACTGTGCCTTTGTAGCTCCACACTTCAACGCTACAGCAATACCCTGCATTAAGTTTTTTTCAAGAGTTAAGCTAGAAAGGAAATTGAATTATAAAAGTAGCTGATCAACATCTCCGTTCACATTCACCCTGCATTACTGATTGCCGAATAACAACATTGATCTACCTGCATAATTTCAGGGGAATCTGGTCCACACATGGATGCTCCAAGGACTTTATCCGTCTCAGCGTCTACTACAAGCTTCATAACAGACTTCTCTTGCCGCCTGGGAAAAATAATCAAATTAGTCATATTATTAAAGATGTATGTACTGATCCAGATATTGAGCTTGGACATATGAAAAATGGGTCAATGTGATAATACTACAAACAGCAATAAACAGTTTATTACCCTGATATTGTATTCTTCATAGGATTAAAAGTTGAAGTGAAAACTAGGATGTCACCATTTGCTTGCTCTACAGCCTGCTCTTCACTGAGACCCACAACAGAAAGAGGTGGAATGCTGTAACAAAGATAGAAAACTACATGAGAAATGTGGAAGATAAGGTCATTTCAACGTCCTTGAAATTGTATCCTCTTCTTGTTAAGACGAAGGAATGAATTTGGACTATCATACCAGAATACCGCACAAGGTATGTTACTGTAGTCGGGCTTGGTAGGTTTGTTGTCAAAGACGGTTTTCTACGGGTGAAGACAGAAGAAAATAATTTTCATCAGAAAACAAAACTAAAGAACATTGGCGTCATAGAATTTTACAGATATATGAGTGCAAATGATACATACTGCAAAGCAAGTTCCTTCCATCAGGGCTACGGGAGTGAGGTTCTCCCTATTTGTGACATCTCCTACAGCCCAAATACTAGGTACGCTGGTGCGTGAGTACTCATCAACCTGCAATAGGAAAAAACACAGTGAGAACTGCAAAATTTACCTTCATGCCCTGGACAAAAATATCCCTTCCAATGCAATGTGCTAAAGTAAAATTTATATGCACTGAAGTCAAGACATAAGAAAGGTGGAATTACCTTAATAGCTCCGATCTCATCCACTTTAACACCTACTGCTTCCAGGTTTAGCCTGTTTGAATTAGGAATACGTCCTAGAATAGAAGAATAGGAGTTAGAATTGATTCACCATATATACATATTTTAAAGCATAGCTGTTAATTCCAATTTACATTCATAATAAATGTGAAACTAAAGGTAGGCAAGAAGAAATCAACAAGCACAACAATCAACTGCATTGTATCCTACTTCCACAATAATTGTGCCATTAAACTTATTTTGTATTTGGCTTCAATACATAGGCAAATCTAATAGAAAGTTTTTACTATTTTGATTATATCTTATCACAACTAATAGCATGCATTAAACCACAGACACAATCAAACCTACGTTTCTTCAAGCAACGTCAACTCATAAATACGCAAACAAAATTACCGGTAGCGAACAGTACTACATCTGCCACCAGTTCTTCACCGTGGTCTGTGAAAACTTTTATGCCTCCATCAGTCCTGGCCAACTGATTCGATAACAAAAAGAAAAAAAAATTGTTAAATGAAATTGTATTAGTTAGTACTACAAATTAGATTCCCACAAATGATCCTTCTAAGCAAATCTACCTCTGTCAAGTTTGTCTGTGCATGCAAGTTGATTCCCCTGGCTTCAAGATTTCTAGCAACAACTGCTCTCATTTCATCATCAAAGCCTCTGAAAATACAGAACAGTAATAGTTGCAATTCATATCAACAGCAACAGACATTGATAACTTCTCTAAATTTGATGTATTACAGTAAAGCATGCAGTTCAGACTTTAGAATATATCTTTTAGTTTTAATTCATTTATCATATTGGGTAGAGGGCTTTCCATACACTAGATTTGAAGACAAACAACTGCTCTCATTTCATCATCAAAGCCTCTGAAAATACAGAACAGTAATAGTTGCAATTCATATCAACAGCAACAGACATTGATAACTTCTCTAAATTTGATGTATTACAGTAAAGCATGCAGTTCAGACTTTAGAATATATCTTTTAGTTTTAATTCATTTATCATATTGGGTAGAGGGCTTTCCATACACTAGATTTGAAGACAAACACGCAAGATGTGTATACTACAAAAATCACAGGCTAGAATAATATATACAAAAACTAAATGATAAGGAAGATTTTGATACCTTAAAGGAAGCTCCCTCCTGAAAAATAGGTCCACAGTAGCACCCATACCACGCCATATAGAAGCAAATTCAAGAGCAATGTACCTAAATTACAAGATGCAGGATTGCAGTCAAAACTTATGAGTGAAGCTATGAATCACAAGTAACCAGGCCCAATTCGCAGCATAATCTAGATCATACCCTCCCCCAAAAATCACAGCACGTTTAGGAAGCTCCTCAAGGCTGAGAGCCTCATCAGAAGTTATTCCAAGTTCCTAAAATACAACAATGACGAAAAAGTCATTAAAAGGACAACATTCATCACACTTATACACAAAAGCTTGAAATTTAAGCACTTCTCAAATTCAGCAGTGAACTTTCTTAAACATTATCACAAAAGCATGACTCCATGACACCTGCAGCTTTCAATATACAGCTAGATGCAGAGTGCAGACAAGAATCTCATTGGGGACATTGAGGTAGCTTCTGCTAGATGTGATTTTATCTTCATGACCCCAGAAATATCTCCTTCACTCAGAAATCTCATTTTCAATTATTGCATATGACTGAAGGATCTCATTTTTTTCACTCTCAATATAATGACATTGACATATTTTTGGACGATCAATAAAATCAGTAATTGCATATCAGTTATGATTCTTATGAAATGAAGAGGTAGAGACATTAATTATGATCTACCTTCCCCGGAATATTTGGTCGCCGAGCTCTACTCCCAGTAGCAATTAGTATGTGTTTAGCCGTATATGACAGCTTGGTCCCGTCTAATTGAGTCACCTGAACTTCATTTGCACCAACTATTGTCCCCTCTCCTTCAAACAATTTAACTCCAGCACCTGACAGCAACCGCTTGTAGATACCATTTAATCTGACTATCTCTTCAGTCTGTATCATATTACGGAAAATGATAAATTAGCAAATTAACTAGGCATGAGCTTCATATGGATTTCAAGTTCCAACTAAGCAAGATCATAAAATTCCAGAATGAAATAAATGTGCAGAAACATGCTAATTATCATATTACAGAATACAACGAGACAGTCCTTATCTGCTGCTGAACTGCCACAGCATAGAGGCAACATCCTAACCAATATATATAGCAACAAAATCAGAGACTTCTACAACAGTATTTGGTAGCCATGTACCAACTCTAGCTGAGTAAGTTTGGACGAAAATATTCAGTTTTATCAGCTATGTGAGCTACATGATACATGAAGAAAATCTATCAACCTTCTTATGGAGAAGCTTTTTCCAGTTGAAGTCCACTCTTTCATTCACCTCCCATCCATAATTTCTTGCATCCTATAAAATCACAACAGAAAAGACTTAAGTTGAATAAGCATAACAAATCAAAACATTTGGAGGTACATCAGACATGAAAAGCAAAGTGAACAAAAAACTATTAACTCATAACACTGATAGAAATACTCATAAAAGAAGCAGAATATTTTGCTTAAAATAAGACATTTTTAAATTCTGCAACAACAGCCATGGTAGGACTTCTAAACGAGAAAACAGTCAAACCTATGAACGCAATAACATAAATTATACCTCAATTTCATCACCTAAGGATGCTCCATAAACCAAGATCTTTTTTGGAACACAGCCTCGAATAACACATCTAGAAGCAAAGCAAAAGAGGTCAGATGCAGAAAATCCATAGTACTTGTTGCATTTCTGAGACAGTGAAACAGATCTACAACTCTAAACAATGAGTGCTGAGTTTTTTCCAGAACTTACGTTCCGCCTACTCCTCCAATAACTTCTGAGCTGATTGGATGAAATGGAAGCTCACATATGGCAACCTAGCACATGAAAATCATGCATAAGATGCATAAAAAGAGCCTCAATCAACCAAATAAGTTGTAACGGAACTCCAAATCAAACAAACAAAAAGAAACAAATCTCAATATTATATTAGAAACGCAGAATAGACAATCAAATCTCAGCTTCAGCTACTAGAACCACAGCTAGATACTTATTAATAAATAGATTTAAGAATAACTATCCCTAGAAAATAGGATTTGAGAGGCCAGGGTTTGGAGAAGAAGAAATGAGACCTTAGCGCCGAAGTTCGCGGAGAAGCGAGAAGCACGAACACCACCGCTGCCGGCACCAATGACGAACAAATCGAAATCAAAGTCAGTTTGAGCGTTTTCGTTAATTTGATTCGTCTCTCCATCGATAAGCATCTTCCTCGACGCCATTTCGCACTGATCTCATTTATCAGCACAAAGCGAAAGATGAAACATAAATAAACCTATGAACTAGAATTGATGCATACTAGAACTCTTGCTAGGACTTACCTGCTTAGAATCTCAGAGGAGGAGAAGTTTCTTGAATGAATCGTAGTAACACGCGAAGAGAGATCACCAGCCAGTAGCAACCAATTTTCAATAGACAGTGAAGGTTGCGGAAGTAGTACTTGTGCTTTTATATCATAGGATGAACTGGGGTAAAGAATTATTTTATTTTATTTTCCGATTCGAACAACTCAACAAGACAAGAGACCAAGATTCGGAAATATTAGATACTACATTAGGAATATTATAGAAGTAGATTTGTTAATGCAATAAATTTATTGCTAGCAATTTGTATATATGTTAACAAATCTCCCTAAAAGGTAATACTAGCAATTACTAAAAAAAATCCCTGATAAGTCAAATTCATATGAGATATGCTTTTATTATATTCATGAAAAGTTATAAATCAATTTATCTATAATAAATTATTAAAATTGAAATTGAAAAATAAAAGGATTTGATTAGAGTACTTTTACTAAACATATTTATATCATAGATCTAATTAATAGAGGTAAATTATAATAATCTGCATTTTTAGTTTTAATTCATTTAAATTTAAAAAATTTAATTTATGTAATGACACAGAAATTTGTCACTCGTATGACAAATTCACAAGTTGAACAAATAGAAAAAATATGCAGAAATTCAAGCATCCTAGTCATGTACCCTTATGTTTTTTTAGGGCCCGTTTGGTTTCAACTCCACAAACGGAAATGGAATGAACACGAATTTAGTCCATATGTATAACCTTATTCATGAAATTTTTAGAATCATTCCTTGTGGATTAATCCAAAATGCACTTACTTCCCCACATTTTATTTCCCTATAAGGTATCAAAAGTAATCAAACTCTACTACAATTCCTTCAAACCACAAGGAATTATTCCACAAACTTTCATGAACAATGGTATATATATGGACTAGATTCGTTTTCATTCCGTTTCCGATTCTGGAGTTAAAACCAAACGGGCCCTTAATATAAACAAGGTTGGACCCGGAAGTAATCCGATCAAAACTGTCATAAGGGAAATTGATTTCAGCTAGACTTGTACAAAACTTAATAACCGTAGTTATGTACCCTTAATTCTTCAGCCCGTCCAAAAGTATGACGAGTTTTGCCCGAGGGCAAGACGTCCCGACCAGTTTTTTCATGCCGAGCCCGTCCCGACCAATTTTTTCATGACGGTTATGCTGGCCCGCATGCCTATCCAACCCGTATATATTAAAACCGATTAGGTACGTATATTGTTTGGATTTTTGTATGATAAATTCGAGAAAATTGACAAAACACATTACATACGAACCAATGTGTCTGATAAATGAAGGAAGAAAATTGACAAAACACAATGTACGAACCAGCCCAACCGGACATAATTTTCCTTGAACCGGACCAGTTTTTGCACCGGCTAAATTCAGACATTTTATTCTTTAACGTAGGTTTCTACCCCTTCTAAGCACCGAAATGTAAAAGAGGAGTACCAATCTCAAAAGTTCTAGGAAAACGAAAACAAACCTGTTCTTCACCAATAATCTCCAACACCGTCCACTTATAATCACTTTAAGTGACCCGGTCCCGGCCAGGCTAATAATAAAAGGCCGGTGGATACCACTTGCTTATCATAAATGTAAAATTGACAAATTAACTTCCTACAGCTTTGCTTCTGGCAATATGTCCAGGTTCATGTTTTCAGTGAGTCCAACACGTGAGTAACAAAAAAATCATAGCTCTCACCAAACACAGGATTGACCAAATGCAAAAAAACATTTGTGACTTTCCGATGCCGCGCTTGAAAGTTTGTGGAGCTTTGCTTTACAAAATATACTCAGAAAATACATGTAAGACTCTGTTAGCATGCACAATGAAATACAGAATTGTCAAAACACCTTGCTTTTGTGGCTATCTTTCTCACACCGACAGAGTTCTCGACCCGGGAGGATCTTGAACTCCATGGGGATGCGTCGATCCTGTCCATAATGTTTATCCTTGGAGCCTCGAGAATTGCCCTTGGCTTCGACAAGGCCCACTGCATACCCCAAATGGCCAACGGCCTCATGTATATAAGAGACCGAAAATGGCCGTCCATTGTCCATGCTTCCGGTGTTTGGAACCAGTACCTGCACACAATTGGTTCATTTTCAAGTTGATAACAGAGAATCTTTTGTAAGATAAACAAAAGAACAAGGTATGTTAGAGACTGACCCATATCCTTCTTCTGACCAGCCTCCAGTGAAGATTCCTTCAGCAGTAGCGAAAGCCTGTTCTTCCATACCAGCAAGAATCATAGTAGCTGCCGCACCGTATGTAACACCAGTCCAGATTTCGCGTGACTGCATACAGGTCTCGTCTACTTTTCCTGTGGGATGCATGCCATTAACAGCACCCATTCGGCCTCCTTTAATTTTCATCACATTGAAATCGAAAACTTTCTGCAAAGAACTTCTGATTTTATGATCTTCAAAAAGATTTGGCAAGCCAGATGATGCTGTGTACCACTGTCCTGCCAATTGGTCGGTTTGAATAGATTTGCTGTTGCTACTTGTCCCACTGTCATAATTGAAGTACGAGCCGTTCCACAGTTTTCGCTCAAAGACCTGCTTAGCCTTCAAAAATCTGCTTTTACATTTTTCTGCGAACTCCCTATCTCCCAGTTGATAAGCCATTGCAGCCGCAGCTTGAAGGGCAGCAAGCCACAAGCAACCACAGTATGCACTGACACCGTGAACTGTCCAGGTATCATATGTTTGATCTGGGAATCCATCATTCTCAATGAGACAATCATTATCCCGGTCAAATTGTTCCATATACTCCATTGCAGCTCGAACAGAAGGCCATACGTCAACTCCAAAAGACATGTCTCGAGTTGCAGCAAAATCTCGATAAACTTGAAGCACAAACTTTGGATTGAGATCCTTCCATTTGCTGGTGTCATGTATATTATATGCATTCATTTCATTCCAAGGGTCGTGGGTCCCCAGATCATGTGGCACAGCTCCTCTAACCTTACGGATTCCCCAGTTTCCCTCTGCTAGAAACTTTACTTTCCTACCATCCTCTGATAATACAGCCTTTGCAAAATCTCGTTGAATGCTCAATTCAATCTTCGGAAACAAAGCAAGTAATGCAAATGATGCATAAAAGTGTACATCATATGTACACCACATAATGTACTCCACTCCCTCCAAGTAAAGAAACCTACCGACATCACTCTCATCCTCAGATGCCTCAGAAGAATGTTGGCTCTGAATTCCGCATGATGGATTTGTTGCATGATCAAATAATGTCTGACATTCTCCGTGGCTCATTGACCAGACGTTTTCTTTACTTGGGAGATTAGTTGTCTGCCTATCATCTTCATGATCATCTGATGAGTGGCTTTCTTCATCCTTGCTTGATTCAACATCAGAGCCTTCTTTTCCATTAATAGTAGCCCTGCTTACATTAACAGTTCTGTTTTGATGCTGCACTGAATCTCCACGATCACTCCAACTTTCGGTTGGCAAAGACGAATCTACATTAAATGATCAAATCAATACTTTTTTTACTCTGAACACACAAGGGCAAAGTATTACCAGAGAAGCCGATATAAAATTGGGTCGAGCTATTCACATTTCACAGAGATATAAGCTGGGAGTGAACAAACAAGTATGAACAAGTACCTATCCAGACAGTCCCTCCAGCTACCAGGAAATAGAGCTCATTAAACAGAGTAAACTTGTACCTGTAACAAAAATAAGGATCCAGGACACGTAACAGAAGTTACACATCCAACAAGAAAGAAAATGGCTAATCTAGTATCAATAAGAAACATAATTCATTAGCCTAATTCATCATGTATGATATTGTTCTGTAACAGTACTAGCATCATCATTCAATCACTGCCCTTGTGCTTATGTATAACTTACCACTCGGGTAACCTCTCGTCCTCGAGAATGGGCCTTTGCCACTTCTCTATTTCTTCCTCCCATCTCTTGTAATCTGGAAAGAAGCATAAAATATTCATTTGCTGCTCCTGAACATTGCAACTCTATAGAACTAGAAGTAAAAGAAAACTTCTGATTTCTGGTCCATTTATACATACGAGTAAGTGCATAATGAACTAATTCCTTAGCTGCTCCTTCAGATGTGCCATAATATTTTGTATAGCGTCTGTACAAAATAAAGGAACATATGGATCAACCTTATTATCCAAGAGCTATAATACTAGTAGGAATGAACAAAATTGTTCATAATTAAAGTTTGTATCAAAACGCAAAATCTCTGGCATGTCCATAGCTCATTATTTCTCATATCATTACCAAAGAGATACATAAAACGAAGATAGATACTGAAATATTACCTATAATAACAACTTCCTTTTGAAAATCTTATTTTAGGTGAGGACCATGCAACAGAAAATGCAATAGTAGCCTTCCCATGAGGTTCTACCCACGTAGACGCAGAAACGGCTGAGCAAAGTGTTTCACCGGGAGAAGAAGGCATGCTACATCCAGCATTAAAGTTCTCCCTGTCAAATTGTCCATCCTGCAAAGCAAATTGATGATTTTAGAAGGAAGTGGGCACCTTGAATTAAGGAAACTAATCTACTGACCAGAAAAATAGAATTTACGCTAAAGGATGTTGTAAGCTTAAAAAGGTCTCTATGACTCTAATTACACAGGTACTGAGAACTTCGATGATATTTTCTATCTATTTATTTAATTATTACTTACAAGAAAAAATAGACAAGAGCATACTGGAAGAGTCCACTGAAGTAGGGACCAGATTAGTTACAAGCTGTTGTTGTGAGGGAAGGTTGTTAGGATGACTGAAAGTGCCTAGGGGAATTATCAACTCTCTGTCAGTCAGTTCAGCAGAGGGACATAGTATAAATAAAGGGATTCTAACCATAAATTAGGAATCCAGAAATTTTTTAGGGATTGTTAAAAAGACTTCTGCCTTTGGCCAGACAGTAGTAGATCCCTTGGGTGTGATTAATATCAATTTCCAGGGGGTATTGGCCCTTGTTTACTGACATTTGTTTGTGGAGCTGCTTATATGAACTTCCAGAATTCAGATCTAACTTTTTCTCTCTTTCAACTTGCTCCAGGATGTTTCCTGTAGCCCCATTATTGTGCTCATGACGTGCAATTAAGCTCAAGAGAGAAACTATCATGAAATTCAAGAACATTAAAGACTAGCTGAGGAAATTTTATTACCTGAGTCATTTTATTCCACATATCCTTGGCTGTGGGGTAACTTCCCTCAGATAGTCCAAAGCATGGGAGAACAGTCACATTAACATTCTGAGTTTCACAGGCAGCAACAGCAAAAGTAACAGGTGGATTATCCTTTGCAGACCTGTAAGACAGAAACCATCAGGATAACATTCCAAACTACATTCAATTCTCAGCAAATTTCAGAAGACATTGGTTTTCAGGGTTCATGCTCTTGTGGATCATGGTCTGATCACACTAACCAACATTGGTTTGATGCACATAACCAGATAGCCAGGTCAACCATGATGAGAAATTTGCAAACCAACCATCAGTATAGCTATTAGAGTTTTGATGACTTGCTTGTGATGTAAGAGAACGCCGGAAACTCCATCTTCGCCTCTATCAAAACACATGAGAAAAACTCAGCTTACTACTGAACTAGAAGAGACTTGCAAATATGTACATGAACAACACCAGAACACTTACATGAATGGTTCATTTACATGATCTCCTGAGAGGTGTGAGATGCCACCAATTGAATTCTGTCAAAGTGAAGATAAAATGATGCATAAAAAGTCCAATCTTTATCAGTAAGTTAGAAGTTATTCAGAAAGCAAGAACTTACTGCCCACGTCAGAAGAAGGCTGACTTTTGCCCTCTCCTTTCCCGTGTTGACCAACTATAACAGAAATAAGGAGCTATGTGATTAAATATTTATTCCCCAAAGAACAAAATGAATTAGGAATATAAACTTATACTTCTGAATATGCATGCATCTTGTACAAAAAAGATACTACGTACAGTATAAACAAAAACAGCAGTTGGCAGGCTGCTATCACGGTAGTCATGTGGTAGAAATGGTGATATTTGGCGACAGGAAATCTTAAGCTCGGGGTCAGGCTCACCTACAAACAGAATACTATAACTGAGATTGGGAGCAAATATGCATCAATTAGGAAGTTAAACAGTTAGGCAAGTTACCATCATATATAGTCCATGCCCTTGGAAACAAAGCGTGGTATGAGGAGTGTTGGCCACTCAAATTCCAACCCCAAGAAGATATACCCTGGTCACTTGACTTACTGTAAGAAAAACGAAAGAAAGCTAGGAATTTAGCTGCAGCTACGCAAGTCCTTAAGACATATATAAAACAGATTGAATACCATAAGTTCAATCATCCAAAGCAAGATGTGATTCTTTTTCGATAAAGATCAGCATCACTTGTTCTACCTATTAGCGTCTATCCTAAAAATATATGTGGTAGAAACAACAACAGGAAAAAAAAAGAAAAAAAAAAAGAAAGTGTACAGTTTTCAAGGATCTGCTCCCTTACCCTAACCCTTCATGTAGTCCTGGGGCCAATACAGATGCATAACTTTTAGCTCCACCATCACGAGATATAAAAATCTACAACGGAGAATTTGTATTAGTTGTGATCATATCAAGTAGGAAAAATTGCAAGATAAACTTTTGGTGATATTCCAGTTTAAGGTGTCAAAGCTTTCCTTATCTAACACATTACCCAAGGTCATTTGCCATGGTCAAGAAACATGACAGAAAGATAAACGTGACCGAAAACAAAGATGGATAAGAGGATAAGCCATGATTCAAGGACTTACAGAAAACTGATTGGGCATGACTGGTGAAGCCTCACATGTACCAGGAACAATTTGCCATAGTCTAAACTCCCCTCTGAAACCTCTGGATATGCTACCACTTCTGAAATATAGTGCAAAATAGATCTGTCACATGTGAGCATAATAAGAGGTACAGGATAAGCTGGAGTAGTATATACCCCATTCCCCCAAGAGGCACTCCTTGAGATGCAGACGGCTTGCAAGTTTCTTTTGTGAAAGGATCAATTGGAGCTTTCTGCACAAAGGAGCAAGAACAAGTTAGTGATGAACACAAACATATGGAAGAAACATCTAATAATCAAACTAGTATTAAGTTGAGAAACATAGTATGAAGTTTACTCTTCCATACGACGCCTCCTCCCTAACATATGACCATAAACGTATTCCAAGTCGAACCTAGAACAGGTAAAAAGAAGATGAAAACACAATTCAAGCATATGAACAATAACGAAGATAGTCAAGCTGTTTGGATGGAGGGTATCTTACCATCTTAATCGCTTCCTTAAACGTAATGCTGAATTCTTTAAGAATGTTAGCATGACTGTTTAATCTCCTCCTCCAGGCTTGTCTGGGCGGAGCAGCACTATCGTAATCAAGCTACATGAGCAAAAGAGAAGCATACTAATCATGTGGCAGGTGAGGTTAGAGAGATTTTCAAAACATATAAAAAGTACATTTCAGGACATCCACAAGCTATACAGGCACAGAAAAGACATGATACGGTTACAAAGCGATCAGATGAATGCGTTTCACGAAAAACAAAAATTGAAAATCAGGATACTTCCAATATTCACCGTAATCGTATGCTAATACAACTAACATTACTATCAACACTAGGAATTAATATCTTCATCGCAATATCAGTTGGAAATAAATGCAAATATACAACAATGACCAAAATAACGGAGAATCTACTCAAACTGAAAGCCGACAAAGTGTTAAGAGAGAGAATGATTACCAATTGCAAGGCGACTCTGCTGACATACTCTTCAGGCGGCCACGAATTCTTTCTACAGTGGAATATAGTGCCAGCCACCATATTGGATCACTTGATTTCGGATAATCAGAACCGATGGCAAGAAGAATCCAATCTAATATCCAGCTTAAATTCAGTTTGACATGCTTATTATTCCCAAATTAAGCTAACCTAGCAATCCAGGTACCCTCAGAATTGTCTTGAACTACAAACTAAGGCATCGAAGCAAAACCGCCATTAGAAGCTAAGCAAAAGAAAAACACCTCAACACCTGAAAAGGAATCCCAATCACTGGACACATAAAAAGTTCAAATCTATATCAAGATCTTCAAAATCGGCTATGGCTTCATCAATTGATCGATCGATTAGTCGATGCGATTGGGAGCCTACCAAAATCAAATTCACGCGTAGCACATACAGGCGGCGGAAGCTAACGCAGAAACAACGACAGCTATGGCTTTGAAGAATCGCAACTTTGAAATTTCAGATTCAATAATGGCAATTTGTAGCTTCCAATTCACCTCGTCTGAAAATCTCTACACGATTTCAACAAAAAGGAAAAATAAAAAAGGAAAGGAAAAAGAAATTGAGAGGGGGAAGAAAAAATTGGGATTCCCAAATTGCAGCACAGTAGTATTAATTGCTCGTTTAAAGTTTGGGAACGACTGTTGACCTCTCCAATAAAAATACGCCTGTGACATTGCTGACGTGGCAACTTGGATATTTGACACGTGTGATGGTTAAAAAAGCGCTCAGCCACCGTGCACGGCCAAAGTGCCAGCAATCACAACTCGTCCCTCTCAAAAATTAAAAGGTTAAGATAACAAGTTTAGTTAGTTGTAGTATCCAATAACCCGATCCATAATAAAAGGGTGAAAACCCAACATGAAGATGGTGAAAGCGAATGGCGGATGAAGCGGGTGATGGAATTACGGAATTGAATTCATCCTATAGCATTATTACGGACGATAATAATACTTCGTGTTTTGCACCTACCGAGGGATTATGGAATTGAATTCATCCTATAGTATTATTACGGACGATAATCTTCGTGATTTGCACCAAGTTAATTGATGAAGAAAGATGTCCCAATTCTGGCGACAACTCCATTGAGCTGATTTAAAGTTATTCAGTTCGATAAGGATGTCACCTATAAGCATTTTAATTTACTAAGGAGATAGTCTCTATCTGATGATGTTATTGACCGATAGAGAAATTATCCCCTACAATAATAATGTTTTCAATCTAGAGATTAATTGATTTAATAATGTAGTGATAAAGGCCAATAATGTCGTGATAGATGTAAGGTGTCAACTCCGTCGGTTTGACCAAACCGGCGGTTTAGGTTTGCCGTTTTGGTCAAACCGAAGGTTTGCGGTTTATATTTAGGTTTGACCTTGGTTTGATATTTTTTTAAATTTTTTTTATTTATTGGCCCAAATCGGCCGGTTTGATCTACTTTCAAATTTTTTTTTTAACAAACCGGCTAAACCGTCGTCAAACCGACGGTTTAGATTAAACCTAAACCGTCGGTTTATATGAGTGTAGCCGGTTTAAGTTTAGGTTTGCTATCCATATCTAATTCAAGCAATGATATGTCAAAATTAAGTTTGACAAATGGAACACAAAGCCTTTTCTGTTTATTTTTTTTTTTCTTTCAGGGGATATGTATTTATTTTTCTAAAAACTTCTCTTTGTACATTATCTGAGTATTGGATCATATTTTAAGTTACTATTTGATAAATTCAGTAATATTATCATGGTTACTCCTAAAATACCCCGTCAAATTATTGCAAACAGTGCTACATCCGGAAGTTCTGGTTTAACTTTTGAATTTCGTAGATACATGTTTGATTTCATATTATCAAAATTTTGTGTGGTGAGAAAAGCCTTTTATTTACAACCGCATTCTTCCTTATGATTTTTGTTTTTTTATAAATTAATAATTGGTTAACTTTGTGGTCACAATATTATAGTCGGTGAGCATTTTTGACGTAATTTATAATTTTATATCTGTTTTTGTTTTTATGGAAAGGGTACATCATCTACTGAAATTGGACGGTTACTCATTTACACAATTACACATAAGACGAAGAAACACTAAACAAAATAACGTAATCATGAAACAAACTTTCGTGCGCAGAAATGCAAACACAAACCATACACTGCACAAATGTGTCTTGTGAGCCGCATATGTGCGGCTTATTTGTGCTCCTTGCACAGGTGAGCCATGTGAGACGCACATATATGTCTCATATGTGTGACCTATATATGCGTCATGGGATCTGACGCATTCAACGACTATGGTTCGTTCTTATATCTCATGTTAATAATTGTTCTTGTTCAATGACTTTTTTATAAAAATATGTTCAAATTTGTTCAAATAAATTAGGTAAAAATACTGGAAAAATCTCAAGATCAAATCCAAAGAAAGAATCAAATCGAAATACAGAGTTGCTTTGAATGAAGTTCAATTACATATTTTTAATAATATAAGTAAGAAAACTATAACCATTATTAACATGGATAAGATATATAAATAAAAAACAAAAAAAAAGGAAAAAGAAAAGGAAAAACAAACAAACATCAAAACTGAAAGAGTGTTTAACGGCTTAATTTTCATACTTTTTATTACAAATAAAAACATCTTATGTAATTAATTAAGTTTTATAAACTAAAACGTCTTATGCTATAAATCCAAAAGAGAATAAAAATATTGATCATTTTTTAAATTTGAAACAAACTAATACCTAATCCTACAAAGCTAGCTTGATTAGATTCTTTCTTTTTGAACAGAAAATGTCTCACCGACGATGACCGACCTTGGCTTAAAATATATTATTTTATTTTTGTATACTATTACTTTTCTTTTCGCCTAATTATTTTAGCATGTTAAATGAGCGAATTATTTATATAGAGTTTGTATCAGCTAGATATGGGTCGCATACCTAAACCGTCGGTTTAGGTTTGCGAACTGACGATTTAAGTTTGGCCTTAGCGAATTATTTATATAGAGTTTGTATCAGCTAGACATGTGTCGCAAACCTAAACCTAAATATAAACCGGCTAGTTTCAGACCGCCGGTTTAGGTTAAATCTAAACCGACAGTTTAGCCGGTTTGTTAAAAAAAAATGTAAAGTAGACTAAACTGGCCGAAACCGGCAACCAGTTTGACGGTTTGGTTCAACCGAACCCATGTCTAAGTATCAGCGCCAACCCAATATCAAAATTTTGTTTCCAGTAGGGATAATGTTTTCTACGCACCCCATTATTGTTTTTTTTTATATGTTGATATTAAAAGAATTTATATTTACCACACTATTTTATTTTTATTTAATGGTTGATATAAAATATTTAACTTTCTTTGCAATTTTTACCGACATTTTAATCATAAAACATCTACATCCAGTAATCCACAATAATATAACAATTTTTTGTTTTTAAATATGTTTGATTTTTATAAATTTATTTAATTTTAATGATTTTTAACGTACATAAAATAAAAGTAATTCGAAATCATGATTTTAATGATTTTTAATGTTTGATCAAAATTTATGTTTTAGATTTAACAATTTCATTTATTTTTATAATATTTATTCATCTGTAATTTGAAATCTATACTTAACGTACATAAAATAAAAGTAAAAACCATGATTTTAATTTCAAATATTTGATGAATAGCTAATTTTCTTCACGAACAAATTTCTATTTTCAAAAATAATTTTGGAAACTATTAAAATGTGGAGAGAAAATCGCTTCCAAAAACAGATACAAACTTCGAACCATCAATCTAAAAATGGCTCTTCCTTTCCATCGCTCTCACCGACCAATAATCCTTTTTCTGTCTTAACAATTTCGATAATCCTATTTGCTTTTGATCGTTCTTCTCCCTCAAAAGTCTATCAAATCCTCCAAATAAATAAAAAAAATAAATAAAAATGTCTCCAAAACTCTCATCTAAATCGCCATTAAAATCGAACCAATTGAAATGAATTCCAACGGTTTGATAACGATCAAATCCGTCGTAGCAAACCCTAGCTAGAACATCAAGAAAGCAACAGATATATTCTTCAGACAACCAAATTGGAATGTCTCATCAACAGAACTCATCTTCAGGGCCACCGCAAGGCGTGAGGTTCGGACGCCCGGCCTCCGGCAACCGTGGGGTGAGTTTCGACGACGACACCACCGATGACCACGGTGGCGGACGAAAGGAACACGGCGGCGACGGAACGCGATTGGAACGTAGGGTATCGGTGATTAAATCGGATAGCAAATCGATGTTGTTGAGGAGCCAAACCCAAGATTTTGATCACAATAAGTATTTGTTCGAATCGAAAGGAAAGTATGGGATTGGGAATGCGTTTTGGTCGGAGGAGAATGCGTATGAAGAAGAGGGGATGAGTATGAGTATGAATGATTTCATGGACAAGCCATGGAAGCCTCTTACTCGTAAAGTCCAAGTCCCGCCCGGTATCCTTAGTCCTTATAGGTAAATATGATTTTATTTATTGTCGCTAATTTCATATTATAATTTTCATCAAACATGCATATTTTATAAATACAAAGAGTATTATTTTTCATAAAATATATAGTTTTTCTATTCATAAAATACCCATTAGAAATTATGCACGTTTAATGTCCGTTTTATACCTTATAATTTTCTTTTGCACATTTTGCTTATTGAAACTTATAAAATAATTGTCTTAATATACTCAAGTTAAGGCACTTATCATCTTGAAAAATCTGCTCTTGTCTTTACATATCTCTTGATCATAGCCCTAATAGGGTTAATTTTATATTGTAATTCTCACTAAGCATGCATATTTTATTATTATAAAGAGAAGGTATTTTAATAAAAAATATATAAAATTTCTATTTTAAAAAAATGAAAATTTTGAAAGAAAAAAACCATTTAATAATATTGCACTTTTAAATTTTTAATGTCCATGGTATACCTTGTATTTTCCTTTTGCACATTTTTCTTATTGAAACTTATAAAATAAAATTTTCCCAAAAATACTCAAGATAAGGTACTAATCATCTTGAAATATCGTTTCTTGTATTTACCAATAGCATATCAAAATGATTTTTATCGGGTTATTTTGGGAAGTGTTCGACTGTATATCTAAAGTGTTTAAAATGCAGCGATCAAGAACCCTCTTCATTATTTCTTTCATCTAAATTATACGCCTTGTAAATTCTGAAATGGTTGTGTACAGGCTACTAGTGGTTATCCGTTTTATAGGATTAGTACTCTTTCTTTCATGGCGAGTTACAAATCCAAACCAAGATGCATTATGGTTGTGGGGTATGTCAATTGTATGTGAAATCTGGTTTGCATTCTCATGGCTACTCGATCAACTTCCGAAGCTCAACCCCATTAATCGAGCCACGGATCTCTCGGCTTTGCACGACAAGTTCGAGCAAGTGACCAAAGATAACCCTACTGGACGCTCTGATCTTCCAGGAGTTGATGTTTTCATCTCCACTGCAGATCCTGAAAAAGAGCCTCCTCTCGTCACTGCCAACACGATCTTATCCGTCCTCGCGGTTGACTATCCGGTGGAGAAGATAGCTTGCTATATCTCTGATGATGGTGCGGCTATTTTTAACTTTGAAGCCATGGCAGAAGCGATTGATTTTGCGTCGCTTTGGGTGCCTTTTTGTCGGAAGCATAATATTGAGCCGAGAAACCCTGATAGTTACTTTAACATAAAGAAAGACCCGACGAAGAATAAGAAGAAGGAGGATTTTGTTAAGGATAGACGTTGGATTAAGAGGGAGTACGACGAGTTTAAGGTCAGAATTAATGGTCTTCCTGATGTGATACGTAAACGATGTGAAGCGTACAATGCTAAGGAGAAAGGAAAGCATAATGTGGAAATTAAGGAGCAAGATGACAAGGAAGGTGAAAATGGTAAGGAAACTAAGGCGACTTGGATGGCCGATGGAACACATTGGCCTGGAACTTGGTATCAGTCTAAGCCTGATCATGCTAAGGGTGACCATGCTGGAATTTTACAGGTACCAAATTTGTTCCAAATCATAGGACTATAAGACTACAAGACTAAAGCTTAAGACATAGGTCCAAGGATTACTCCTTTTATCGCTAACTGGTTTTATAATGAAACTTTGTGGGTCTCTATTAAATTATCATTTTATATCTGTCGGGTGGAGGGTTTGCACGTAACCTACACACAAGTTTCTCGGGTTTCCATCCTGAAATTAATTGACAATTTATAAGTTAGGTTCACTATCGTATTGTCGATGTGAGATTTTCCCTATATCTCAACACTCGGCCTCAGGGTAGTTAACAATTCACACATTTTTTTCTTTTTCGGGTCGAGCCTCTCAATTCTCAATCTTTTTATATCCGTCGGGTCTAATACTGGAAGGTTTGCACGTAAAGTTGAACCTACACAAGTCTTTCGGGTTTCATCCTAAAACCAATCGGCAATAGGAGTAACCCTATAACATATATGTTAGGTACACACAAGTCTGTGTGTGTAGGTTCACCTGTCGTGCATCCCTCAAAAATTTATATAACTATTCATAAAGATCCGGACCGGTTTGATTCAGGATCTTAATGAACAAAGAACTTTTTGTTTATATTACTTCTAAATAGTGAACCCTAAGTACGGTCTGATCCGCATTTGGATTGGATTGTACTTCAAACCGTTCAACAACTTTTGTGAATGAAAAAAGAAAAGTAAAAAACAGTTTGATACGGAAAGAACATGGACCGTCAATTCTGGTCCATGTACTACCCAACCTAGCTACCCGTATTGGACCGGACCGTTAACGGTCAAGAAAAAGTTAGGTCCCTAATACAATTCTTAAACAAAAAAATTATGGTGACATGTACATACTAAATGGTTTGATCAACACATTGATTTATGCAGGTGATGAGCAAGCTCCCCGGTCCAGATCCAGTGATGGGCGAAAACATAGATAAGAAGATCGATTTTACAAACGTAGACGTACGAATTCCAATGTTTGCATACGTATCTAGAGAAAAACGCAAAGGCTACGACCATCAAAAGAAGGCTGGAGCAATGAATGCATTAGTAAGAGCTTCAGCAATACTCTCAAACGGACCATTTATACTCAACTTAGATTGCGATCATTACGTATACAACTCAAAGGCAGTTAAAGAAGGAATGTGCTTCATGATGGATCGCGGAGGCGACAAGATCTGCTACATACAATTCCCCCAAAGATTCGAAGGCATTGATCCTTCTGATCGTTACGCAAACCACAACACTGTGTTTTTCGACGGAAACATGCGAGCTTTAGATGGTTTACAAGGCCCTGTCTACGTCGGAACTGGATGCATGTTTCGACGATTCGCGTTATACGGATTTCTTCCACCGAGAGCTAATGAATACATAGGATTGTTTGGACAAGATAAGAAGCCTGCAGGGAGTGTTCATTCAGCACAATCAGATACAGAAGATGATACTGAGATGCAGCCTTTGGCATCTCATCCTGACTTGGAAACTCCACAGAAGTTTGGGAATTCAACGATGTTTGTTGATTCCATTGCTGTAGCTGAATATCAAGGACGACCCTTGGCTGATCATCCGTCGATCAAAAATGGTCGTCCTCCAGGTGAATTGCGTAAACCTAGACCTGCACTTGATGCCCCAACTGTGGCCGAAGCTGTGGCCGTTATCTCTTGTTGGTAAGTTCAAAGATTTTAACATCTTACACAAAAAGATTGAACTTGAAGGTATAGTTTATTTGCTAGATTATCCAATAGTTTTGAAAATTTTGAAAGTTTAGTGTAGCTTTTTGGTATATGGAGATTTTTTGAAAATTAGATTTTAATTATTTTAGTTACATAGATCCTCTATTTATTTTCATTTTTCAACCTCACATGTTTTTTTTATATATATTTGCTTTAATTTTATCTTTTTTTTAATAAATATATCATAAAAATGTACCCAACAAACTAGTTTAGACTTTAGACCATGTTGCATTATGGCTTATTTGCTAGATTATCCAAAAATTTTCAAGAATTTTGAAGGTTAGTCTAGTTTTTTGGTATATGGATATTTGGTTTAATGTTGTAGATTAATGACAAGATTTTTGAAGAGTATTTTTTACAAATTTTATTTAGTTGTTTCATTATATTTTAATTATTTTAGTTAAATATATCCTCTAATCATTTTACCTTTTTCAACCCTCAAATGTTTATCTATTTTTTTTTAATAATTCACCATAAAAATGTACCAAAAATCTAAAGTGCATACCATATTGCATAATGGTTTATTTGCTAGATAATTGGACAATTTTTGTCCAATTAAACTTTAATAGATTATGATAAGATTTTTGATTTTTATTCAATTATTAAATGGAATTTCCCATTTCAATCTATTTTTTTTTTATTTTTCTCAACTCTTCCACATGTATGAGCATTTTTATGTTTTCTTTAGGTATGAAGACAATTCTGAATGGGGAGATAGAGTAGGATGGATTTACGGTTCAGTGACAGAAGACGTGGTGACAGGCTACCGAATGCACAACCGTGGATGGAGATCAGTATACTGCATTACAAAGCCAGACGCCTTTCGCGGAACTGCACCTATTAACCTAACTGACCGACTACATCAAGTCCTTCGATGGGCTACCGGCTCAGTCGAGATCTTCTACTCACGCAACAACCCTTTCCTCGCAACAAAGCGTCTCATGTTCTTACAACGTATTGCATACATGAACGTCGGAATCTACCCATTCACCTCAGTCTTCCTATGCATATACTGTTTCCTCCCAGCTTTATCCCTCTTCTCAGCGCAATTCATAGTCCAAGGCTTAAGCATTCCATTTCTCACATACCTCTTGATCATAACCCTAACCCTAATGTGCCTCTCTCTCCTGGAAGTAAAATGGTCTGGTATAGGGCTAGAAGAGTGGTGGAGAAATGAACAATTTTGGGTTGTTGGTGGAACAAGTGCACATTTAGCTGCAGTCATACAAGGACTACTAAAAGTCGTGGCCGGAATCGAGATTAGCTTCACTTTAACCTCGAAATCGTCTGGCGAAGAAGATGAAGACCAGTTCGCGGACTTATACATTGTCAAATGGTCGAGTCTCTTTGTAATGCCGATAACAATCATGGTTGTTAATATGATCGCGATGGTTGTAGGACTATCGAGGACGATTTATAGCGAAATCCCGCAATGGAGCAAGCTTGTAGGAGGATGGTTCTTTAGTGGTTGGGTTTTGATTCATATGTATCCTTTTATGAAGGGTTTGATGGGGAGAAGAGGAAAAGTGCCTACAATTGTGTTCGTGTGGTCAGGCTTGATCTCTATTACTCTCTCTTTGCTTTGGATCACCATTAGCCCTCCTGATGATGGCGGTAATGTCTCCTCAAGTTCAGGGCTTAAAGTGTGATGTCGCTTGGTTGCTAAGTTTGTTGTCTTATATTGTGGACTAATAGGTCGGTCATTTAATAACTTATGGAACAAGTAATATACACAATGTACAATGTATACTATGTAGAACAGACATCTTTCTCTTTGGTACAGACAAAGATGTAACAATTTTTTTTAATCTATGGTCGGCCATTTGTGTCTAATGCCCTTTTCGTATATTAAACAGTTTTGTACTATTTGCTTTTATTATCTATTTAGTGAATATAAATATTAAAAAAATCAAACAATGTGACTCATGTTTTTGACTTTTTGTTGCATATCCTTTGCGTTTTTAAGTGGCTAATCCCAAATCATCTTTTAAGAAAAATTAATTAGTCCAATATAAACGCCTGATAAAATACGTGATTTTTTTTTTCATTTAGTAAAATCTATTTCAATAAATGATTTATACTTAGGACTTTAATCTAAATACACGGACTCTGATGTACTAACATTACAGAAAACCGCATTCCGTAAGCGCCTAATGGGCACCGACGCCTTTTTTCCCTCTTTTTTAAAAAAATGGACGCCGGCACCTTGTGAATTGTGTCAGTCCTTGTGAATTTGAGCACTGTATATATAACACGCCCCTTTATTAATGATTTCATTTACATCAAAAACTTTTTTTGGGTCACTTAAATTTATCTCATTTAATCAATTTTCTCAATTAATTATTGGTACAAGGGTCTAGTTTGTAACTTTGTATACATTAAAGAAAAGGAGTTTCATTACACCAAATATCTCAATCTTAATAGTAAGTATATACGGTAATTTAAGAAATATAATCAGATAGAGATATTATATTCCATGATTAGATATCCAAGTATATGTGGTATTAAAATGTGAATCTTCGTGTATATAAAACGTCAAATTAATGAGTTATGGAATGACACATGACTAGCATTAAGGGCCCGTTTGGTTTTAACTCCAGAATCAGAAACGGACTGAAAATGAATCTAATTTATATGTATGCCCTTGTTCATGAAAGTTTTTGGAATCATTCCTTATGGTTTGAAGTAATTGGAGTAGAAGTAATTGGAGTATAGTTTGATTACTCTTGATATCCTATAGGGTAACAAAATGTGGGAAAACAAGTGTACTTTGTAGTAAACTATAAGGAATGATTTCATAAAATTTCATGGATAAATATATGCATATGGACTAAATTTGTTTCCATTCCGTTTTCATTACCAGAGTTGGAACCAAACGGACCCTAAAGACTTTGACTTAAATATAGGTTTCCATCCAGTGGAGGGTACATTATCAGGTTATTGGGGTTATTTGATTGAGATTATTCTAGAAGATTTTATTTAATGAGGTTATGTGGGATTTTTTTAATCTATGAATTATCAGAATTATTGTGAAATTATAAGCTTCCGGATAATCTCGAATAGTTCACCGAACGGGGTCATAGTATATAGATTATTTACTTCCGTCAACTTGTTAATTTTGTTTTTAGCAAATAGCATAAACATTAAAACCACCCTTGATACTCAATGAGATGACGAAACAAGTTGAGGTTGAATGACATACCATCCGAGATCATGTTCAACGTGGCTTCATGTCACCGCACACATTTAGTTCAGGGAGTGACATACTCATACCCGTTTAGCATAATGCCAACTATCCTCGTTCCCGTATTCGCTCGAGGTTTAAAGGTTGTTCCTAGCTCTATCCCCGTCGGGGAATCCCCGTTCATGCCTAATTTTCCCCATTTATAGTTACCGTTGGGTTTTTCCATGAGTTTTGTTAAAATTTTCATTTATAGATTCACGTGAGATAAATATAAGAACTCACTCGTATAAATAGTATACTAAACATAAAATCAAGAAGAAGAAAAATTAACTTAATTTAATGATTAAAAAGTATTAATATATTTATAAATTATATTAAAAAACTATCAATCATCATTAATTTTTGCCTCATTTGTAAATCCACATGATATAACTATAAGAATTCGTAATGATAACTTTATGGGTGTTACAATCTTCCTTAAACTTTTAAAGCACACGTCAAGCCCAAAGACATTCCACCAAGTATCTCGTAACTCAAGGTTAGCTCTAATATCATTTGTAAGATCCGATGTCTTAGATACTTTGTCTCTCAAGTAAATCATGCTCGCGTGAAAATTTTCACAGGTCATTCATCATAAAATTATTTTCTCCCAAACGCACTTAACTTCAAAGTTATTTCTTATCACTCAACCACATAAAAAAAAAAAAAAAAAAGATTGTTGACATGTGTATAGCAACCCATTTTATTATAAGTTTAATAATAAATCTTTATGTAATGGTGTGAGATGATAATACTGTGAGTGCTACATAATCTACTCATCGGTACCGACGGGACATGGTTACGTATATGGAGCCCAAAATTAAAATTGAACTCCGGACATGGGCAGCATAATAGAAATATAATTCCGCACATGTGTAACGATGTAGAAATCATCTCTCCCAAAATATAGAAACTTGTTACGTAGTTATTTTCTATTATGGAAACCGGATATGAAAGTGGACTAAGGTCTCACAATCCCACATGTCGGAACAAGATCGGCTTTAAGAAGTGAGAAAATATTTTGCCAATAAAGACGCAAATCTAAATGCAGAAAAATGGTTGATGATGCGACGAAGCGATTTCAACGCCAGAAATGATTTCAAATTGCCGCACAAATCGTTCCCTGAACTCGATCTCCTCCATCAAATCATGCAATTACGTCAATTAGCATCTCTCTGAACCACCACCGTCAATTTCTCAGCCAAAACAAACTAACCTAAAACAAAAATCACACCGATTGATCTAATTCCGGCGCCTTTCCAACCAAAATTCCTACCACTTTCTCCCTCCTTTCCTTCTCCTCTTCGCGATTGCGATTAGCTTGCTTCTCAATTTGTTTCACATCTCTATGTCATTTGGCTAATCGACGTTCTCCTTTTATTATAAGAATTCAATCGCAAGCTGCTACTCACGTTTTGGTTGAAGGATGGGCCAGCAAACTCTGATTTACAGTCTCGTTGCACGTGGCACCGTTGTCCTCGCCGATTACACAGAATTCACCGGCAATTTCAACTCTGTCGCCACGCAATGCCTGCAGAAGCTGCCTGCAAGTAACAACAAATTCACCTACAATTGCGACGGGCATACCTTTAACTATTTGGCTGAAAATGGCTACAGTTGAGTTTCTCCGATCGTTTCATTGATTTAGGGTTTTATCTTGGCTAAAATCAATCAATTAACATCGAATGTTGTGGTTTTTGTCTTGTTCTGGATGTGCTTTGCAGCTTATTGTGTAGTTGCAACGGAGTCTGCTGGAAGGCAACTTCCAATTGCCTTTCTCGAGAGGGTGAAGGAGGATTTCAACAAGAGATATGGTGGTGGTAAAGCTTCTACTGCTAAAGCAAACGGCCTGAAGAAAGAATTCGGGTAAAGTATTTTAGGAGAAATTGTTTACGCTCTTGTTTCAGTGAATTGCTGCCCTAATTTGTATTCCGATGACGATTCGAATGTAATAGGCCAAAACTAAAGGAGCACATGAAATACTGCATTGACCATCCAGAAGAGATCAATAAGCTCGCTAAAGTTAAGGCTCAAGTTTCCGAAGTCAAAGGAGTCATGATGGAAAATATCGAGAAGGTTGAACGTCTGTCTGTTTGAATGCATTGTTTTGTATGCAACTATGCACATATATGTGTGGATTTGATACTATAGGACGCTGTTTTGTATGCAGGTCCTTGATCGTGGTGAGAAAATTGAGCTCCTGGTGGACAAGACGGATAATCTCCGCTCACAGGTATGAGATATAAGACTAGTAATATCCAGTTATGTGCTATAACTGATACCTGTTGGAGATAATAAGTTGTCATCTCGAAAGTCGGGGACACTTCGAGCCTAGTGTATAAGATCGGTGGACTCCTCTCCTCCTCCTCCTATTGTCAATTGGTTGTAGGAAGGTAGCTCGTCGGCTTTATGAGATAGGCTTAGGCCTAATGCGCATCTGCGCTCGTATGCACACGAACCCCGTTCTACCGGTCCGTCTGCATCACTTGCGGGGCGGGCTACTCCTCCTGTTGCCAATTGGTTTTAATATGAAACCTCGCCGGATTCATGTGATGGTGTTATCTCATAGAGTCATAGTCATACATTCACATACTAATATGGATACAAAACAAGTCCTTAGGTAACGTCCTATGTGATGTACTATTTCAGGCTCAGGATTTCAAGAAGCAAGGAACCAAAATGAAGCGGAAAATGTGGTTTGATAATATGAAAATAAAGCTGGTTGTGGCGGGTATAATTGCGTGCTTGATTCTCCTTATAATCTTATCAATCTGTCCCAAGTTCAAGTGTGCCTGAAAGCTTCTTCTGGGTTCACATATGCAGATCTTCTTGTGGATGGTTTGTTACAGTTTTTAGCTTTGTTTTGTAGGGTTTTTATGACTTGCAAATTCATCTTAATCTAATTTCTAGGGTTCAAATTGGGAAACCCTAATCTGTATAGGTTACTGCTGTATTAGATGGCTAATATTGTCTGAAAGAAAATGGCATGTGTGTGATATTCTCCTGATGTTATGTAAATTTTTTGTAAAAAATTCCATTTCTTTTCATGGAGAATTAGAAAAATGTACTCCTTGGCTCTCTGTAATGTATGGTCTCAATAGAATATTAATGCATTGCTCTAATGCTCTTGAAGTTGTAATAAAATTATTCCCATATACACCCAATAATTTGGATGATCTAGATAGTCCTTTCTTTTATTTGGTAGAATTTTAAAGTCATTTTATAACTCAGATCTGACTATAAAATTACGCTATAAATAAAATTTACAATGTTGATGAATGATCTTTTATCTTAATGAAATTTTGTGTTAAAAAATATTTATAAAAAATAATATAGTAAATGTCTTAAATTATTAATTATTATAATTATACATGATTGGTCACCTATAAACTGTGTTTAAAAGATTATGGGGTTATTAGAGAGATTATTTGGATGTGGATTGTTTTAAAATTATTTGAACAATTTTTTTTAATCTAATTGAACTTAGATTAATGAATGTTTGAAAAATTACTTGAGATTATAGTCCCCGAAATGATATGAACTTTTTGCCGGACACACTCATTATATATATATATATATATATATATATATATATATATATAGAGTATAGATCCTATGAGAACACCCCTAACGTGAGAACATGAGTGGATTATTCGTAGTTATTGTTGGATTCCTAATTATTATTATTCGTAGTTATTATTATTTTTGATATCTACTCTAAATCTCAACCCTTAATACTCACATCCAACGGTGTACGAGTGTTCTCATGTTCTCACGTTATGGGTGTTCTCATGGGAACCACACCCTATATATATATATACTTAACAAAAAAAAAATTTAGAACTAAAAATTACATTAATGTAACTTAATTTATTTTTAAACTACACTATGGGTCTGTTTGGAGGAAGGGGATTATGAGGTTTATGGAGAATGAAAATTATGATATTTTTTTAACCCATAATTGTGGGGATAATTATAGGAGGATAATTATAGGAATTTTGTAATTCTCAACATAATAGCTGAACGGAGCTACCTAGATGACTCGCACGATAGAAACTGTAGAGTGAAATTCTAACAAAATTCCCGTACTTACGCAATTGATAGGATATATTCTAATTAAATAAACACTTATTCTTTAAATTTTAAGATTTTTACGGTTATTTATTAACTGTTTATGGGTTCTTAATTCTTTAACTAAGATATTTTTTTATATAATAGGACATTCAATTAGAAAAATTGTTTAAAAAAAATATTATCAAACTAAAGCGTATTTGTGAATATATATTGTCAGTTAGACTCGAGTCCAACACGAGTGAATTTCATACTAAAATCAATTGGCAATAGGAGAAGGAGTGCACCGACTTTATATAATAGGCTCGGAGTACATCGATCTTATCCTCAACTTTCAATATGATAACTTTCGTTGTGATACTTGTTATCTCCAACAAATACGCAGTGGAGTATAAGACAAATTCAATCAAATGTGGTTTAATTTGATCTACACAAAGTTATCTAATTTATTTTCAGATCAAAATCATGTCAAACTTCAAACTAATTCCTCTTGCTAGCTTGTGATCGATTATTCAAAAAATAGCGTATATATCGTTGTAAATAACAGGCAATCTTTCCTCACATGTAGCTACAATACTTTCAATCGGTTACATTAAATAATGGGTTCATTTACGTCGTCCGATCAAACCCCTCGACTGCAACGTTGGTATGGATTGCAGGAGCGAACTTCCGGTGCACTGGTCGTCGCTCTGCCACCGACGCTACCGATGGGAGATGGGGGAGGCATTATTTGACGCTTTTCTTCTGACAGACCAATCTGCAACAACGTACGTATTTTCGCCCCCACGACAATCATATGCATGGTGGTGGCTCCGATGGTTTTGTAGTTGTGCCGGAGCCAATCATTCTCTGCACCGTCACCAAATACTAACTACAGTTTAGTCATGACTATGGTCTGTCAGAAGATAAATAATCAATTATTATAATTAAGTCAATCGCTCCAATCGCCACTAGCGTAAACTGAACTGAATATTACCTTCATGTGCGGGAGCCGAAGGAACCAGAGCATCTCCAAGAAGGCAAAACCCCAGAAACAGAACTGCTCCAAGAGCAAATTTTGGAATATTGGTCGCCATAATGTTTATTTAAATGTATGGATGGTCGATCTATATATAATAGGCGGCATTTATGATTGCTTATTATGAAATTGTGTATAAATATTATACTATTTACTGAAAACGAAAGACTTTCGCATTTCCTAACACAAAAGGCACGTCCAAATTGAAAAGTCGAGTCTACGCCGCTTTACGTACGCATGTGTGGGAGACGGGAGATTGTAGTTGACTTCAACCGTGGATTTTTTTTTTTGATGAAACTTCAACCGTGGATCTGCATGGCTGTTATATAAGACGAACTACTTGAACTAAGTTCGACTTGTTCGGTTAAAACTCGATTTAATTGGCTAAAATAACGTTGTAGGGTGTTAGCCGGCCTCACTCGACTTAGAAAAGCTCATTCCTCATATTTATTCACTACTTTTGATCTTAATTGAAGTTAAACATTTTCAACGCAATCGTAATGTGTTAAGAGGTGTACTTTGTAAATCAGTCTCGAATTGCATACATCAACCCAATTTATGAAAAGGTCAACAATTTTTAAGTATTATTATTCTTGATTTAAGGTGTATTGGTTAAAACTTTTATTTTAGGTTTTACTAGAGTTTTGTATTTTTTAAAAACTTGTTAGTGTTTGGCACACTAGTTTTTGTGGAGATTAGGTTTTTGAAAGTTTTTTGAGAAAGTTTTTTTTGGAGAGATTTCAAGAAGCAGTGTTAATAGCTTTGTAAAGATTATTGTGTAGCTTTCGCTTATTTCTTCCAAATTTACCCCCTGTGTCATCCCTCTTATATTTTAACATTTGTCCTTATTAATAAACTCATTCTATACATCTACCAAAAATCTTCTTTTACCAAAACCAATTAGATTTTTCCTTACATTTTTAAATTTTACAAAGTTTTTCATTAAACCACTCAATCAACTACCCAAAAAGCTTAAACTATTAATAGAAACTTGATGCCCCGAACAAGGCTTACATTGTTCCGCAAACATCGATCATACAAAGTAACAAAAGGAGAATTCAAGGACACTTAGGGATCAATGCATCGACTAGTATCGAACAATACCTCGGATGCTCAATTATCAACGGGCGTGTAAATAAAGAGATCTTTAATTCCGTCGTCATTAAAACTAAACGACAACTAACTAGGTGGAAAGCGTCTTCTCTATCACAAGAAGGGAGAATAACCCTCATAAAAGATAATATCAATGTCAAACTAAGCTACTTAATACAAGCATTCATGTTACCAACTAGTATCCGCCTAGAATTGGAGCAACTCAACATGAATTTCTTTTGGAATAAGGGTCTCAACTTCCATCTAATAATTAGTTGGGACAAAATATGTAAACCAAGATCCCTAGGAGGAAGTGGAATTAGAAAAATAGAGGATATGAATAAAGCACTGCAAATGAAACTTCATTGAAAAATCATGACGGAACGAGACAATATCTGGGTGAAAATTGTTGAAGAAAAATATCTTAAATGATCAAGCCTTTGGAACTATCAATGTAGACTTAATGTTATGACAATGGAAGAAACTAGTGAAACTAAGAGAAGATTTCGACAAAGGGCTTAGATGGCGAGTAGGTGATAGAAGAACAATTAGATTCTGGAAGGACATGTGGGTGGATGATAAACCACTCACAGAGTTTGTGACTAATATTGATATGATAAATCAGAATGAAGATACTCACTCGTACATTACAAATAAGAAATGGAATCATCATTTGTTAAATCGACTAACCACAATATTGCCTACTAACATCATTGAGAGAATAAAAAATTACAACCTCCCTAATAACGAGATTAGGGATGACTATACTGGGAGGCGTATGATGGAGGATGGTACTCGACCAAATCGGCTATGAAAATGAATAAAAAACAAAAAGTTGGGTTACCATGGATAAGACGTGAATATGGAAAATTGATGTCATCCCAAAAGCAGAAATTTCTTGTGAAAACTAACCCTTTATGGTTTACTTAATAAACAAAATCTTGATTGACAAAGAATTTCAGTTGTTATGAACTGCGAATTCTGCAACTATCACACAAAAAGTGCAAAACATTTGTTCTTTCAATGCCCATATATACCAACATCTGTCGACAACAACAAAATATCAACCATTACACAAAACTATGACATTGATAACAAGAGCACTGTAGAGGTCATTTTGGACCTTAAAGGAACAAACACATCTTCAGAATTAAGATACCTTGTTGTCATTTGGTGGAATATTTGGATGATTCGGAATCAGTTCATTTTAAAAAAAAACGATTCCACAAAACCTCAAACCATTACCCCTAAACCAGATTGCGGAACGGGAACAAGCAAACAAAAAGCTGAACAATCATTGCACAAGAAACAAGAAGGAAAGAAGGAAAACAAAACATAAAATAAAAACGTCTAGAAGAAGGTTTATTTAAACTTAATTTTGACGCCTCGCATAATTATACGAACCATTTCTCTTTTTGTTACATTATTAAAAATCATAATGCCGTCCCTATCGCTATAGGAAGCGGCAGGTGTAATGTCGAATCAGTTTTAAAAGCAGAAGCACTCGCCCTTAGGGAGGACCTACAAAAAGCGAAGGGGATAAGAGCGAATTCCATTGAGATTGAAGACGATAACTTGATGCTCATTAATGCAGTTAATCAAACATCGAAATCTCCATGGATTTTGGGCATGATCATCACATATATATCAAACTTGATCTTGGGATTCTCTAACTCCATAGTACAACACATTTACATCAAATTAATACGGTCGCGAACAAGATTGATATGCACGAACACAACAATATACTGGACCTCGGTGCTATTCTGAAGATGTTTAAGACATCAGGACCTCAGCCGCAAGGATGATTTCGATCGATTTTTTTTAAGGATTTGATCCGCCTTATTCTCTAACCTATTTATCAAATAAATAAATAAAAACTTACAAGATGTACTGACTAGGGGTGGGCATCGGACGGGACGGGATAGGGGTCGTCCCGCATCCCGTCCCGCAAGTTATTTGCAGGACGGGACGGGACGGGATTTACTACTTTTTTTCTTCGTCCCGCGCGGGCCTTGTCCCATGTGGGACGGGACGGAACGGGACAAATTTCGCGCAAATTATGCACCGATTATATTCTATATGTATGCTTGTTTTCTCTCATGTTTAAAGACTCAAATAATCGGAAAAAAAAAAACTCGATACCTAATTATCGATTCATGACGCCCACATTAGTAGTTAATACATTGAAAACAAATTCAAGTTATATCAAAGTGTCTTACCAATTCACATTCAATAAAAAAAATAATTTACAGAAAATTACATTTATTTAGCTATCGATTACAATTGTGGGAATCTTCAAATCAAGGGTGATGGAACGGACTAGAGCAAGGGCGGCGATGGAACGGAACAGAATAAGGCGGCAAACGAACTAAATCAAGGGAGAGAAGAACCTAAAGAATGAGTAAATGACTGATGCAAAATTATCGAACTAATAATTTTGAAATTATAAAAATATTTTTAAAAAATTATAAAATATGTATGATATTTATCTATATTATATATATAAAAATATAAAAATATTATTTATATATAAATGCGGGACGAGACTGGTTTAACCGGGATGGGAAGTCTTCGTCTCGCGTCCCGTCCCGCACATATTTCGCGGGACGGGACGGGATACACATTTTATTTTCCAAATCCCGCCGGGATCGGGACCGGGACGGAATCGGAACGGGACCGGAACGGGACGGGATTAAGCGGGATTCATGCCCACCCTAGTACTGACGTCATAACATGGACGCTCTTCCCTGATACGAACTAATTCTCGTTTTTTTTTTATAAAAAAAATGATGCTTGGTGGATTGAAAAAAGCAAAATTAGGAAAAGGACAGTTCTGTTCTTCCTCTTTAGCACTGCCTGGCTTCGTTCGTTGTTCAACTAGGGGCATCTTCGTCATATATGAAAAAGGAAGCAAAATAAGGAACGGAGACGCAGATATTTTCGATTTAGGCGGTGGATATCAGGGAGAGTTGTGGCCGATCTACAAACATACCTACAGTCAAGCAGAACGCAAAGCAGTAGAAGGAGAAGACCACCAACAACCAGATGGCGCAGCAGATGCAGTACAGAAATCTAGGTCGATCAGGCCTGAAAGTGAGCCAACTCTCATACGGTGCGTGGGTGAGCTTCGGCAACCAATTAGATGTCAAAGAAGCGAAATCCATCCTCCAATGCGCTCGAGACCATGGCGTCAACTTCTTCGACAACGCCGAAGTCTACGCTAACGGAAGAGCAGAAGAGATCATGGGACAAGCGATTAGAGAGCTCGGATGGAAGCGATCCGACATTGTTGTATCCACCAAGATCTTCTGGGGAGGACAAGGCCCTAACGACAAAGGTCTCTCCAGAAAACACATCATTGAAGGTACCAAGGCTTCGCTAAAGCGATTGGACATGGATTATGTCGATATCATCTTCTGTCATCGTCCTGATTCGTCTACTCCGATTGAGGAGACTGTTCGGGCTATGAATCACGTGATTGATCAAGGATGGGCGTTTTATTGGGGTACCAGTGAGTGGTCCGCTCAACAGATCACTGAGGCTTGGGGTGTTGCTCAGCGGTTAGATCTCGTTGGCCCCGTCGCTGAACAGCCCGAGTATCATCTCCTTTCGAGGCATAAGGTTGCGCCAGATCTTCGATTTGGTTTATCCTGGTTTGGTTGATTGATTGATTGGTTTTTTTGTATGTAAATTGATGCAGGTGGAGTCCGAATTCCTTCCTCTATACACCAATCATGGCATAGGTCTTACGACATGGAGTCCGCTCGCATCTGGTGTTCTCACTGGTAAATACACCAAGGGAACCATTCCAAATGACAGTCGATTTGCTTTGGAAAATTACAAGGTCTTGTTCTGATTTGAATTCAATGCCTTTGTTATGATTTGCTTGGATCTGTTGTTTATTTGCTATATGGAGTACACAAATGAGTTTGCAATTCAGTCCTTTTTCTTTTTTCTATACAAAATATCAACATAGTCTCTTGGTTTAATAAAATTAAAATTTATTAAAAAATCATAAGTGAGAAGCTAGCATATGATATAAAAGCTTGAAAAAGTTTACCTTTCATATGTTTGGTGTCCATAAATATGCTTCCTGTGCACCAAACACACCAGACTGTGGTATGTTTAGTTGTTCCCCTTTGTTGACTATCTTTATTGCTTGTACCTCTTGATTGTCCTCTGTTTATGCTAGTTTTGACTATCTGCAGCAAGTTAAGATTGAACAATTAAATGAAATTTGGCATTTGTGAGCAATGAGATTTAGTTAGTTGGATCTATCTCCTTGATGAGTAATGCCTAATATTATTCAGTTGAGCTCTGCAGTGACAATAATTTTCTTGTGTAGAATTTGGCAAACCGATCCTTGGTTGATGATGTTCTGAAAAAGGTTGAAGGCTTGAAACCTATTGCAAGCGAGCTCGGCGTGCCTCTGTCTCAACTCGCTATTGCTTGGTGTGCTTCGAACCCAAATGTGTCTACTGTTATAACTGGTGCTACAAAGGAGTACCAGGTAAATTTTATAATTTCTCGTCATCTTGTTTGATGTTTTTATCGACTTTTTAATGATCATGAAACCTTATATATATAAGATTCGTAGTAATGATGCTTTCAAATTGGTGAAATCTAAGCAGATAAAATCAAATCAGGGGTTCATTGCCTGAGTCTTTTTTACTTTTATACATTTTAAGAAGGGTTTTAACAACGTCACCAAGCTGGTGATGTTAAATAAATAAGTATCAATGTAAGGATTCATTGCTAAGTATTAACTTGCTAGCCTTTTTGCACAATTACTTACTGACCCTCATTCACCTTCTTTGCTAAAGAACATCACCTCTGTTCGGTGATGATGCTTAGTTTGCTTGCATAAGCCATGTGTTATCTTTGGACTTTGAAATCCTCATACTTGATCGTCGAAATTTGAAACACCAAGTTATATATGAAGGGACTCTATACTTCTAATTAAACCACAACGGGTCACGGTACTGTGTTTTTTACACAACTTGTTAATTGCTGATTCATGTCAAGTGGAATGCAAAGACACTCAACAGTTCTTGCTTCAGTTCACAGTCAATCATTTCTTGTGAGAACCATTTGAATTACTATACCTACTTGATTGAAATGGCTCTCGAGACTTGCTTGATTTTATATATGGATATCCCTAGTCTTTCCTGTGGCTGTATTTGTCAGGTTAGGTCCTTTCTTCGATTCAATTTATATTGACCCAACAAGAGTAGATCCATATAATAAGAAATCCTACAAAAGCTACAATTGCAGAGTTTTCATTTTTGAACTTTTTAGTTGTTTTAATATGTAAAAAATTGCAAATACAGTCCACATAGTAAAATGTCATCATTTGACATTTCTATTAGGTCCCAATTCCAAAATCATCCCCATGCTTATTCAAGCCCATACTGCTCCTGAAGGATAAATCTATGTTAGCACAAAATTCGTCGATATAAAAATTTCTTCAATTGCAGGTCGAAGAGAACATGAAAGCTATCAACGTTATCCCTATGCTCACTCCGACTATTATGGAGAAGATTGAGGCAGTGGTTCAAAGCAAGCCAAAGCGCCCTGACTCCTACAGATGAACCAAGAACTCGGAAGCTGCATATTTCATACAAGAGGCTCTGTGATTCAGCTGGTGTCCATATATCCCAAGTTGATCGTCAGTACATGCACCGTTACTCTTGCAGTTCTTTATATATCCCACTCTTCTGAGCTGGGAGTTTAAGTTAAACATTGAATATTTGAATCATCGATACTGTTTGAGTTTCTTGTTTACATTCTAGGGTTATTTCGTTTGCTTGTCGATGCCCCTTTGGACTAGTCTACTGCTATATTGTTTGATCTTTGGACTTCATTTGAAGGGGTTTTATTACACTCTTCATCTTAAACAAGTGTTTAGCTATTGTATTGACGTTAAGAGATGCAGGCTGATAAACACTGATTGGCACCATAGTTGCATCAGGAGACTCTTCTTCGTTGCCCCTGCAGGTACCGTCACAGGCTGATAAATACTGGAGTGATGGGCACCATACTTGCATTAGGAGACTCTCTTTCATTGCCCCTACAGGCCACAACGTCGCTCATTATCTTATTTTCTTGGCACGCCCTGAAAAATCGACTTCCTACTAGATGAGTTAGCATTATAGAAGGTAATTGTGTTCTTTGCAGTCTAGCCTGAGATGCAGGGGTTATTATATCATATTGGGCTTGTTTATAAAAACTAATGAGTACAAGCCGAATTATTTTCGAAACGAGCTTGAGTAACCAGAAATTATGCCTTGTTTAAGAGCTTTTGTTGCAGGGGTGGTTTGCAAATAGTTTTTTTTTGGGTGAGTCTTTAAAGGGTGCAACAGGAGCGGTTCCCAGGAGGTCACCTATCCTACTACTATTTTTGCCCAAGTTCGGAGTTCTGATGGGAGCCGTTGCTTAGTGTTGATATGATCGCATCTAGTAGTTTGCAAATAGTAATGAATAATGGATTTTGGGTTTTCTGCATTACGCTGGAGCTTGTAAAGTGCTTTAGAGATCTTGGGGTTGGGAACCGACGATCGGTTAGAAGAGTCGCTCAAATATGAGAAGCCTTTCGAGCCCTCATCCTTGCACACAAGTAGAATAACATTTCGCCCATCTTTTGACCTTTCGTTTGGACACCTTAAGTATTGATGGATACTTGAATCTCCTCCCTGCATGTGCTGATTTAAGGATTTGAAAATTTGTTTGTCTACGACATTTGGAGAGGAAGTACTAATTAAGTGCAATCAAGTAATCACATGTTTGTTTCGGGAAAAAAAAAAAGAGAGTAACCACGGGCTTCATTTTCATGATTGAAAGTAGTGATAAGTGAAGCAAATTTGATTTTGGTACCGATGCCTGCGGGGTGGAGAGCCTGCTCGTCTGACCGTCTCCATCCACATTTAACGAAACATTATCGGTCTTTCATATTCAGTCTTTCGGGACTGAAAGTATTCCTGTCGCCGGGTTTTGATTCAATTCATGCTCTCGTCTATTTCTATTCGTTTACGGTAATAATTTACATAGGTTAAATATATCGCTTAATTATATGAATATCGTATATTTAATATAAAATCACAAGATATAAGTCTATTTTAGTAAATATAACAATAAATTAGCATAAATAATTACAATTCATATAAAAAATAACCAATCATATATCCTATTTTATTTTTTTATCGGGATTCTCATGATAACTCCAACATGTATAAGAATGGGTCGGGGTACGACCCATTCATATCCAATACAGTGATACACATCTTTTGTCAAATATCTCCTCTCCTCCTCATGCGGAGGAATAACGTTTAATACAATTCTTATTTATTCTTTACGGATATTGGGAATTCCACACACTGTCGGTAGTCTAGACTTGGGAAATTCGAGGCCATTGTTTTATTTTTTTAATTTTTGTTATAAGCATTTTTAGTGGCATTTTTAGAACTTATTTCTCATAATTTGACGGCACTTATGATCGATATACCTAAACCCTCTCCTTCTATTTATTTGTAACTTAAATTACCTGAAATTACTATGGTTAAATACAACAATTTTTTAATCTTTAGTTTATACAATAGTTAAAATCTATATATACTACTAAAACATAAGCCTCTTAGTTCATATGTCAACACATTAACCATGCCGCCAAGTACTTTTTGGTAAATATTTACAATTTTGCCATATACTAATTACAATTATGTCATTATTTAATAACAGTTTTAACATAATTAAAATATTTTTCATCTAATCATGTCAACTCAACAAAAAGAATTTAATCTCATCATGTTCAGTATCTTACGGTTATAACAATACGATTTTGTTTCTATTACCAAATCTACAACCATGTATAACAACTCACAATCACGTCAATATATTTTACAAATCTTCTAATCAATCAACATATTATTATAAACTATTTGTTATCTTTTACAAATCTTCTATAATTAAAAAGAATAAAATCCATTTTTTGAAATCTTCTGAGATATTCTGTTTTGATTCCGGTTTTTATATTATTTGTGTAAATTTGGTTGTATCCAAATTATTTTGTATAATATAGAAAATTTGTAACTTTTAAGAAATCTTAGCTAATTTTTACTAGAAGTTTCGTAATAATAACTTACTCAGACATTATTCTACTAATCTTAAATATTATTTTAATTTTTCATATTTAAGATTTGAATCTTCTCTCACAAACTTTTATTCACAAATATTTTTTTGTCAATAAAATTAATATGCATGGAAATAATTAGGGTAATTTATTTATAAACTTAAAAAAGTGGTATGTTGTATAAGAATTAAATAAAAATCTAAATAATGCGACACTTTTTTATTCACAAATATTTTATCATCGTGAGAATATTACTCAAAAATCTCAACAAACGTCATAACTTAATAAACAATTACTTTTTATTTTATATATATATATATATATATATATATATATATATATATATATATATATATATATATATATATATATACTCTATTCAAATACACTACACTAATGCTGACGTGGCGCCCCCACTATTTTTCTCGGATTAAAACTTTTATTAAATCACGAATTAAGCTAATAAATCTTATTTACTAAAACAAAATTTAAATTTTTTTTAACTAAATCTAATAATATCAAAATCTCTACGTTGTTATCCCCTAACACAATTTACGTTGGGATAAACCCTAAATCTCCTACACGTTAAAAAACAAAACAAAATTAAAATAAAACTTTTTAACTAAATCTAGTAATATCAAAATCTACAAAATCTTTGTGTTGTTATCTCCTAGCATAATTTCCGTTGGGATAAACCCTAAATTTCTCTTGCACGTTAAAAAATAAATCATAGTGAACGAAACAAAATTATAATCAAATAGTTTTATAACTAAATCTAATAATATCAAAATATTTTATAACACAATCTAATAATACCAAAATCTACAAATTTTTTGTGTTGTTACCCCCTAGCATTGATTTACGTTGGGATAAAACCTAAACTTCTCTCGTACGTTTTATTTCTCACACTATATATACAAATAATATCCCTCTTCTTCCATTCAATTCTTCTTTTCCAATATCGTACAAATTTCTTTCATCTTTTTCAGGGTTTTGATAATTTGAAGAAATTTCTAAGTTGCTTCGTCGTATCATTTTTAGGTTATTCTCTACGTCGATATCCCCTTACTATCATTCCTTTTTTTTCATATCGATTTTCAATCGTCACATTCGTTTTGCTATCGCTTATTTATTTGAAAACAATCGCATGTCTCCTCATCTTCTCTCTGTCTTTTTTGTTTCATGATTTATATGTTGTCTGAAATTCATATTTCGAGAGAATATGTGAAATTTGTAGCAAATAACTCAATTATTTTCTCCATATGCTTGAATTTCTCGGACTTCCGTGATTTGTTTTCAATAGCTTCCGTGATTCTGTTTCACGATTTCTTTTCGAGTGAATATGTGTAATCTTTCGATACTTTTTTATTCAATTTCGTTTTTCACAATTTTTTTTTATTTTGATTCAAAATTTTCAATTTTATTTTATTTTCTTATTCAGATTACAATAAAGTGTGTATCTCTATAAATTTTCAAGATGCAGATTACAATAATTTTTTTATTTGATTTCGATTTTTCGAGAGAATATGTGTAATCTTTCATTACATTTAATTTTATTTTCTTTTCAATATATTCCGTTAATTTTAATTTTTAAAAAATTTGAACTTCAAATTTTGTATCTTTAAAAATTTTAATGTGCCACAACTTGTATCTTTAAAATATTTGTTTACTTTTTTCCAATACTTCTCTTGAAAAATTTCATTACTTTTTTTCCCAATATTTTTCTTAAGATTTTGTTTTAACATTTAAAAGATTTGTTTACTTTTTTTTTCAAGTATATCTCAAAGCATGGTTTCTCTTCATTTAAAAACATGATTCTTTTTTTTTCCAAAGATATTCTGCTGTTCTTTTTTAGAAATATATTTGAATTTGTTTTACTCTTTTTTACAAAATTTGTTTGGATTCTTTTTTACAAAAGTGCTTTAAAAATTATTTTTATTGTTTTTTTATAAATAAATCCGTTTTTCTGTTTTTTTTTAATTATAAAAATACATTTGGATTCTGACTAACTGATCTATTTAGATTTTTTTGTAAAAATTGTTTTACAAATTCTGTTTACTGTTTTCTTATAAATAAATATGTTTTATTGTTTGTTTTTTCTTAATAAAAATACATTTGAATTCTGACTAACTAATCTATTTGGATTCTTTTTTATCGGACTAAACACCATCTCATAAGCAACATTTTTTTAAAAAAAAATTGATCAAATCCATTTTTAAAAATATCTATATTTTGTTTCAATTTTTTTTACAAATATTTTTCATAATGTCGAAAGATCTAAAGTTAAGATTTTGTAAGTTAAAAATGATATTCTCTTTTTTCTTTATAAAATTTTTGTTAGTAGCAAATTAAAAAAAATATTTATTTTTATTTTTTTCATAAATATATCATTAGTTCTCACATACACAAGTTGATGACATTTTATTCAAAACACATCAATATTTAAATATACCCGCACAAGGTGCGGGATATGAATTAGTACTTTACCAAAGTACACTACGTTAATACTGACGTGGCGCCCCACGTTTATTCTAAGATTAAATCTTTTACTAAATCATGAATTAAGCCAATAAATATTTTTTTACTAAAGAAAAATCTAAAGAATTTTTTTTTAAAAATCTAAATCTAATAAAACAATATACAATAGTTAGTTTAAAACAATTCTTAATTAGTTACTTTCAAAAATCTCGAATTATCTTTTGATAACAAGTAGTAGATCACGAGTTTGTTAAAATAGGTTAAAATAAAATCGAAACAATATCTAATTAGTTAGTATTAAAAAAATTATTAAACGAATTCAAACAATACCTAAATTTTCAAATCTAATAAAACAAATCCAAAATATATCTAATTATTTTAAAACAATATCTATTTAAATAGTTTAAAGAATTGGATTCTTTTTTTCGTGAGCAGACCTATATAATGAAAACTTTTTAACTAAACAATTTTTTAAAAAATAAATTTTACCAAACAAATCCAAATAATATCTAATTATTTCAAATCTAATAAAACGAATCCAAACAATATCTAATTATTTTAAAACAATATCTATATAGTTTGTTTAAAAAATTGGATTCTTTTTTTTTCATTAGTAGACCTAGATAACGAAAAAAGTTTAACTAAATGATTTTTATAATTTTGTATTAATAATTCAGTTGTAACTAACTTATAATTTGTTTTTAGATTTTTTATATAATCGGTATCTCCCATTAAAATCGATACAATATCTACTCGATTATTCAATAAACGTATTGAGTAAGATTCGTCGGATTTCCTTTGAATGAGTTGGTTAAGTAAGTACATTATGTAACATGTAGTATAAAGTAGGGCACATTTTATTATGACTAGACATATAGGCATCCTATATTTTCACAAAAAAGATTTTATAGAAAATCTTTGATGTGATCTAATTAGTCGACCTTCTTTCTCCTATATAACTTTAATTTTTTTTTTCCTAATTAAAGATTCTAACAAATATTTTACAACGTTAAATAAGGAATGAAATTATAATTAATACTAATATCTCTTCCTATTTATTTACGATCAATAACAAAATCAAACATTCTTTCTGATTTTCTCCATTGTTAACCAAAGACGATCTCGAGTTCTTGTTCGACTACTTCAATGGTGTTTTGTTCGACTGATTTTCTGTTTGTGTTCGAGATAAGTTATTGATTGTAAATCGTATTTTGAAAGTTGTGTATGCATTAATGAATGTGAACGTTTTCAACTTGTTTATCACATTATTTTCGGGGTTACGTAAATACATGTTTATGTATTCTACAATTTGTACGACATGTTGTGTAGTAATGGTTGTTGTGAATAATATGTAGCTATTGTGTTCGACTTATGATGTATATGTTATTTGTGTACATATTGATGTATTAATGTGAAATATGTACATAATAAAAAAAAATGTTTTTAGTGTAAGTTTTGACCACACAATGCACGTGAAATATCTACATAATATAAAAATTTATGTTTTCAATGTATGCTTTCATTGTATGGTTTGACCTAATTATACAAAAATTTATGTTTTCAATGTATGTGTTTGAGTTTGTGTATCAAGTTTGAAATTTGTGTATCAAGTGCCAAATAACGACTTCAACCATGATGACAGATGATGAAGATGAAGAAGCAAGGCTTGTAACAATGGCGAAGGATATCTTGTAGACGGCGCCGACGATGGATGTTGTGAACATCTTCAAACGGTAATAATGGCGAACTTGAGGGAAGATAGATTGTGCAAATCTACTCAAATTTATTTTCAAACGATGAAGATGAGGGAAGGAGATTAACTTGAGGATGAAGATGAAGATTCTGCAAATCTTCAAAATAGAGTTTCCTTATAATTTTTCAAACGGTTTCCTTAAATTGGTGATTAATAATAAATAGTATTACATAATTGCTCTAATTTCTTTCCTTTTTCGGTATTATCTACTTAAATTTTTCTTTGTTTTTAATTGAGAAAAATAGGGTGTCGAGTTAGTATACAAGATACAAAAGGTACCTTATTTCACCAAAACTCTCATTTCGTTTCTAATTGCTATATATATATAATCCCAGTTAGTTTAACCCCTTCATATTACTAATTTTTACTTGTTTTCACTTTCAAGCATCTGCGCAGAATTCACCTTCGATCGTAAGGTTGTTGATTGTTGCTCATCTGTACAAAATAATGCGCCTGGTATGTTATTTCTTAGTCGCCGTTACGATATTTCTTACTCGATGTAGAAATTTTATTTGTATGACGAGATTTGTTCCTTCGGAAATCGTTCGAATAATTGATTTGTACATGCCTTGCACAATTTTTATTTTTGTTTGTATGACAAGGTTTCTTCGTACAAAAATCTGTTTTGCAAATACTGGAATGAGGCATTGAACAATTTTTTTGTAAAAACTATAATTATTAATGTTTTTTTTGAAAAAAAATTGGATTCGCTTTTTTTTAACCAAAAAATGGATTGTTTGTTTTTGTAAACCGATTATATAACAAAATGGATTCGTTTGTATTTACCGTGTTTTTAAGAAAATTAGATATGATTTATTCTACATAAAATTGTACCTGTTTTTTTATTCGAATAAACTCATTCACTATAAAAGAGTTTAAAAGAAACTAGTGTATAGCCCGCACCTTGTGCGGATATATTTATAGATTGGATCTTTTCATTAATATGTCATCGGTCTTGTGAACTAAATCATCTTAATTTAATGCAAACACGTTTTAACATATATTAAAAAATATTTATTTAAAAAATAATATAGCAGTAGTCGAATTTAAAAAAATCTATTATAAAATCTATTTATGTAAAAAATAATTTATAAAATATAATTATAGAATCTAAGTATAAAAACTGTAACAATAAATAAAAAATGAAAAAACCAATTATAAAATATATTTATATAAAATAAATTCCGATAATCAAATGTTTTAAGTAACAAATGTTATTTTTTTTAAAATTAACGTTATAAATTATTACCTATGAACTAGCTTTGTAAGAAATCGGATCCTATAGCTAAAGATTTTTTAATATCTTTTTATAATTATTTATTTAATAAATAACAATTTGGTTGTTAAGCTGATTTTTAAAAAAATTAATTTCATAAACTATTAAGTAACAAACCGTATTTGCTAAATAATTCAGGTTTAGGGAAAAGATCTTATGGCTTAATTATTGATTTAATAGAATAAATCTCAGGTCGTCTTTAGTATAGGTATATAGATTGGATTCGTTTGTTTTAACTAAAAAATGGATGGTTTTTCATTGCATAATAACTAATAAGAGATTTAAAAAAATTCATTGGTTTTTTAAATTTTTTTAAAAAGATGATTTACAAATATTTATCTGTTACTAAAAATACAAATAAAAATATAAAGTAATCTTTTTTGGAAGTTAAAATTCTACTCTCGTATTCATTGATTTTTATTAAATAAAAATAAAATTAGATGTAAATCGTACACATCACATGAGAAAAATATTAATTTTTTTTATCAATTACTCGTATAAGGGGTAGAATATGAACTAGTCGTAGATATAATTATATTTGTACACGTTTTTTTTTTTTTGGAAGGAAATCATTAGTACATGTAAGGATATAGGATACACCTAATAAACATTAAAAGAATAATTTAATAAATTAGAGAGAATTAAAAAGTATCATTGAAAAGAGGTATTTTTAAATCTTTTTTCCTGGTTAAAAAAAGAGAAACTATATCACAAAATCCATCGGTTTTCGGCTCAGTACACCATTCGCTCCCCTCCATCGGACGTGCTCGCTCGCAACTCTTTCTCTCCGCTGGCTCTTCCTCGTCGTCTCTGGTATCTTTGTTTCTCTTATCTTTACCTTCATATTCATCACATTTATCTTCTGTTCTTCCCCCTTTTGATGCATTTCTTGAAATATGCGATTCTCTGTATCCTTGCAATCTTAGCGTGTTTATTCGCTTGAACTTAGTCTGATATGTTTCTTGATCGACGGTATAATTGAAATTGCGATCGTGTTTGCAGATTGATTGCCGGAAAGGGGAATCGGAGATTGCTAGTGTTTTCGATTGGGAGTTTATCGGTTCATGTGTATCTTAGGTTTACAGCAGAAATTGTTCGTAGTTGTGTACTGTTGTATCGTGAGATTTTTCGTAGCTGGTTGGGTTTGTCGATTGCAAATTAGTCTGCATATGAAGTTTTTGAGAAAACAATGGGTTAGGTTTGTTCTTCTACCTGTTTGATTGCACTTCATTATGGTTTTAAAGTTCTTGAAACCATGCAATGTAAAAAGGCATGTAATTTTGTGATGGAAATAGTCAACCTAGGTATCCTGAAATATAAACAAACAACTATTCAAGTTTCAACTCTGAAGATCATCTTGGGTGTAGAAAATTTGGTCTTTGACCCATTACAAGCTGCAGGGAGTATTTTTATATGTTCTAAAATTTGTTGTTGATGAATATCTATCACATGAAAGGAATTACAGAACTGGATGTTCTGAGACACGTATCTGTAGTGCCTAGACATTTTTTTTTCTTTTGTGGTTTATTGAATGCAGGATATATTTTAAGGGATGCTAATGAGATCGTGGACATTCCTGACACTCCTGATAGAGTATGCAAGTCTAAGAAGGATGAACGGAGTGAATCTTCATTGATATCTTGTTCAGAAGATCTAATTATGTTTAGTGAAGGAAGGATAGTGCTCCTCAGAATCAATCTGAAGGTAGATTTATTCACCATAGAAGAGGCATTAACATTTCTGAACCAAGTGGTAATGGAAGGAGCACAATGGTTTCATCAGTACATAGGCATTCATTTGCTTCTGAGAATGCCGCATTGTACAGAAAGGTAGGCAACAAGCCCTCGAAGCCTGATGTTAGATATTCTGTTAATTCACAGCATGCAGACTATAGAAAAGATGTGTACCCTAAGTGTTCATCGACACCAGTTAACCACCCTGAACATCATATGGGTAAATGTATGATGTGAAGGAACACAAGTCGGCTGCAAGAAACATCCCCACAATGTGTACTGGAAGAGGGCAATGCTTCAAAGTTGAAAGGAGATCTTTTCGCCAGTAGTTCTCTTTACTCTAGTCAAGGTCCTTCAAATGAAAAACATATTGTTCACCCGGAACATCATATGGGTAAATTTATGATGAGAGGGAACACTAATCGGCTCCAAAAATCATCGCCACAATGTTTACTGGAAGAGGGAAACACTTCAAAGTCGAAAGGGGATCTTCTAGTCAGTAGTTCTTTTTACTCTAGTCAAGGCCCTTCGAAGGAAAAACATATTATTCACGCTGAACTTCATATGGGTAAATGTATGATTGGAGGGAACACAAATAGGCCCAAAAAACATCCCCACAATGTGTACTCGAAGAGGGCAACGCTTCAAAGTCGAAGGAGATCTTTTACCCAGTAATTCTTTCTACTCTAGTCAAGACACTTCAAAGGAAAATAATGTTTTGAATAAAGGGAAGGAAAAGATCAACGGTGATGCATGCAAAGCTGTTCCTAGTAGTTTTGCTATGCAAAAGTGTTTGTTTTCCACAAAGGATGATGGCGATGTGCAGAAGCTTTCTGGTCATACTTCCGTTACTGTTCATAGTGGCAATTCATCTAGAGTTGCTGGGAAAAAGAGGCTGGTCCGTAATGGTTGCATTTCGCCACATAATGTGGCAAAGGCTAAAAAATCAACAGAAAGCTCTAGCAACTGTTAATGGATATATCAAAAGGTTTGGGCATGGTTTCAGTATATCATGCTTTATAACATATATGTGCATTATTTGGTGAAAATGTAGATTGTACTGTATACTCCTAATCATCCAAAGATGGTTTACCATATCATTAACAATGTCCATAGAATAGACCTTTTTAAACTATTATACATCATGTAGATCCATGTACAGTAATCAGTACACAAAGGTAGGCTTATGGGAAATTCGAAATTAAGTTCAATTAGTTTCACACTTGGTCCCGAAAGCAAAATTTGTTTAAATCAATTCCGAACTAATTGATTTTGCATCTAACATGACCCTGAGGTTATGTTTTTATTAGTGATAAAAGGGAAAATAAATGGTTGGTTTATAGTCTCACCTAAAATCTCATATTTAGTTCACAATTAATAGAACCATTTTCAAATTAGAACCTCATCTTTGGAAATGATAAGAAGAATACATCTTCATCTCTCTCGATCAAGGCTAAGGTTTAAATAAAAAAAACATTGATGCTGTACTGTTACATTGGACTACAAAAAAAAATCAAGTCCCAATGGCCAGTAACCAAGATCAGTAAATTCTGAGGTGAAAACCACTGAGAATTGCAGGAAGGCGCCAAGCTTTTATGACCCAAGAAAGCAACAGCTTCTTCATGCAATAGCTAAGGAATAAGCAAATCAATTGGGGTGACAATCATGTGACGTCACACTTGCAAACTGGGCAAGACCTTTTCCTCCTGAGCCATGAATCAATACACTGCGAGACAATTTGACCCAACTGATTAGGTTGTTTTAAACTCAAACAGCATGATTATAACAGTCGGGTCTGGTCAAAAGCAACAAGACAGAAAGAAGGGGTTGTTGTACTTACATCCTTGTGAAACTTGTGCAGACAAGGGAGATGCCTTATTGTTTCCCCAATCTCAGGTTCTTCTAGACATATAGAGCAACTATCACCAGTACTTGTCTGCAGATGAAAATAGGGAGATCGATGTGGATGAAGCTTATATATCAAAATTAGTAGCAATAAGAGCAGCAAAACATTTTGAAAGACAGAAAAAGATAACCTGCACTATGGATTCTGGTAAGTTGGATATCTGAGCACTGGTTGCACCAAGGTGATGATGATTGTGTTCATCCAGGGCCAACAGCATATCATAGTCATTTCTGCATGAATAGAAAAAAGTGTTCAAGGAAATATATATGTACATATGGAGGGTATCTGGGTCCATTTTGCAGAGCCGACTAATCCCATTGGGTCCAGAATGACCCTCCGATTGAATCCCCAAAGGAGTGCCTTTGGCTTTATTCTCCCGGGTTACACCAGCTGAGCAAGCGAACTAAGGACCATTAAAATGAAAGTTGTGTTAAAAGAAGATATAAAAAATGTGTATACAGCTTTGCAGAATATGCAACAAACTGATTTCTCTTCTGTTTCAGAGCACGAATGCTCCAAGCAAGGATTGCAAATCCAGTACTACTTTATTAGCGAACTCAATTGTTACAAAAAAAAAGAAAATCATCTTAAGCGCACACAAAGACCAACTTTGACCCCAGACACCGCAATGCTTTTCCATCAGTAATCAGTGAAGAAAAAAAGGGAAGGCGATAACAAGTAATGTTCGCAAGTGAAATCAATCAATGATTAGTAGGTACAACTGATGTCAAAAAATCCATTTAGCATTAAGATATAATACTGCTGGTTCTAATAGAAAAAAGAAAGGAATTGAGAATAAAATAGGATTAGTAGATTACTCATTAAAATCTCGAGCAGGGTTGATCAATTGGTTGACCATATTCATATCATCATTGCCCACAGCCTCCAAAGCTTCCAGTAATTCAACTCTCTGCATCAAAGGACAACATTATCACAATGCATTCAAAGAACACGTGTAAGATAGTACACAGATGCGGGATCTACAACTTTATCATTTATAGGAAGGTCCAAACTCCAGACAATCTGAAGGAATTCAACCACTTCAGAAGAACAAATCTATGATGTGCATGTCTGATATGGATAACATGCAACTTAAATGTCGGCCAAATAAGGAACTACAAATAAGGAAATACTGCAAAAAATTACTTACTATAAAGCCAATTACAAAACTAACAAAGAAAGAGGAAAGTAGATGATACCGCATCAAGATCCATTTGAGAAGGAAGCAGTCTAGAATGACTATGCATGCTGGCTCTCAACCTGGCAAGTCTTGATGTGGGAGGCTGCACTGGAGCAGCTCTGCGATAGCGATTCTGGAAAAGTTGGGAGCGAGATTGCCTTCTTGGCTGTGGTGAGGAGCTAACTCGCTGTGCACAAGAAAAGACATAAACAAAGCATTAAAACAATAATTTCCTATGCATGCCTGTGGACCTTAGACACCACTATCAGTGGAGTGGTCAGTTTGGCTGTCTGAATAATGTGGAGCAAGGTCTCATCAAGTATATGTTACAAAGACTATTATCATTGCCTAAACCGGTTTCCTTTTACCAATACGGTTTAAACATACAACTTACAAGGTTCACAGCAATTTCACTTCGCAGAGCTTGTTGCACATTTTCTTCTTGCTGCAGCCTCCATGCAAGACGTGAATCTATCTGTTCAGTTCCATAAAGAAAGAAATAGAGCTACAGTCAACAGTTAAAGTTCAAACAAAAAAAAAGAAACATAATTTGATCTAGTAAACAGATAATATATTGTTACAAACAAGAGTGCAAAGGGAGAAAGAACAAACATCAGCATCTTGAATTGGTGGCATTTCATGGTATAATTGTTCCTGAAGCTCGCGGGCTAACATTTCATCTGCTTCAACCTGTCTAGCCTTAGCTGCAGCTGTCAGGCCATTGTCGCTCTGGGAATTGCTACTCCGAACTGTAGGGGAATGCTCGTCGATTTCAATAACAGTTTTTAATGCATTTGGACGACGTCGATTCTGCTGGGTGTGTGATCCTGAACTTGATGGCTTGCTCCTGGAGCCAATGAATAATATTTCTTCATCTCTATCTTGGCTGCTTAGAAGTTTCCTATCCTTCTTGTGCCTTTTAAATGTGTCTCGATGATTTTGATTCATTAATGGAGCTACTCCTGATTCTCTAGAAGATGAACCATAAAATGGAAATTAAACAAAAGACTTAACTACGAAATGGTGATTTTATTCTTAAATGAAGGATCAAGCAATAAACAAAGTAAAGATAAGCCTTCAATTACCTCTTGGTCGAATCCCCCATCTTGATATCATGCTTTCCTGATGAAAAAGGATGACTAACTATCTCTTTCCCTTTCACCTTTGATTTACTACTGCTAGAGAACTCCCCATCAGCATTAAACACGACACTGGGATCAACCTCTGCAATCTCATTGGGACTAATCCTTTTGATATATCCATTACAGTTGCTAGAGCTTTCTGTTGATTTTTTAGCCTTTGCTACATTATGTGGCGAAATGCAACCATTACGTACCAGCCTCTTTTTCCCAGCAGCTCTAGATGAGGTGCCACTATGAACAGTAACGGAAGTATGACCAGAAAGCTTCTGCACATCACCATCATCCTTTGTGGAAAACAAACACTTTTGCATAGCAAAACTACTAGGAACAGCTTTGCATGCTTCACTGTTGATCTTTTCCTTCCCTTTATTCAAAACATTATTTTCCTTTGAAGTGTCTTGACTAGAGTAAAAAGAATTAATGGGTAAAAGATCTCCTTTCGACTTTGAAGCGTTGCCCTCTTCCAGTACACATTGTGGGGATGTTTTTTGGAGCCTATTTGTGTTCCCTCCAATCATACATTTACCCATATGAAGTTCGGGGTGAATAATATGTTTTTCCTTCGAAGGGCCTTGACTAGAGTAAAAAGAACTACTGACTAGAAGATCCCCTTTCGACTTTGAAGTGTTTCTCTCTTCCAGTAAACATTGTGGGGATGATTTTTGGAGCCGATTAGTGTTCCCTCTCATCATAAATTTACCCATATGATGTTCCGGGTGAATAATATGTTTTTCATTCGAAGGACCTTGACTAGAGTAAAGAGAACTACTGGCTAAGAGATCTCCTTTCAACTTTGAAGCATTGCCCTCTTCCAGTACACATTGTGGGGATGTTTCTTGGAGCCGACTTGTGTTCCCTCCCATCATACATTTACCCATATGATGTTCAGGGTGGTTAACTGGTGTCGATGAACACTTAGGGTATACATCTTTTCTATTGTCTGCATGCTGTGAATTAACAGAATATCTAACATCAGGCTTCGAGGGCTTGTTGCCTACCTTTCTGTACAATGTGGCATTCTCAGAAGCTAATGAATGCCTATGTACTGATGAAACCATTGTGCTCCTTCCATTACCACTTGGTTCAGAAATGTTAATGCCTCTTCTATGGTGAATAAATCTACCTTCAGACTGATTCTGAGGAGCACTATCCTTCCTTCCACTAAACATAATTAAATCTTCAGAACAAGATATCAATGAAGATTCACTCCGTTCATCCTTCTTAGACTTGCATACTCTATCAGGAGTGTCAGGAATGTCCACGATCTCATTAGCATCCATTAAAATATATCCTTCATTCAATAAACCAAAAAAGAAAAAAAAAATGTTTAGGCACTACAGATTCGTGTCTCAGAATATCCACAGTTCTGAAATTCCTTTCATGTGATAGATATTCATCAACAACAAATTTTAGAACATATAAAAATACTCCCTGCACCTTGTAATGGGTCAAAGACCAAATTTTCTACACCGGAGATGATCTTTACAGTTGAAACTTGAAAAGTTGTTTGTTTATATTTCAGGGTACCTAGGTTGACTATTTTCATCACAAAATTACATGCCTTTTTACATTGCATGGTTTCCAGAACATTAAAACAATAATGAAGTGCAATCAAACAGGTAGAAGAACAAACCTAACCCATTATTTTCTAAAAAACTTCATATGCAGACTAATTTGCAATCGACAAACCCAACCAGCTACGAAAAATCTCACGATACAACAGTACACAACTACGAACAAATTTTTATGTAAACCTAAGATACACATGAACCGATAAACCCCCAATCGAAAACACTAGCAATCTCCGATTCCCCTTTCCGGCAATCAATCCGCAAACAAGATCACAATTTCAATTATACCGTCGATCAAGAGACATATCGGACTAATTTCAAGCGACTAAAGACGCTAAGATTGTAAGGATACAGAGAATCGCATGTTTCAAGAAATGCATCAAAAGGGGAAGAACAGAAGATAAATGCTATGAATATGAAGGTAAAGATTAGAGAAACAACGATACCGGAGATGACGAGGAAGAGCCAGCGAGAAAGAGTTGCGAGCGACCACGTCCGATGGAGGAGAGCGAATGGTGTACTGAGCCGAAAACCGATGGATTTTGTGATATCAACAGAGAAGGGCCAATGGCCCAAAGCAAAGACTGCGTGTTTTGTTTAAAAGGGGAGGTGAAGCGGTGGGTGAAACAATTACGTTTCCTGCTTCGGAATATTGTTTCTCTTTTCTAACCAGGAAAAAAGATTTGAAATACCTCTTTTCATCAATAATACTTTTTTATTCTCTCTAATTTATTAAATTGTATTTTCTTAATATTTATTAGACGTATCCTATGTCCTTCAGTTTGGCTCCCATGAAGTTTAAAATTAACTTCATGGTGAAGTTGAGCCAATCTCAACCTTTAATTAAAATAAAGGGTTGAGATTAATTTGAGATTAATTTTATTTAAATAGGAAAGTAAACAAATCTCCCCAAATCAGTCTCTCTCCCAATCGACAGTTTGGCTCAAAATTCTTCGTCTCCCCATTCTTTACATCGACGCAACACCACAATTTTTCTTCATCAAATGGTTTAGAAGCCTTCAGCACAGTTTGACTTTATTCATCTCAGCATTCGGCCAGGCCACAGGTAAACATTATTCTTCTCCTCTTTTCCTCCTTCTAAACTCGATTTTTAGATTAAAAAACAGAATCTGGAATGCTCAGAGCTTTCATCTACATGATCCTTTTTTTTTCCTCCTAAAATCGAGTCTGCAGAGCTTTCATTGATTGATTTAAACTGAATTGGAGGAACAAAGGGTGCCAAATTGGTTGTGATTTATATATTGAGTATGATGCATATCAACTGTTTGATGTAATGTCTAGTAGAACAATTCAAGGTGGAGTGAGTTCCTTTTTTCCACAACCTCTGATTGGAACTAGTTTTTTATGTGTCAAATTAGTTACTGAGTTCCTCCTTTCCCAACCCTCTGATTAGTTATCATTTATACTCAAAGTCTGAGTAGTTACCGAAGGCTCTTTATATTTCTGCACAAATTTACACGTTACTGAGTTTTGCCAATTTATTCAAATTGGTTACTGAGTCTTTTTCCACACCCTCTGAATCTAATATCTTGCAAATGATTTTGAACAAGTCTTGATGGATATTTGTTTAGCCTATTAGCTCAAATGGAAGAGCAATGTGCTTACGCACAAAGATATAGGTTCGAATCCTATATAGGCTTTGTGATGCTATTTGTCTTTAGTTCCATTTTGCAACTTCAGCATTTGTAAAGGTAGTCAGAAATATTGTAACAGCAAAACGTGATCAGTAAAGCTACCATCATTTACTCTATGCTGTAATCTATCCACAATTTTTTAATTTTAATTCTTAAATTTGATTTCTTTTCTAATTTGGCTTATGGACTTGGAAGTAAAGTACAAATTCCAAAATGAACATCAAGCACCAACAAAGAAAGGTTGCAGATTATTCACCAGTCCATCTGCATAAACTGCAAAGCTTTCAATTGGTCTGGAAAAATGCTCTGGCTTGCTAGGTTTAGGTTGGATTTCATCTGTAGTAAATTAAACTTGTTTATTATTGTGATACTTATGAGTGTGAAGTGTAAAGGTGGTCAGAAATCTGTATTGCATACACAACACAAGCAGAGATATGATGGTTGATTATCATTTCATGTTGGTGTAACTTTTAACATATTCACTGCAGAGATATGATGGTTGATTATCATTTCACATTTTTCTTTCTCCGAATATGTTGTCAACACCATGTGTTAAGACCTTTACAATATTTAGGAGCACCGTTTGTTTTTATCTTTCTTGATCAACCCACATTTTTCCATTGACAATATTGTATAACATTTCCCGTCTTCTACATACTAGAACTTCAGCTTTACAGCTGAACACATAGTTCCTTTACAACAGTTACAAACTTACAGTTCCTTGTTTTTAAATAATTATCCTTTGATCTCAGCTTCACTATGAAAAATGCAGATGGACTGGTGAATAATCTGCAAGCTTTCTTTGTTGGTGGGTGATGTTCATTTTCGAATTCGTACTTTACTTTCATGTCCATAAGCCAAATTAGAAAAGAAATCAAATTTAAGAAATAAAATTAAAAAATTGTGGATATATTACAACATAGAGTAGATGACGGTAGCTTTACTGATCACGTTTTGCTGTTACAATACTTACCCAACTATGGTATGCTGCAAAATTAATGTCAAAGAAAACCTAAATAAGAATGACCCTAAATTGTAACAATCACTATTACAGCATAGAGTAGATGACCTATTACAGCATAGAGTAGATGACGGTAGCTTTCCAGACCCTTTTCCCAGGAAAGCTTTCAAGCCTTTTTTTCTTCACAAAGACAAGATATATCATGAATGTTGAAGTTGCAAAATGGAACTAAAGACAAATAGCATCACAAAAATGAGCCTATATAGGATTCGAACCTATATCTTTGTGCGTAAGCACATTGCTCTTCCATTTGAGCTAATAGGCTAAACAAATATCCATCAGACTTGTTCAAAATCATTTGCAAGATATTAGATTCAGAGCCTGCAGTGCACTCGAGTTTTCCAAATTCTCACCACTTTACAGGAAAAAAATTATATTTACAACACATCAGATCCCAAAATTGCACTTTAGGAAACCTGTAAATTGGCACAAGACTCATACTAACAAAATTTGTGCATAAATATAGAGAACCTGTAAATTGGCACAAGACTCAGTAACCAATTTGAGTAAATTGGCAAAACTCAGATAAAGAGCCTTCAGTAACTACTCAGACTTTGAGTATAAACGATAACTAATCAGAGGGTGGGGAAAAGAGGAACTCAGTAACCAATTTGACACATAAAAAAGCTAGTTCCAATAAGAGGTTGTGGAAAAAAGGAACTCACTCCACCTTCAATTGTTCTACTAGACATTACATCAAATAGTTGATATGCATCATACTGAATATATAAATCACAACTAATTTGGCACCCTCCGTTCCTCCAATTCAGTTTAAATCAATCAATGAAAGCTCTACAGACTCGATTTTAGAAGGAGGAAAAAAAAGGATCATGTAGATGAAAGCTCTGAGCATTCCCGTTTCTTTTTTTTAATCTTAAAATCGAGTTTAGAAGGAGGAAAAGAGGAGAAGAATAGTATTTACCTGTGGCAGAATGATGAGATGAATAAAATCAAACTGTGATGAAGGCTTCTAAACGATTTGATGAAGAAAAATTTTGGTGCTACGTCGATGTAAAGAATGGGGCGACGAAGAATTTTGAGCCAAACTGTCGATTGGGAGAGAGAGATTTGGGGATATTTGTTTACTTTCCTATTTAATTAAAATTAATCTCAAATTAATCTCAACCCTTTATTTTAATTAAGGGTTGAGATTGGCTCAACTTCACCGTAAAGTTAATTTTAAACTTCATGGGAGCCAAACTGTATATCCTTACATGTACTAACGATTCCCTTCAAAAACAATAGGTATATTTAAATATTGATGGATTTTTACAGACGGATCTCGAAAGATTGTCTGCGAGTAGGAAAGTGAGAAGAAAGGGGAAAGGGAGAAACTTTCCTAATAACAGGAATTAAAAACAGATTAAGGAATAAATATTAAAAACGTATGAGATAACCCAAAAATTTAGATTTTGTGATTAACCCCCGTAAATTGTGGAATTAGTAGATTTTGATATTTTTTTAATTTGATAAAACGTACCGGAGAAGTCTCGTGATATACTTAACTTTTTGAATTAATTTTTTAAAAGATTAGTTAAAAAAATATTTGTTTTATATTTTGTTTTAGTGAAAAAAGATGGGCGAAATGTTATTCTACTTAATGTTGATGGGGAGTTCTGTAGCAGTAGTAAATCAAAGGTGAAAGAGAAAGATGAGATAGTTAGTCATCCTTTTTCATCAGGAAAGCACGATATCTAGATGGGGGATTCGACCAAGAGGTAATTGAAGGCTTATCTTTACTTTGTTTATTGCTTGATCCTCATTTAAGAATAAAATCACCAAAATGGACCCAGATGGCAGATACCCTCCATATGTACATATATATTTCCTTGAACACTTTTTTCTGTTTATGCAGAAAGGACTATGATATGCTGTTGGACTTGGATGAACACAATCATCATCACCTTGGTGCAACCGGTGCTCAGATATCCAACTTACCAGAATCCATAGTACAGGTTATTTTTTTCTAACTAGGCTTTTTTATATTTTAGGTTTAGAAAGTATATCCCTTTTTGTATTTTTACCGTGAAACCCTACTGCTCTCCACCATACCATTCTTTCACCGCCTACACTCCTCTATCTCATTAGTCCTTCCTCACATACCAGAAGATGGAACATTCTCGTCCTGAGCTGCCAGCGAGCACGACCATGGCCGGCGTAGCCCTTCCCCTTCCGGCGCAGCTGGTCAAGGCCTCGCTCTCGGGTCCGGGGTCCGGCGTAGCCCTCCCTTGACTGGCTTAGTGGATTCCTTTGGTTTCCTTAAGATTGTGTTACTTTGTGTGTTTATGGAAAAAGCTCACCACAGGGCTACGCCGCGTTACTTGGTAGGGAGACGTTGAGAGGGAGTTTCTCCTCAGGGGTTTAGAAGACAACTTATTTTGCTTTCACATCATACAGGTAAACCCAGACAAAGCTCCTACATTCTGCAATGCCATATCTGAACAACTTGTTGAAATGGGAAGGGTGCAGTTCCAAACTTGGGTCATACTATAGGTTTCTTACACACCCTGTTTTTGGTCCTTGTTCATTTCACTGTAAAATTGATTACATATAGGCAATTGTATTGGTAGGATGAGCGGCGAAATTAGGTTTAGCTCTTCTATGGTTTTTTACTTCCCTATCTCTTTTCAACATTGCCATTTTCATGTATTCTTGCAACCTTGCAATTTTTTTCTGTTGGCTTTTTTTGGAGAAGGGATTTGCGCATAAAGAGATGACAGATGTTGGAAACTAGTTGCTTTTCTTTACATTGTGAACGAGTTGGGCCACTATTTAGCCTATTTATTAAATTTGTAAATCGGGAATCAACTCGTTCACAATGTAAAGAAAAGCAACTAGTTTCCAGCATCTGTCATCTCTTTATGCGCAAATCCCTTCTCCAAAAAAAGCCAACAGAAAAAAATTGCAAGGTTGCAAGAATACATGAAAATGGCAATGTTGAAAAGAGATAGGGAAGTAAAAAACCATAGAAGAGCTAAACCTAATTTCGCCGCTCATCCTACCAATACAATTGCCTATATGTAATCAATTTTACAGTGAAATGAACAAGGACCAAAAACAGGGTGTGTAAGAAACCTATAGTATGACCCAAGTTTGGAACTGCACCCTTCCCATTTCAACAAGTTGTTCAGATATGGCATTGCAGAATGTAGGAGCTCTGTCTGGGTTTACCTGTATGATGTGAAAGCAAAATAAGTTGTCTTCTAAACCCCTGAGGAGAAACTCCCTCTCAACGTCTCCCTACCAAGTAACGCGGCGTAGCCCTGTGGTGAGCTTTTTCCATAAACACACAAAGTAACACAATCTTAAGGAAACCAAAGGAATCCACTAAGCCATTCAAGGGAGGGCTACGCCGGACCCCGGACCCGAGAGCGAGGTCTTGACCAGCTGCGCCGGAAGGGGAAGGGCTACGCCGGCCATGGTCGTGCTCGTTGGCAGCTCAGGACGAGAATGTTCCATCTTTTGGTATGTGAGGAAGGACTAATGAGATAGAGGAGTGTAGGCGGCGAAAGAATGGTATGGTGGAGAGCAGTAAGGTTTCACGGTAAAAATACAAAAAGGGGTATACTTTCTAAACCTAAAATATAAAAAAGTCTAGTTAGTAAACATAATTTTAAAAAGGCCTACTTACCTAATTGACCCATAATTTTTACCTACTATTAAATGAAAGTGGTAAAAAATTCGGGGTACACTTTCTTAAACAAAAACTCGAAAAGGGGTCTAGTATGTCAAATTATCCCTAAAAACATAACTTTAGGGTCATGATAGATGAATCTATATATTTTATTGGAAAAATAATCCAAAATAATGACAATTATCAACATTCAAACCAAAATAATACCAAATTTGAAAACTATTAGGAGCGATACAAACTATCAACGTGTTTGCCAAAAATAATATGTCTTACTTTTCCGGCAAAAATACTAACTCCGGCGATGACGTGACAACAGGAATTTGACATGTCATAAAAAAATGGATTAATTGTGTGACGTGGATTATTATTTTTTAAATTAAGTTAATAACACATAACAATTATAAAAAATATAAATTAAGTTCTTTTATTTAATTATTATTTTTAATAGATAATTTTTGTAACTATTTTTTTATATAATTTTACAAATTTTTTGTAAAAAATATTTTTTTAAATTAAAGAAAAAAACTGTAATATATATATTATAAATAAATCGTTTTTTTGTGAGTTTTTTTAACCTTTTTTGGAATTTTTTTATTTTGTTTATATTTAATTAATTTTAATATAAAAAAAAGATTTTTTAAAAATCTATTTTTTATTTAAAAACTAGTTAAAATATATAAGTTTTCAAAAAAATTTAAAAAAATTACAAGAAATTTTTTTTAAAATTACAAAAAAAATAAAAAAAAAATTTACAATTTTTTTTTAAAAAAATTTATAAGTTTTTTTTATCAAAAACAGTTACGAATTTATTATTTAAAAAAATAATTTATATTTTTAACATATTAAATATTATTAACTTGATTTAAAAAAATAAAATTCACATCACACAATTAATCCATTTTTTGATGACATGTCAAATTTCGGTTGTCACGTCATCGACGGAGTCAATATTTTTGCTAGAAAAGTAAGACATTATTTTTGGTAAATACGTTGATAGTTTGGATCGTTCCCAGTAATTTTCAAAGTTGGTATTATCTTGGATTGAATGTTGATAGTTGTTATTATTTTGGGTTATATTTCCTATTTTATTTATAAAATTACCATCCCGCACTTAAGGTGAGGAATTAATTAGGTCATATTAAAAAAAGCAAATTTTAAAATAATTTCTTCCAGTTTCGGGGTATAAGCGCGGAATTGATTTAACTAAATTTTGCTTTCGGGACCCAAATGCGAAACTAATTGAACTTAATTTCGCTTTCGCACCTCATACATAAAATTAATTTTGTTTTTGAACCCAAGTGTGAAATTAATTCAATATTAATTTTGCACATCAGATGCGAAATTAAGAAGATGATTAAAATAAATAAATGGGTTAGTTTAATATCGACGTATCTTGAAGACAAAATAGTTTATACAAATAAGCATGTGAACATTTAATGTAGTTTTGTACTGCCCATTATGATATTTTTTATAACATATGATTTAAATTTTATCATCCTTTAAATTTTCATTTAAGCATCAAAAATTCCAAACGTCCGAGCCCTAGAGCCCCCCAACCCGAAACAAGGACCTGCCTTCTAAAGGGTGATGGAGGAAGGTCGGACCCGCTGACCTACAACGCCCAACAAATCCATTTCGAGGGCAGCTCTAACCGAGCTGTTAAATAGGTGTGGTGAGTTACGTTTGCTTGCTTCTCTCACTCAGAGGGGCTTTATCTTGGGCCAACCTCCAAGCTTGTGGGGCAGTTAGAATTCGCGTATATAAGACTAGGAGTATTCATTTCGGATATCCGATCTAGTGAAATGAGGGTGAGAGGATTCGAAGAGACTTTCTCTTCATGTGTAACACACATCAACCAGTATAGTGGTATACATATGGAAATATATAAGTATAGTGGTATACCCTGGATATTCGAGAGATGTAAATATCCATTCCGCATCTGTTATATTTTCTCGGATAGTATCCGGAAAAAAATCCACCGGACTCCGAGTTTGTTAGATTGGATCCTCGGATTGCCGGATCGGAACCGTCGGATCGGAATTTCATGAACACCCCTATATATGACGAGGTTTGTGTCAAACTTGGAGCGCGCTTTTCGGGATGCGGAATCATCACTCACACTCTTATCGGGCATTTAAACTATTAATTACAAAAATTAATGGTTATAAAATTAATAGTTTATATTTTATCAACATTTCACACTTCTCACAAATAATTAAACTATCTTATCGGGCATTTAAACTACAGTCGATGGAGTAATTCCCAGAAGCCTACCTTTGTGTACTGTTCACTGTACAGAGATCTACGTGATATATAATAGTTCAGAATTTAAGATTATCATAAATTCCCACCGGTTCGTTGCTGGAATTCTTGTGAGTTTGGTTCTGTTGAGACACTGAGACAACGCATGGTGTTGCATCCTTTTACATTTTAAAAGGTCTATTATGTGGTCATATTGTTAATGATATGGTAAACCATGTTTGGATAATTAGGAGTATACACTCTACAGTATACACTGGTCCAAACTGAATCCGAACTGTAATTTTACACTCACATGATTTGTAAGCAGCACAGTCTACATTTTCACCAAATAATGCACAGACATGTTATAAAGCATGATACTGAAAACCATGCCTAAATCAGCAAAGCATATGCAATTGATCATCGTGCATAGATTGCAAGAGTAAAAGATAACCCAGAGAAGAGCCATTTTGAATTCAAAAGAATATCAGTAAGATAACACTGATAAGCAAAAAACATTGACCTCTAAATATAAGTTATATCTAGGTTTCTGCAAATCCTAATTCCATAGAAGTATTCAACAGTCACTTAATTTCTCTAAGCATAAGAAATCATACTTCCCGAATGACTAAACTATGTTGGAACTAGACCATGTCCTTGCTCGTTGTCCAGCACGAATACTGATATGAAGAGTGCAAACAGAGCCATAAGTACTGCAAACACATAGAATGCAGTCTTCAACCCGGAAATCTTCACCGGCTTCTTGCATTTGTTATTGCCCTGAGAAAGCACCGCATTCACCTGCTCGACAACTGGACAAGTTTCGGTCTCATTTACCTGCTCAGCAATCTGAGAATGGCCTTTTTCATCAGTGAAGTTTCCTTTGATCTTGTTAGCCTCCTCAAAACCATTTGAATGGTCATTTGAGCTGTATTTTGTGACTGAGTTGCATTTCACTGAACAAGGGCTTCTCAGGATTCTAGGCTGGTTCTTGTAGAAGTCTATTGTTTCTTCATCTTGATCCTGAAGAGAGCGAACGAGTTTCCTTGGAGTGCTGTAGATCTTGACACTGTCAGCATTGATGTGAGAGCGCGTCCTCTGAAGATTCACAAAAACAAACAAAGCTTAATTCTCAAAACTTCATTGCAAATTTATTGAGTGAAAACATAATCATATTTCGAAAGACTGAAAGTTACCTGAGGGCTAGGAGTTCCATTACAAAACCCATGAAAGCCGTTCGTATAACATCTCAAATCAGAAGCTTCAGAAAGCTCAGACAATGCACAAGAGTCAGCATTTCTCACAATCTCTGAAAATATACCATCTTTAAGAGAGATATCAACACCTCCATTCTGATAGCTCCAAAGCTTCCTGTTAACACTCTTTGATTTACTATCCACATTACATGAAGCCTGGCTTGATGAAATGGGGGAATCCATGAAAGAATCATAATCAGCAAATGAATCAATCCTTGACTCAGGTGACTCGGATGAAGGAGACTGATCTCTGGAAGCTGATTGGTATCTCCCTCGGCTTTTACTGTACCTACCAAAGTTGGATCCGGTTACCTCTTCTTCGAACTTGGGAGCTTCCTCAGCTATTAACTTCCGAGCAGTCTGCAACGCCTCAAACGCAGCACCACTAACATACGGCATCTGATCAGATTGACACTTTTCCATCTCATTGACTATCAATTCAAGCTCCGAGTAAATACTCCTGATATCCAAACACTTCATCAAGAAGTTAATCATCTGAATAGCACTAAACCTTTTTTGTGAGTTCTTCTCAACAGACCCAAGATTCAAGATTTCCACCCCAGATTGAATATACAATCCAGCATAAGCTTCAACAACAAGACTATTCCGTTTAGCTATTGACATAACTAGTCCCATGTGTGAATTAGTCTGAGTAATCTTATCCTTCAAAGCCCCAGCAAGCTTTAAACAGATCTCATTCACAGCCTCATCAGATGCAAACCTCCAGTTATCACAATCCACTAAAGCCTTCAAGCAAAGTGCAGCTCCACATGAAAGCGGCTCCTGAGCACCGAGAAGAGAATCCGAGAGAGGCTTGCAAAGCGAATGAATTATTCGCTTTTTCTTAGCTTCTGGTGTTGAAGGCTCAATTGCATATCTAGCAATTGCAGGAACAACCTTAGAACAAGCCTGTTGAAGAGGAAAAGATCCTGCACTTGCAGTTAGTGTTCGGATAATTGTTCCCATTATAATATCAATCTGTGACACAATGTTGGGTCCATGAACTCGAGCTAGAACTTCATAGAGAGAAATTGTGTACTCTCCACAGGAAGATCCACCATTTTTGGAATCTGAAACCTGAGCAAGGAATAGAGGAATCGCTTTTGAATCCAAATCTTTAACATAAGATTTCAAAGCTTTCATTGCTGATTTGCGACTATCAGCATCTTTCTTCAAATTCGCCAGCTCTCTACGCACAGCAGGGCTCAAATTCCTCGACATTCTTTACCCTGACAAGAAAATTTCACCAAGGAAAAACCATAAATTTTGAATCTTTTACTCGTTCAAGAAAATATCATACATTCCTCAACACAAAACCCTAAAAGCATCTCCAATCTTTCCCCATTAAGCTGAGAATATGCAAACTGAAGCTTAAAATTGCATCTTTTTTTCTTTTCATGGCTCCACACAAAACCCACAACACACAAATCAAGCAAAAAACGCAACAACCCAATTCAAATACACTCACATTGTACACTATACAACATCTGTTCTACTTGCAAACAAACCCACAACCACAAGCGTAAATTTAGGAACTTAAAAGGCAAGAAGTCGAAATTACCTGATGTCCTTGAAACCTAATACGAAATCCAGAGAATGAACTGGAGACCCTTTTGAAATCTCCGAGATTTAGAAAGGGAAACAATTACAAACAAATCGATGGAATTAAAAGAAAGCAATTATACTGATACTCGATTCGTCACATGCCTTAAGCAATGAAGTTGAGTGGGTAAAAAAAGAAAACGATACACAGATACGGACAGAGACCAGATTCTGAAGGGGTTTTTTTGGGTTTTCGCTGAGTTGTATTTTGAAACAATAAAATTATTTTAATGTAATTTTCATAACGACGGCCTTTAATCTTTCCCTATATACGTGGCCGTTTGTCCCGATGTCGGATGTAGTGTCAGAGTTCTGACACATTTTTAAGGGTACCCCTCGATTTTGAATCTTTTAGAGAAATTCCGCCGCTATCCTCTTGTCCTATTCTACTGTGTTATTTGAAAAATCCTCAATTATTTGCTTCCTCTTCACTCAAAATTCAAACAAAATTTTAAAATTTAAATATATTGAATTCTAATTTGGTTGACTTTAGATTTGACTAGAAACAAGACCTAAACGATTTTAGAAACGTCTTTAATGAAATAATAAATATTCATAAAAATTGGAATTGACTAATTTTTGTCAAACATTTTGTTTCCTTATATTACAATTAGTCATAAATTACCTATATTTCCATATAAGTTTATCATATTTAGTAATGTAATTAATCCAAAATATACAAACCAAATCACCGTGTTGTCTCATCTATCAAATATGGAATTTTAGACATTATGAATTTTAATCCCCTGTTTTTAAAATAATATATGACACAAACTATCGTTATCACTACTATACAATATTATCTGTATTCGATGAATATTCGAATTACTTGATTCGAACAAATAAATAAAGGGCAATTTTGATAACTAGGCCTTTTTGAAAAACTTAAATAGTAATTAGGCTTTTTAATATTTCAATTAAGTAAATATACCCCAACTTTTTGTATTTATTCTCAAACTCTACACATTCTTCTCTCAAGAGTACATTTACTAAATACAAAACTAGAAAAAGTCTAAGTAAACCAAATTGTTTCATAAATAAAATCTCAAAAAAAGTCTATGATTGATAGATAATGGGTAAAAGTCTTACACCGGACATAATACACTCAAAATATCTTTAATTTTTATAAATTTAGTCTTAAAATTACAATAAAATATGAAAGTTTTATTGTTATTTATTTTAAAATGCTTTATATCTTATTGAATGATGTTATTGTTTAAAAGTATTACATTTGTATTATAAAGTTAACAGTGTTCATTACTATTGATCACCCTGCCGATGAATTCAAATTATCCGAATAGCCGATTTTATTGGATCCCCTATCATCCCTATTTATAATTGAATGAAATTTGTTTGTATATAAAAGCCACATGGGCTAAAGTCATTATCCTATAAAGAATAACCTAATGTATAATTTGAAGCGGGAAAAAATCGGCGCTTCGTATGAGATGTACCCGCCAATACGCAGTACAAAAGTTGGAATTTCCCGCTAGAGGAGCTTTAGTGTGAATCAGTCTATCTACTCTTTCTTTCAGGTGGTCCTAACTCCAAAGTAGTATACAAAGCGTGATGTAGTGTACTGTAGGCACACAATTCAAACATATATGTCACCCACGTTGTTACATATGACCAATTGTCCGTACATTAAGGCTCGTTTGGTACGACATGCGGTGAAAATCGATAATATAACTATAATACAACAAAAATGAGTAATTTCAAGTATCAAACGAGTCTTACGGTCTATAAGTGGAACTTTGGAGTGGATAGTTCTTTTTTAGTTTTTTTTTTTTGTGGTAAGAAGATTTGGTGGTCTCCGACGCATCTGAACGTGTTTTTTATGAATAAAAAAGGTTAAGTAGTAATTACTCGGGGATAGTCTGACCCCTTACATCGTAAAGTAAAAGGTCAACTACACTCTCGGGAGGGTCAAACAATATACTTAGTCTAACCCCTTACATGTCGGTATTGGATATTCCAGTCCCTTCTGATGACATACCAGACTAGAAAGAAAATGACACCGAAAAACCGTCATTCTTCCAAGAAGCAAGATAGTTCTTTTTTAGTGCAACATATTGGTGGTTGAGAAATGAGACAGAAAAAGGCCCATTTAAGATAATGGGCCAATTGGGCCGGCCCATTTGATGTTTTCCAGGAGGAGACTTGTCTTACTACAGTTATGTCCCATTCAGATGTTGAAATGAGACAAACGAGAGTCGTATGCCCACATGATGCTATCAGTCATATGCCCGTGTTTAACGGATGAAACACTCTTTTGAACACAATGCAATTATTGCATCCTAATATGAGTGTCAAGCGAAAGAGTTTGTTCCTTTCTTCCCTGGTTGGTGATGTCGACTACGATAAAGAGTGTATTGTTGATATCCGTGTTATGAGTTGAGTTACTCAAATTCGGTTAAGAAAGATCAACTATACATAAACTTGACTCGACTTAAAGTTTTAAAGATAACTAAATGATTACATAAAACATAATATTGTCTAGTATTTTGGGTGCAGGATTCTTGTTAAACTCTTATCATAGAGGAAAGTGAGAGGGGTCTTTAATCCTGTTCGGTTGGAGGTAGTTTACGAGTTAAAATTTATTAAATTTTTTCAACATGTAATGTTAGCTTATGAGTTGAAGGGTGATTTATTACTCTAGTGAGAGGGCATCGAACACAACTTTTATTTTTCAAGGCGAAAAGTGAAACTATACAAATTTGTATGACTTTGTACTTAGCAACGTAAACTTTCAATTTTTAAAATTTAAACATCTATGTACTTCATAATTCAAATGACCAACTCATTGATAGTGACTAATTTTGATAATGACACCAACATGTATGTAGTCAAGCTAAGTATACATAATTTGACGTATTAGAGCATGTATAACAGATACTCTATTTTAGGAAATGTTAAATTTTTGGGGAATTTTAAGGGTTTTTTTTATCCAACAAATTCCCTATCACAATCCCTAAAAACAGGGAGCTTGTAAAAAATATGCATTTGTTTCCCTATATTTGTAGCAAGAAAGAAGTTTCTCCAAATACCTCTCACTTACAAAATTTAATAGTTTTCATAATAATTTAGAGAAAACGAAAATTCTTTCTTCATTTTGAAGTATTTTTTGAAAAATTTGTTGCACATGCCCATAGTGTCTAATTAGACGATTTATGAACTAAGAGAAAAAAATAAAAAATAATGGTAATTAAATCCAATCCAATGTGGACCCACAAAAGAATAGTAGCACTCTACAATTGTGCAAATGATATTTCTTCATCCAATTAAAGATTGAAACTTTGAAAGGGAACAAAAAGATGTGATTAAACGTAAAACCAAAGTTTCTTGAATTTTGAAATTTTGAGAATGGGTGTGGGGTTTGCATTGAATGATTCATCTACTCTTGCTAACAGTCTTACCACACCCAAATCTCTTTTTCCTTTTTTTTTTTTTCCCTTTCTATTTTCTATATCAAAATATAAATTTGTAAAAGCCTTTATTTGGCCGACACTTCTCTCTCTTTCTTTCATCTCCTCTCTTTCTCTTGCCCTCTTTTTCTCCTCTGTTATCTGTTAATGGAGTCTTACCCAAAACCCTCAGTTTCCAATCAAGACTTACACTTGCCTGTTCTTAAAGCTGCTACTCTTCTTGATGACTCAAATGGCACTGGTCTAAATGAAGTTTTTCTTGACCAGTATACTGTAAGTTCTACACTTTCTAGAACCCATTTCAATTTTGCTCAATTTAGCTGATAATTTACAGTTTTTGTGTCAATTCTTGCATGTTATGTTTAAAAGAATCTATCTTTTAAGGTTTTTAATATGCAGTTTTGTCTTTTTTTTTTTTTGTGTTTTTGTTTGTGTAGGAAGTAGATGTGAGCTCAGAATCAGAATGGTTGTCAAGTTTTGTTGAAGAATGTCTATCAAGTGCAGGAAATTGCCTTCTACCATCAAAAGACCCTGAAAATCTCATAAACACAAACCCTAATCCCAAACCCTACAATAAAATATCCCAAAACCCTAGAAACAGAAAGGCTTCAATTCCAGGGAAACCCAGAAGCCAAAGAGGAAGAAGACCATCTCTTTCAAAAACCTACAAAAACCCACTTTTCCAATGGACTGATGATCAAGCTTTACAATCTGCATTCTCTGACCCTCCATTGCTTGAGCAAGGCTATTGGCTAGCAGATAGTGAGCTTCTAGTAGCCATGCCCATGAAGGAAGAAGAAAGCCCAAGAGAAGTAAAATTGGAGAAAGAGAACAGTGAAAATGAAGAGATGAAAGAGCAGATTATTCAACAACCAAGGAAATGTAGCCATTGCCAAGCAATGAAGACACCTCAATGGAGAGCAGGGCCAATGGGACCCAAAACACTGTGTAATGCATGTGGGATGAGATATTTCAAGTCTGGTAAATTGTTGCCTGAATATAGGCCAGCTAAGAGCCCTACTTTTGTGAGCTTCAAGCACTCAAATTCTCACAAGAAAGTCTTGCAAATGAGGATGGCTCACCTTCCATCATCCACTCTACTTAACAAGTGAAAAAGGAAGAACCTTTTTTTCCCCTTTTATCATGTGATGATGTTATGAATTCTTGTAGTGGCCAAAATGGATTGAAATTAGGAATCACCTTAAAATTGTAGTTGGAATTGAACCTCAATGCAGTAATTGAATTTTGTTGTGAAAATAGAAGCTTTTTTCCCAGTTGGATATGTTATTGACTATGAATGCTTGATATGAATCCTTTTAGGTCAAATCGGATTGAAATTAGGAATCGGCGAAAATGTTGTTTGAAATGAACCCAAATGAATTAATTGAAATTTTGTTGTGAAAGAATAAGGCTTTTGCCCCAAGTGGTTTGTTATGAATGCTTGGTGTGATTATTTGAATGTTTGGCTATTTATATTATGATATCGTTTGGTATTTATATCATGATATTATTTGGTATTCATCGCAAAGTATTAAATATTGATATCAAGATATAATATATATATGAACATCAAACGAGTCACTAGGACTCGTTATAGTCGGAGAGAATCGAGTTAAAACTTGGTTGTTTGGTATGATAGCAAAAATGTAGTTGAATTTGGGACCCAAATCTGCAGCAATTGGATTGTGTTCTTGGATGTTTCACTATCGGCTTACCTGGTTGATTTTAATATTTCAACTGCGTGGCGTAAAGGGTAGATTAGGTTGTTGGAGAAAGAGATGCAGATGATGTATTATAATCTAATCAACAATGAACTATATAACTAATTTTATAGCAATTAATTTTCCTTGGTAACAATTATTTAGTATAATCCGTATTAATACAGTAAGACTTTGTATTGATAAATTCCGACATAATACTCTTCTCAAAGTGAGAGTATTCCTCCTTGCTTAATGTCTTAACTAGTGTATTACCCGCACTTTGTGCGGGTTCAGTTTTAATAAATATTTAATACTTAGAAATTTATATGTATATTTTTGTAAAATAAAAATCCGGAAAATGAAATTATAATCATAATTTTTAATTCTTTTTTAAGTATTTATCTCTCCTAATTAATTATATTTTTAAATTGATTTGTTAAGATATGCTTGTTGGTAAAAAAAAAAATTCGTAAAAGCTTAAAAACTATTTTTATTTAAAAAATTTAGAATTTGATTTTCAATTTATATTAACATTTAGAAATCGCTTTTTAAAATAATTTTTTAGGTTTCGAAAAACCTGGCGTTACATGTGGCAATAGAGCCTTCTCCTTTAATAGATATAAAATTTGCACGTACAAGGGCATAAATTTGAATAGTTTATTAGGTCAATAGGTAGATTAGTTTAGATTATTCTTGAGTTGAATAGTTAAATTGTGGGTTGAAAATTTGTCAAATTTGACCTCAATTTTAGGGAATATCTAAAGATAAATCAACTTTTAAAATAATTGGAGATATGTTTGACTTTCCTGTTTATCATACACAATTTCAAACTCATTTATGAGTTGAAAATTTTGCAGATAACTTACTGAAGAAAACACCCAATAATTTCAAACTCATTTATCAAAGAAAGCAATTTAGAATCTTTTGAATGTCATGTTTTGTAGTAAAATAATACAATAGCAGACTTTAGAACTAATTGTACAGTATTGCGTGTAAAATTTACAATGAATAATACAGTACTATTTATGAGTCATATTCGTCAAAATTACATTATTTATGCAATATAACAACACACTTGTATAAAGAACAAGTGGTATGCATCCAAACAAGCCCTTAAAAAGTTACAAATTCACCAGCACGAGTGCTCAATTGCCAGTTTCCACCATGCCTTCCGAGAAGATAAGCCAAATTTATACAGGAACAAATAATATTCGAAAGATGAAAATCACCAGCTTACTTGGATCAATTCAAATATCAGTTTCATTCATGGTGAAAGTGAAAAATGACAGCTAAGATTATGACAGCATGAGCTAAAAAGTGTATTTTAATTAGTACAAACATAATCAGCTTCCTATAACACCAAAAGAAATACATAATCAGTTTCCTAGAAGGAAAAAAAAACACAAGAGAAGTTGGTCAAGACAAACCCGGAGCGGCTCTGGCACGATTGAGAGCAGTAAAATAACTCTACATGTCTATACGATGAGCTCGTCTTCAAGGAAACTGTACTCAAAAGTAAAGTCCTGCTTGATTCTCTGGCACCTGGACGTTCAGAACCGAAAAATATTACCAGCACAAACACGGTTATTATAATGTAATATCCAGGTATTGATACAAAACATGTTGAGAGATATAAGAGGCATGTGACATCCCTAATATGGGCCAACAACACAATGACGGAAGCTGATTTTCGTTTATTAAAACCGATAAATTCTAGCATGGACAATAGGAATGTGTTTCTTCCGAGCAAATTTAGAGTGACCGCCCTTTCAAATTTCATGAGTTGGAGAAGCTCTTCCAAAATCACACCTTAATCCAATTATAGTCCATATAGGAAACTATACTAAGCACATTAAGTGCTTCCCTCGGCATATTTAGGGCCTAATTAACAAAACATCGAGAACACGGTAACCTAGATGAATGTGCATATTAAAGCCAATCAAGATATACAAGTACAAGAATATTTGAACTTAAACTTGGTAATGTAAAGTTCACATACCACCCTTGATCACCGTCACCAACATGAAAATCAAAGTACACGTATGACCCCTTCTCATAATCATCAGTGGCCTCCTCTGGCTCTTCGTGCCTTTGAAACCATGTATTGTATCTCCTATGAAATCTCCATGCTTGTTTCTTCAACTCTTTTGCAGCCAAATATTGCTGGTAAGAATTCTGCAAAAGGTAATGAAGTACGTGAGAAAAAGAAAAAAAACCAAGATATTCAACAGGGAAATACAACAGTACAACTGAAGAAAGAAAATGCCATACAGGTTGAAAATAGAATGCAAAGAACATTGCGTCAGAGCTATCATTCATATACGCCATTCGTTCCCAGAAGTTAGGATTGTTCACAACTGGTGCCTGAACTTGAGGGTAACTTGAAGGTGTCACTGTTGGGTGTCGCTGCAAAAACATTGAGATACAAACTTACACCGTTGTTTGGTCATAATTTTTGGGGATCCAATTTTCTAAAAAAAATTCTCTTACTGGGGTATAGGTCCTTGCACGTTCGGAGTCTTTGGGCTGTGGAAGTTTATAGAATGCTGATTCAAGCATCTTATAATTGTAAAGATGATCATGCATTCCCACAGAGTTTGGAGTTGTTGCACTGAGATTATCACCGATTGCACCGAAATCTGATACACTTTTTCGACCAATAACACCGAGACTACTAGAAGGCTGGCCAGGCTGCAAAGGTTGTCCAGGAGAAAGATCAATGTCTCTCTGTAATTGACTTGATTCACTCAAAGGGCCAGGTACACTTCCTGTCTGTTACAAGAATGAAGAGTTCACAAGTTTTTATTACAAACACAATACAGAGGAAATAATATATGTAAATATAGAGCTAATTTATATATTGCATTAGACGGTTCTCTTTTCATAGTAGTTCTCTGGTATTGGTAAGTTTTGTATCCCTTGTAGTCAATTCCTATTATTTCTCTCTGTCATTTGCTGAGTATAAGGATGGGAATATGTGCAATTTTTTTTTGCTTCTGAGCTTAATTGATTGTCAGTGTGTAGACTCCTAACGCTACCAAACAGGCTAAAAACATACCGGAACATCCTTTGAAAATGCGGCTTTTGAATCCATTTCACCGATCAGACTTTTTGCAACTGCAAAACCAGGGTTGACTTCTGTGCTCGAATCATCCAACGGATTCTGTTGTTGCTCTTCGACAGTCACATGACTACCATCTAAGTTACACATGTTGAATAATAATACCAGTAAGACAGAACTTTTATCAACGGAAAGGCAAAAAAAAAAAAGCATGCAGAGAACAAATGAAAATTACCAGCATCTTTTTGCAAATTAAAAAAGGACGCCTGCTGAGCTGCCTGTGGATGTATGGAAATAGTTTGCTGCTGTAAAGAAGCAGATGTAACAGTACTGCCACTTGGTGAATATATTCCAAGGCCAAGACCAACTTGAGAAGGCATTGCTGAACTTGGAGAATTCAACTGGACAATATATGGAAATATCATTCATTTAGATCGCAAAGGAAAAATGGGGTGAGATGGAGCGAATTCAACTGGACACATAGCACTACTAGGACGACATACTTATACAAACAATATAACCAAGCAGAACGTATAGTGAAGGAAGACTTGAGAATGTGCATAATACAATACAGATCAGAATACTAAATGGGGTGAGATGGAGCAAATATCAACAACATAATAGATACTTCAATAACGAAAGATCATGAGTTTTAATCTGCTTGAAGCTCCGATAAGAACTTATAGCTCCTTATAGTGGATAATCTAGTTGCACCAAACGAATCCTCAGTGATAAAAAACAGAAGAGTTAGCAAACAAACTTATTTGATGCTTTTGAGTTTTAGGATTAAACTAGAACTTGAGTTATTTCTTTCTGATTTGTGATACAGCTAACTATTTACAGGAAATCAAGAAAAATGTATCAACATCCTGCATGTGATGGTGGAAATGAAGGGGTGAATCTTTGTCCTCTAAATAAGCAAACCTGTTGAAATATTGAGTTCTGCTGTTGTCCGGAGAATTGGTTGAGGTTGCCAGCAGCTAGTGATGAAATTCCAAGAATATTGTTCTGCCCTTGCTGATGCACGTGTTGAAGCTTCTGCAAAAACTTCTCTCTTTGATCTGGAGTAATCTCAGTTCTCCCTCGGATCTGAACATAGAAAAAAAACAAACTGTTGTTTAGCTCAAAGCTCCCTCCCTTATCTGAAGAAAATATTCAGTACTGACTATTAACTGTTGTCCCCCAAGCTTTGCCACAGTTCTTCAGATCATAGATCATAAATAATCAACAACTTATTTCGATAAGATATCATTACGAAACACAAATAGGAGGGGGGGAGGAAAAAAATTCAGGCAAAGGCACAAGTCAAACTTATTGAGAAACAAATTTGACTTACCATTTCGTTAGGATTCTGAAAGGATCCTCCAGGCATCCACTGTGTCCCAGGAGCAACAGAGGGGAAGGCTCGGCCAGCAACTGCAGCATCAGCAACAGCACTAGAATTAGATAGGTCAAACCCATCAATTGATTTGGACAGGTGTGTTACGAGCATCCTAATAGAAACGAGGAATTCAGAACCTGCAAACATACCATTACTTGCAAGCCTTTCATCGGTTCCTAATACGTTCCTTTTTTCAATTTCATATGCAGATGAAACTGATCCAAGTGTTAAGCCGCTACTACTAGGAACTGTAACCCCAGAAGTGATAGTGGCAGGTTGGCTTGAAATGGCAGGCCTGCCAACTCCCTTGACATTATCAGACTCATTAAGAGCTAGAGATGGTCTTTGAACAGGAATGCTTAATGCATCCTCCTCTTTAGGTGAAGTTGCGATGTTAGGAGGAGATAGAGCTCCACCAGTTTCAGGGGCACCTTGAACAGAAATAGAACCAGGAACAGCAGTTGAAGCAATAGGCACTTCAGGTGGTTGAACAGAAACATTCACAGGAACTATATTTGAAAGACTTCTAATTGGAGTTGCCAAACTGGAAGGGCTGACTACAGTACTCTTAGGAGTAGGAGTCTTTGGACCAACATCAGAATGGCTATCTGAAGAAGTTGTCTCCTCATTTAGTTCCAAGGGGGGGACAATTTTCTGAGAAGGTGCAGTGACAGCCTAAAGAAACAAAGAAAAACCTTGATTAACTATGTAGGAATAGAAGTATGAAATCATAAAATTGAGAAACAACAGAACATCAGGGTGTTCAGCCATATGCAGCTATAATGTAATCATTGGTTCACTAATGAAATCTTGTAGAACAGTGAAAGCAACGGTAGTATATACTATTCGTATAACCAGCCACAAATATGTATGGGCTATCAGAACAATGCAAAAATATAAGGTTGAGACACAAAGAACCATCTAACCGGGTTAATAAAACAAGAACAATAAGATGATGTAATTGAATGGAAGGAGTTATAAGCAAATGCAAAATGTTTCATTCCCTAAATGAACATACCGTCGACTGTGAAGAAGAAGAAGGCATAGAAGTCTTTAAACTTACTGCGCTGCTAGCAGCAGCAACCTGCTAAGACACACAAGTAAGTTTGAAGGATAAGAAGCTTTCATTGTTTTCATGGTATCTTGGAAAGAAAAGAAAAGGACAATTTTGATGACACTGTAGCTAGAAACAGCCTAATAGACCTTGGTCAATGGCCCAATATGAAAAACGAATTGTATACAATATGAGATTCAAGTTCACATAAATTGTATTAAAGTGACCTAGTGCAGAAGTGAAGAATATCAGAAGGCACTAGATGGGGGATGTTTTGTCACTTTGCGCAATCGAATCTCTTGGAGACGTGATTGAGAGAACAGCCGATTAAACAACAAAATCAAGAGTGATGTGCTTAAGGAAAGACGGAGTATGATAGTTCAAACCTGGGACTTGACTCCCTGAATTTCCAATGGCAGATGTCATTCCGCATATAGGTTTTGAAATCGTTGGCATACCAAAACACAAAAATGAATGTGGACTTAATCAGCTATGCATCATCACAAAGATAAACTATGCACAATACAAGAGTCTCATGAAACCATTAAAGGAACCAGTTTGCACATACATTCATATTTAGTAGAAATCAAAAAACAAAATACCATATCAACCATAACATTTCGGAAAAACATCAATAATAAATAAATGCTAACACAGGTAAGGAAATCGACAGACCTTGACATGACTTGGTTGGCCAATTGTCACAAGATCTTCAAGAGCTTCCACTTTGTCGAGGGGCAAAGAGCTATAGAGCTCATCAACATCACTAAATTCATCGAAATCCTCCTGATACAGGAAACTAATACGGGTAAGAATATATCAAGGAAGGCCCTAAGAAAAGGATGTTGGCAAGTGGGTAGTAGTGTTTAGATGACAGCCACGTTATACAGCAATCACGCTATCTTGCACACATGATTGTGATCATGAAAAGGACCTGATTGCGTTCTAAATAATCGTCTAAAAAGTCTTTGGTGTCATTGATTTGCTCTGGACTCAACTCATCATTATCCAACAACCTCAAAAGTAGTTCCAACTTCATTATGTGGGCCTTGTGGCGGGTAATGGATGTCTCCAGATGGGTCTACAAGAAAATTGTAGTAGCATTAAAAATCACAACAATTGAAGAAAAGGATAATAAATGATTTATTTTTAACTGATCTTAACCAGTAGTGTGGTAAGCGGCAACCCACTTCATGAAATATGATGTCTTTCAAGTTCCTATCACATGTATTCTAGTTTCTCACCAATCTAGGAGGTCGGGTCTTCCCTTTCTTGACTGACAAACCTTCTATCTCTGCTTCAAAAGTATCTACTTGAGACTCCAGCTCCCCCACCTACAAAATAGCCAGCCATTCTATTACGCAATTACTGAAGTATCAAATGAGAAAAAGATTTAAACTACTTCAATCAGGAAATCATATCAATCTATAATGTAAAGCATGCAATCACAAAGATGATGACAAAAATGGATAGATGAGTAAAGACATAGATGTTACCAATAAAAAGTTTGGACTAATCAAACAATTGTATTATGCAATTGTTGAAAACTCAAAAGAAGCAAATATTGTAGACTGACTGAAAGAAGCATGCTATCTCAAGAGAAATAAAGTAAAACTAGTTCATTTACACAATCATCAAAATTCTAAAAGAAATATATATTGTAGACTGGAAAAAGCACACGATCATATAGAGAAGAGATGGTTTCCTTTAAATCAGAAATTTTAAATAACAGACAGCTGCTTCCAAGATGCTGCTTCCCTTTTTTGATCTTAGGCACCTGCCAGACAGCTGCTTCATCTTTTGGCCGGTTTGAATAAAATCCAAGGTGTGGGATTGGTCCAAATTGGGTGTATGGTGCTTTATGGAATGGATGATTTCTGAAATTAAACTAAATACTGGAATCGGGTTCGGTGATCTCAAAACTGTATGAAACAGACCCCTCAACATGCATCAAGCCAAGAGGTTTTTCCCCTTAATATATGCTAGCTCAACAAGAGAGAAGTTATTGGTCCTATACAAAGTATAAAATTTTAAAAACAGGACAAGGTCACATACCACATTGTTTATCCAATCCCTTGTCTCAGATTTGGCTTTCTCTTTTGGATCCTATTAAAAAAAAAAGAGTTAACACGACAACTGAAGAAAGAAGCACAGTAAAGTAACAGAATTCATAACTCAACACTTACCGTTTTAGGTTGTTGAACAAGACCCTCTTTTGAGAATGCTTTTGTCTTTGTTTCCTTTTCACATATCTTGAATCTTTCCATTTCACGCTCAATCTGTTTACGAGCATCTAGCAGGGCCTGCTCATAAGACGCACTAACCTATGTCAACATTTTTTCACGACAGAAGAGCATGGTCAACTTCAGAATAAATAACTAAATCAATATGTAATCAATCAGTGACAACAGATTAACTGTAATAATTTTAACAAAGATGAAGCTCACTGGACAGAGACTAATGAAACTTATATTGTCAATAACTACCTACATTCTTTACTACAAACAGAGAATGTCTGCAAGGAGAGTTGCAAACTGCAATATTATTTACAAATTACAACACAGATTTGAATGTCAAGATAGATACCAGAAGTGAGCAACTGTAGTTACCAAAAAAAACTGACTACCCAGCATAAGTTGTCATACAATGGAAATGAGCCTGCCTAAATACTAGGAGCAGAAATTAATACATGTGTGCATTGACTCTACATATAGTGAAAAGTTCATTTCTGGAAAAATCACTCACGTGATGTGGACATTGCACTCATCCATACCTCAAATTTTCAAAAAACCATATACTACTATGAAACCAATTCTGCTTCTAACTTACCACTAGATATGATACTTTCCCAAAAACAAATAGGTGTCCAAAATTACCAATCTAATCATCCCATGCAATTATAAAAGGTGGATCTATTCTAGGAACTGTCGATCATTGTTGATAGATGATAGATCGTACTCTACATTGACCAATTTTTCCAATGTTTACACCACATGGGATTCAAACAAGATTTGCAATTCCAATGCACTTGAAATAACAAGGAAACTCACTCAGAATTCCATTTCAGCCAAATCAAACCTCAAACAGCATAGCAGACTTATCTGCAGCCAATTTTATTCCAAGTAAAACCATATGTTTATAAGAAGGTCCTAACCCCTAATGCATTCCAGTAACCAGTGGCAATTCCAATAAAATTTCATGTTGAATAAAGTACAACATCGAAAAAACAATGATCAAAGAGGACCCAACCTTTTTATCCTTGATCTCGCTGGACTGTATCCATGTCTTAATTTGATCTCTATATCTCTGCAATTTTTTAATTTCCTTCTTCAAGTCAGCCTCGTACTTCTCTTTCTGATTCGCATTGTCTGTATCGTAAACCTAGACCCCAAAAACAACAACGAAACCAGTTAAATGAGTAATTGCGCAAACTATAGCCCCTTATATGCAGAATTGTAAGAAATGAGAAAATCCACATAGTCAACCCAAAAGCCCTACATAGTAATTAGGATGAAGGAAACGTATACCTTGTTCCATATGCTATCGAAAAGCTCCACGCCTTCCTGCACTTTCTTAAGAACACGATCGATCTCGCCCTGCAACTTTCGACTGGCACCCATCTCTTCAAAACCTTTCGGGTTACTGAGAATGTTTCAACTAAATTTAAAAACCTGACGAAGTTCCGAATCAGGCTTTCCCGATTGGATTGAGAATTTACAAAAAAGTTGGATTGGATTATCTAGGGTTTTTCAGTATCCTAGTCGGAGTTCGTCACAGTTTTGCAAATTCAGCGGTCGATAAGATAACTGAGACTGCGTTCGGCGTTCCAATTCCATTCCATCTAGTCAAAAAGAAACATTACTGGACCGGGTTCGATCGACAATCGTATTAAAAACTTCCGACACAATTTATATAATTGCTATGAAAATTATGTACAACACATTTCTACTTAATATTTTATACGCATATACTATATAAAAATAAAATGCACTTAAATTAACGTGTTATTTATATTTTTTTATATGTTTTAATAATTTATATTTATTATATCTTTCGTTAAGTAAAATTTAACTATGTTTACTATATAAATCAAGCTGAAATAAAATATTATTAATCTAAAAAGATAATATCTACTTAATTGATATTTTTACCTTCGGAATACATTTTAATTTTAATAAAAAAATATTGTTCGTATATTTATTTCCTAATATACTATATTGGGTAGGTTTTTCTCAAACTTAAATTTTAAATTACCGAAAACTAAAATATATCACGTTATAATAAACCAATATATACTTTTTAATTATAATTTTTAGAAAAATATATTTATAAAAATATATTTCACATTAAATTTTTTAAAAAAATCGGTGCATAGCACGGGAATTACACTGGTATTTTTATTTAATATGGTTAAATATAATAATAATAATCATATTAAAAAGGCTGAATTGGCACTTAGGGTCTTTTACACTATAGAGTTGAAATTTAGGACCCTACCAATTACAAATTGAGAAATAGGGCTCCTACTTTACTAGACTAATTCATAAATAGGACAAAAAGTTGACAAAAGTGATGACTAATGAGTGATGGCTGATGTGAGTGTTGATTGTGACCTTTTGATTGACATTTGGACGAAATTTGGGGCCAAAAAAACGCAGCCCTCTACCCAGAAAAAATCCGCTTACCCAAAAATCCGCTTACCCAAAAATCGGCTTACCCAATTAATGTCACAATCATACCAACAAATAAATTTCTCAAAGTACAAAAACATACTCGAAAACAACATACCCAATAAATCAAATATCAAAATAAAACAATATCCATAAATTGGATAATATTTTATATTTATACCCAATTTAAACATCACTTAATACAAAATCCATACCCAATTTAAATTTGTCATACCTAAAATTTTCAAAACTCGATATTGTACACAAACATCAATATCAAATGACATTTGGTCATTACCCAAAAATTCGCTTGACATTTAATCATTATAACACATTTTGGGTAACCATAAAACATACCCACGACATCACTTTAAATATACTTAATACTAAGAAATATACTACAAAGCCAATAAACGTATAAAAGCATACCCAATTTGAATTTGTCATAACCAAAATTTACACAAATCGATATTGTACACAAATATCAATACCAAATGACATTTGGTCCTTGTAACACATTTTGGATAACCATAAAACATACCCAAAAATATCACTTTAAGCATACTCAACAATAAGAAACATACCACAAAAACAATAAACATATACCCAATAATGAGAAAAATACTATAATTCATATTTGGGTAACGAAAACAATGTCACCCAAAAAATTAAACATTAATGGACTTGGAAATTTTATCAAACTAGCTACATTAACCAAAAATAAAAGATAAACATGTAAAAAAGATACTTAAACCAAAAGTAAACATCTAATCACCATCATTTCAACTAAAGAAATTATTACCCTATTTTCTAGTTTTCATACCTACTTTTTCTTTCTTTTATATAGAGGCTTAGTTTACAAAAGATAATTTTAAGAGGTCCTATTTCCCTAATTAATTCTATTAAAAACTTGCTATATCTTTATATCTGAATGAAAAACAAGTTTATACAATCTTGCAAACTTTATCGTTGTTATAAACTTGAAGTGTCTGATTGTATGCTGCATATGATTACATGTATGGTTGAAGTATGTTCCTGGTATCACCTTCAGAACAAACAATGAGCCATTAAAGGTTTCTAAAATTTAATCTCTCCAAAAAAAACCCGAAAAACATAAGCTTTTTGAGATTATCTGACCACAAACTACCAATTGTTGATTCATTTTTTTTTACCTGTAGAGGGCAATGCAAAGGTTTCCTCAAAAGATAATACAGTATTACAGATGATGATGATGAATGTAAGACTATTTGCATCAGTAGACTCAAAGCCAATTCTAAATTTCAGTATATAATTTTTTTTTTCTGCTATAGTCCTTCTTAGCAGATTTAGGTGATTGCCTTCTTTTTTTTTTCTTTTGTAACCCAACCCGATTACACTGAGTTTTCTTTGATCCTAAAACTAGCTAACTCATACTTGCTTCACTCCTAGAAGTTGCATGTTGTTGTACTCAATACTGTTTATATGCTGTCTTTGTGGTATACTGAACTTTAATTCATGAATTTGGCACAACCTTTTATTCTGTGTAAACTTTTTTACAAACCTGTTGGAATGCAGAGTTTAATTTGCAAGTGAGCAATCTCCAATATGAACAATTTGAGCTTTCTTCCTCGGTTGTAGATTTAAATGTAGGATTAGTCTTGTTGGTCATGTTTGTTGTTGCACACAGTACCACACATTGAGCTCATTCATAGAGTGGTTAACCCAAATGAGAAAGATCCAGCAACTTGATCGTATTAGTGTCTGTGTTTGTTTGCCTTTGAAGTACATAGATAGCATCTTTACCTTGAGAATCAAATAGCTATTACTATCAGAGCTTGATCAGCTTTGTTTTCCTACGGGCCCTGTAAATCCTAAATATCGTACATGAGGTTGAAGAGAATGATGTAGATGAGATGAAGATTAAAGGAGACGAATTAGTTTAAAATGTAGGGGGAAAAACAAGTCATTTGAGAGCACTAGGGTAATAATGAGAACAAATTCGTATAAATTCACTTTATCTCATTAATCTTGAGGAAGAAGCTTAAGAATTTCCCATAAGTTCATCTCCTTGGTCCTTATTTTCATCTATGATTCTATATCTTCAACATCCAAACAAGTTTAAACACTTAGTCCCCGTTTGGTTGTAACTTCGAATTCAGAATAAAATATTTATCTAGTTCATATATGCACCCTTGTTCTTGAATTTTTTTTTTAGAATCATTCCTCGTAGTTTCATGCAAAATGTATTTGTTTTCCTACAGAGTATCAAAATTAATAAAATTCTACTACAATTACTTTAAACAACCGCAAGGAATTATTCCGAAAATTTTCATGAACAAGGATATATTGGGTTGTTCGTAAAGGAGTTTATCAACCAAACAGACCAGTACGTTCGTTTTCACACGAATCCAATTCTAATAGAGAGACATCATCTTCTGCGTTCCAGGTTGTAAAGTTCCTTTAATGATAGAACACCAAGCAGCTAGTGGATTGGAGTATTCGATTCAAGTGTAAAAGTAAAATAAGATTGAACATTTGAAAGGGCCATATGATGTCTATAGTTCATAGCCACAAGCCAAGAACTTGGATATATGCCTCGAGGACATGGCTAACACTATACATACATACTGAACTGCAAACCAGACAAAGAAGGCAAAGGAAACATAAAAATGGTTTCATTTTATACATTCATCATCATCTCAGTGATGAGCAGCTTGCTTTTCCATGGCATCCAGTCCTATCAAACACTGGATAATAACTACAAGTGTGAAGAAGCAAATATTACTGAAGAATACAAAGGTACCTTAGAAGAGCTACTCAGCGCCCTCGTCAACAATAGCAATTCAAACAAGAGCGGCTTCTTCAACTACTCAGTCACCATTGGTTCAAACACAGTAAATGGTTTATACTTGTGCCGAGGAGATCTTACGGTGGACGATTGCTATGAGTGTGTCAATTCTGCGGCGTCGGATCTCGGAGTCTATTGTACAAATAGCAATGAAGCATACATTTGGTATGATGAGTGCAGTCTCCGCTACTCCAACACAACACTGTCCTATCAAGTGAAACCCCAAATTGACAGGCTCAACCCTAGAAGAATCTCTAGTAAAGAGTTGGATAAGTTACAAAAGTTCCTTGTGACGACTATGGCGGGCGAGATGGCGTCCACAGCCGCAGCTAAAATCGATTCTGGGAAGAAATTTGTGACGAAGGAAGTGAAATTATCGTCGTTTCAAACGCTGTATAGTCTTGTACAGTGCACGCCAAATCTGAGCTATGATCAGTGCTTCCAGTGCATACACAATGCAACCTCTGTCTTTACCGATGATTTCAGAACCGGCGGAGGCGTGTTCAGTCCCAGCTGTAACTTGAGATATGAAATGTTTCCCTTCTACCAAATCAACGATGCGAAAGTGCTGCAGTTGGTGTTGGCAATTGAGTGTGGTGTGTTGATCACCATAATCCTGGTGTTTTGGCTATTTGTGTTGGGATGTTTAAGGCGAAGCATTCACGACACGTGGCAGGGAGTTTGTATACTTTTGCTCTATACCTTGATCACCATTGGCATACCCTATCTCATAGGGCTTATGCGCAGCGTAGATTTCCCTTTTAAGCTCTTCCCAATTTGGGCTTTCTTCCTCATCTTTGCGTATGGAGGTTCTGATACCATGACTGCTTATAGTCTCAATGATAATGAGAGGTCTTTAGGATACTATTTCCGAATGATGCCCCTCTTATTTGGTGCTAATTTCTTAATTGGCCCATCTTTTACTGATATAGAAACTTACAAGAATTTACTACCACTTATAGTAGTATACATCCTCGCCATCTGGAACGTGTTGGAGACGATGGCTGCCTTTAGTAATGCTAGCAAGTCAAATGGGTTGCCAAAGCTCGCTGCACGTACAGACAACTACATGTGTCGAGCCGATAGTATAGACTCGTATTTGGTCGATGAGAATGGGACGAGTACTGTCGATATTGTTACTACAGATCAAGTATGTAAGAGTATCACCGGAGAACAACGAGATCGACTCAAGGACATATGCTTATCTCATGCCTATTTCAATATTATACTGATGAGGTGTGCAGGATACTCTTTGCAAGACAACTCAAGAGAGATGTCACAGAGGTTCTTTCGGGTCGAATTGCTTCCTTTAGGAGTCGACACAAGAAAATTGCAAGAAAGAGTGTTTCGTGTAATCGAGGTAGAACTCGAATTCTTATTTGATTTCTTCTACACCAAGTTCTATTTTCTGAGTAAGCAAAGATTTGCTTACAAGTTCATACGCATGGTGGGTATTGTTGTATGTCTCTGGTTTGCTATTTATGTACTAGCTCCGGGAACTCGTGAACAAGTCCTGGGATCCAACTCTGATCCGATCAAAACAAGTACAAGGTCCGGTATCATCGAGATTTACGGGCATAATTTGGAGGTTGGAGTGACCAGAGCAATGATTATACTACTTGCTGTCTTAGAGGCTGTGCAGTTATACATGCGTATCTTTTCAAATTGGAGCCTAGTGAGGCTTATTTGCCAATATGTCAAACAACCAACTACAAAGAAGAGTGTCATGCTTGAGAAGATGATCATGTTCATTTCTATCATCAAAGATCGCCTTTCTCAAGCACGGGTTTTTTCTTCTATTTCCAGGCCTTGGAAGAGAACACTTGGTCAATACTCACTTCTCCAGAGCTATGATCATGTTCCTTTAAGAACTTATTTGTCCGGTTTAATCGGAGGCTTTGTAAAGCTTCCAAGGAAGGGCCAAAAGGAATCTCCGGCTGTATCAGTCTCCATAGAAGTGAAACAAGCTATTGTTTCAATGCTTGCTGTCACAGATCATGGCCTTATACTATCTTGTGGCAAAACCTCGTTAGCACGAAACAAGTGGGATGAGTTAACGAGTTTTTGTGAGTTGGATAGCGATGCTCATGTCATACTAGTTTGGCATATTGCTACTTCTGTTTGCGAGTATTCTCCTGGACTGCCACAACCAAGAAATAATGAACATATCCGCATTGCCACACAGTTATCCAGATATTGTGCTTACTTGTTGGTTTTTGCTCCTGAGCTGTTGTCTGATGTTCCTTACAAAACTCTCACGACATTTGATGAGACTGTTGATTATGCACGGAAGTGCTTCAAGGGGTCGAATATGGAGCAATTGTGCGTGAAGTTGTTGGGTAAGAATGAGGACAACATTATATTTAGTAAGGCTGCAGAGCTTGCTAATCAATTGAGATTTCGTGTATTGAACGATCCCAACAAAGGATGGAGGGCTCTTGCCCTGTTTTGGGTGGAGTTGCTTCTGTATTTGGCTCCCTCTGACAATGCGACTGTACACGCTGAGCGTTTAGCCAAAGGAGGTGAGTTTATCACACTCTTGTGGACTCTTCTCACCCATGCAGGCATAGTTTCTAGAGACTGTTTCCGATCCGCAACGAGATTATGAGGTTTTCGCATGTTGTTGTGCTCAATACTGTTTATATTCCAAGAATTTGTTGCAGCCTTTTCTTCTGTGTAAACTATTTACAAACTTGCTGGAATGTAGAGTTTGGTTGTGTCCTACCGACAACATGAGCACTTTGAGCTTTCTTCCTCGACTGCATACATAAATTTAAGATTAGTCGTTTTGGTCATGTTTGATGTCACACACAATAACCCATATTTTCATTCATGTGCTGAGAAAGCTTGAATACAATGTTGCCAAACTGAAGCAACCCAGTGAATAAACCTGAAGAAATGTTGAGACGGAGATAATATTTTTGTAAATGCAAGCTTACTTTCATCCTAACACCACATTTGCAAAAGTAGGGTGAACATATGTACTGTATATTGCAAAACCATACCAGTCAAACACCAATCGATTCTCCTGGGCATTACATCAAACACCTTGCATCCCATTGAGAAGCAAAGATTGAATACATACAGACATCAAATGCAATCTAGACAGTGCATCCCGTCTGTAGGTCTCAGAATTTCATGCATCTTTGTTTTTATTGGTCGTAATTCTATCAATGCCGTTTATCTGCTTGCAAGGATCACGGCTTCAGTTGGTCGATTTGAAGTTTCAGATGAACTTTCCGCATGCTATTGTACGCGGAACTGTCTGTTATTGGCTCAACTTAGCGAATCCGGATCCTCTCCCTATGTTTTCCTCCTAATATTTACCTAATAAGATAATTTCAACCCTTAAGTGAATGGCCATGATTTATTTAGTTGATGTTAAACTGAATTAAAAAAAAATCTCAATAAAAAAATGGCCTTTTATAGTCTTCTGCAAAAAAAACAATAAGCAACCCTTAGAAATCGAAGTCGATCAAGAAAGGGAAGTGAGAGGGAGAGGTGACTCCGGTGGCGATCATACTTAAACTCCGATGGCCATGGCGGAAAGCCTTCACAGAGTAACATCAACCTTGCATTTCGAATCAACGGAGGTAAACCCTTCTTCCTCAATCTCAACCCTGCATTTCGAATCAATAAAGAACCTAGCTATTCAAGAGTGTTTGGCTAAGAGTGATCAGCTTCTCTTGACGAACTACTTCTCGCAGAAGCCTCAACAAATGAAGTCTCAGTCTTTCCAGGACTAATGTCTGAGAGCTTGGAGTCGATGCAAGTCCACAGGCTCGAAGGAGGTAAATCTCTTGCCCGCCAAGGAAAGCATGAGCAGGATGATAAACTCAATAACGTTCATCCTAGCCTCTGCATTTTCATGTTTATCTTCTTTTGTACTCGTAAGTTTGTGTTACAGCAAGATCAAGCCATGCAGTAAAAGGCATTCTCTAGTAGCTCAATCTGTATCTTAGAGCCCGTGGTTGAGGTCCATTACTATATTCTACACAAGGAAAGCATATGCAACCCAATCATTAGAGCCCCGTGGTTGAGGTTGTAAATGTATTCCGAACAAGTATGCAGACTTACAGCGTAGGTATACCTTGAAGAAGCAAGAATCATGCATCATACCTCCGCATTATTGCCATTTTTGAGATGCAGAAGACGTTCCCTTGGCTCAGCTGGAACCCCAACCGCTGAAACAAGTTCTTCATATATCTAGGCCATATCCAACAACTTATTTTCCATCAAACATCAGCTCAGGCATTAAAAACAGCCGATCAGAGCTATGTTTTTCCATCTTATTTGGAATCAGTGAGAAAATTGCACTCTCATCATCAATTCAAAATTGGTGCATGAACAACAAGTCAACAACTCATGGATAGGTAACTCAGCATCACAAAGTTCACACACCAGGCTGATTATCCATCTGCAACTCCAGTAGCTCTTTTCTTGGCTTAGCTGAAAGCCCTTTTTTCAACATCTCTTTATCATACTTCCTTGCCATATCCAACATGCCCTTTTCCACTAAAGCATCAATTAGAGCATTAAAAGCAGCTGCATCAGGGCTGCAATTTAGTTCCTCCATCTTTTTCCAAACTATAAAAACAGGCCGCAGGAAACCCCACCTCCCGAATTTTCTCATAAGCATCACATAAGTATCCAAGGTTGGCTGAACTCCACTCTCTATCATCCTGTCAAACAACCTAAGAATTTCCTTTGGCCTAACAAGACTCCGGAAAAGACATGAATATGTAACTGCGTTTGGCTCACAGCCCTTCTTATGCATTTGATGAAGCATCTGATATGCTTCCTTTGACCTCCCATTCTCACATAAAAGCTTGATGATTGTGTTATAAGTTACCACATTAGGCTTACACCCTAGGTCACTCATCTCCTTGCACAAAGCGATAGAAAAATCAACACCCTCGGACAATCCAATAGCATGTACCACCGTGTTATACATCACCACATCCAACTGAATCTTTTTCCTCTTCATCTCTTTATACAACTTGACTGCTTTCCATGGCTTCTTACACTTGCATTGTATATCCATGTATATTGAATAAGACACCAGATCTTTTCTGACCCCTATTCTATCCATTTCCTCCCAAAACTCCCTGCATTTTCCCCACCAGCCTAACTTGGACCATCCGCGAAGAATCATGTTATATATCTTGGTATTCCTACCCACATGAACACACTCTCTCTTGAAAAACTCCTCAGCTTCCACCACATGTTTATACTCACAAAGAGCATCAATCAAATTGCAAAACGAGGTTTCATCCTTCATGTTAAACTCATCAAGCGCATAATAAGTATCAAATGCTTCCTTAACCAAATGAGCCAAAGCGTAACGCTTGAACAACACACGAAAAGTGGCGTAGTTAGGCATGGAAAGCGGATTTCTAGCCATGGTTCGAATCAGTTCCCATGACTTATCAAACTCGAAAAACTTACCCAGAATATCGATCATCTTGTTGTACGTCTCAGTCGTGTGCTGAAACTGGCAATTGGACTCGACCCAATTAAAGAAATCTAGTGCCCTTTGATGGTCGTTATTGAACGAAACCAGTGTTTCAGACACCGTAGCGTGGTCATATTCGATTGAACTTGAAAGGTTGCCCTTTTTAGGGTTTTGGGTAATTTGTAATGGGTCGGCATGAAATTGGGAAATTTTGGAGTTGACGGGGACGGGGACGGGAACTGGAATCGGAAGCCATTGAAAAGGGGTTGGAGGACGGGAGACTCGTAGGGTTGAAATCAGAAGTCGCTTCATATGCGTTGCCATTGAAAATTTGAAAAGGGGTTTGAGATGAATGGCCATGATTTATTTATTTATTGTTAAACTGAATTATTAAAAAAAAAACTCAATTAAAAAATTGCGTTTTATAGTCTTCTGCAAAACAAAACCAAGCAGCCCTTAGACATCGAAGTCGATCAAGAAAGCGAAGCGAGGGGGAGAGGTGACATCAACCCTGCATTTCGAATCAACGGAGGTAAACCCTTCTTCCTCAATCTCAACCCTGCATTTCGAATCAATAAAGAACCTAGCTATTCAAGAGTGTTTGGCTAAGAGTGATCAGCTTCTCTTGACGAACTGCTTCTCAGAAGCCTCAACAAATGAAGTCTCAGTCCTTAAAGGACTAATGTATGAGAGCTTGGAGTCGATGCAAGTCCACAGGCTCGAAGGAGGTAAATCTTGCCCGCCAACTGTTCTATAAAATGACCTCAAAAACACGAGGCTTTCTGATCTTATTAGTAATTGCCAAAGATATTTCACATGTTGCATAGATATCCAATGGCACTGCCAACTCGATAATTTCCAGAAAGCACATTACACTACAATATAGAAGATTAGAAGCTAGCTAGGTTTTGGTTGTTTACGAATGAAGTAAATTGTCAGGCAATCTAATTCTACATGAGGAATTGTACGGCACTAACCAAAGCATGTTTCATAAATAATGACTGATTTGTAGTTGATTGGAAAAGGTGTGATGGTTAGTATTCAATCAGCAAAGATATCCAGGAACATTTTTTGCTTGTATGCCCAGTAAAGTTCTTGTTATTATCATCGTAAGGTAATTAGTAACCATGATTGTATGTTAAAAAGTTAAATTTAAACTTCTATTGAAAGTTCACTAAAAATGGAAGCTTGTGATTATAAAAATAATAATGCAGACTTGCGGATTATGTTAGCATCAGCAAGCTAGATTGCCAGCATCTATGATTGGTTCATACTTCTGTTTGTTATCTTGATGTCAAAGAGTGAGATTTGCTTCACATAGTTGATTTACCTAGTTGATTTACCTATTTCAACGCTAGTTTCCAAGTTTCGGATCTTGAACTGCATATTTGACTACCACTTATTGTTTGTATTGCTCTAAGTTATGTGTTGATTGTCGGCATCTATGACTGGTAAAATGCCTCATCTTATTGTTTGTACTCCAAGCATTTGTTACATTTGTCTTATTGTTACCCTTTTCTTTAAGGGGGCAATGTATTTGGCTCTTAAGGACCAGTAGATGTCACACAGAGTATACCATGGCAAGTTTCTGTCTCTTTGTTGTACTGCACTGAAACTAGTTCACCAACTATTTACTGCAGACGGTGCTTTTAAACTCGGAAGCCACTTCCTAGCTCTTTGGTGTACAGTTTGTGCAGACTCTGCTTTTAAATTGAACCATTTGGTAACTGCTGCCAGGATGTCAATAACATGGAAAGTTGCTGTCAAAACTTCACCACAGAAGCCGTATTAGTAGTGCAGAACGAAACTGTTGAATGTTGTTGGTTCAGTTATCGGACTAACAAGTAGCCTATTAGCTCAAATGGTAGAGCGATGTGTTTGCACACAAAGATGTGGGTTCGACTCCCACATAGGCTTATATTTATTCTTAAACAAACCAATCTATATAAATATAACTCTATCGTGAAGCAACTTCCGTCTCCAATGTGCTACAAGTCGCCTCCGTGAACACCGCCAACCGCCGCATGCAGCCTTGTAAATCTTTAAACGGCGTGGATAACAGAAGACAGTAAGAACTAGGGAGGAAGGAGCTTTAAGTCACTGAGAAGAATTGTTGTAGTCAGTAGTGAGGCAAACAAGCTATTGGAGCAATTATGTATTGTAGAGTTTTCTGATCTATTCACAAGCTTTAAAATAGAAAAATCAAGAGAGAAAGCTCAAATAGTAATCCTACATTTGAATCTGCAACCGAGAGAGAAATCTCAGGGTGCTCATGATGTCTATTGCACAAAAACATAGGTCGTTATTAGAAATCGTGTACTTACAAACTATACATTCAACATTCTGTTGCAATTACACAGAAGCAAAGGCTGCTACAAATTCATAGAAATAAAATTTTACACAGGAAAAGGTTACAACGTAATTTGCTGCATCAGAGAGACAGAAAAATGTTCAATATACTACAAAGATAGCTTATAAATAGTATTGAGCACAAACAACAACCTGCAGATACCTCAGAAACTCGTCGTGGATTGGAAACAGTCTCTAGAGACTATGCCTGCATGGGTGAGGAGAGTCCATAAGAGTGTTATAAACTCACCTCCTTTGGCTAAACGCTCGGCGTGTGCAGTTGCAGTGTCAGCCGGAGCCAAATAGAGAAGCAACTCAACCCAAAACTCGGCAAGAACCCTCCATCCTTTGTTAGGATCGTTTAACACAGGAGTTCTCAGTTTATTGGCAAGCTCCGCAGCCTTGCCAAATATAGTGTTTTCTTCATTCTTATCCACCAACTTCATGCACAATTGCTCCATATTTAGCCCCTTGAAGTTCTTGCGGGCATAATCAATGGTCTCATCAAATGTCGTAAGGGTATTGAAAGGAACACCAGACAGCAACTCAGGAGCAAAAATCAACAAGTAGGCACAATATTTGGATAACTGTGTGGCAATGCGGAAGTGTTCAATATCATTTGGTTGTGGCAGTCCAAGAGAATACTCGCAAACAGAAGTAGCAATATGCCAAACTAGTATAACATGAGCATCGCTATCCAACTCACAGAAAACCTTTAACTCATCCCACTCGTTTCGTGCTAACGAAGTTTTGCCACAAGATAGCAGGAGGCCATGATCTGTGACAACAAGCATTGAAACAATAGCTTGTTTCACTTCTGTTGAGACTGAGACAGCAGGTGATTCTTTTTGGCCCTTCCTTGGAAGCTTTACAAAGCCTCCAATTAAACTGGACAAATAATTTCTTATAGGAACATGACTGTAGCTCTGGAGAAGTGAGTATTGGCCAAGTGTTCTCTTCCAAGGCTTGAACATAAAAGAAAGAGCCCTTGCTCGAGAAAGGAAATCTTTGATCATCGAAATGAATATGATCGTCTTCTCAAGCATGACACTCTTTTCTGTAGACGGTTGTCTAACATATTGACAAATAAGCTTCACTAGGCTCCAATTCGAAAAGATACGCATGTATAACTGCACAGCCTCTAAGATAGCGAGTAGTATTATCACTACCCTTGTCACTCCAACCTCCAAACTATGCCCATAAATCTCGATGATCCCAGGCCTCATAGTTGTTCTGATTTCATCTGAGTTGGATCCCATAATTTGTTCACGAGTTCCCGGAGCTAGCTCATAAATGGCAAACCAAAGACAAACAGCAATACCCGCCACACGTATAAACTTGTAAGCAAATCTTTGCTTACTAAGAAAGAAGAACTTGGTGTAAAAGAACTCAAATAAGAATTCAAGCTCCACCTCAACTACACAGAACACTCTTTCTTGCAACTGTCTTGTGTCGCCTCCCATGGGAAGCAATTGAACCCGAAAGAACTTCCGTGACATATCTCTTGAGTTATCCTGCAAAGAGTAGCCTGCACACCTCATCAACACAATATTGAAATGAGCGTGAGATAAGCATAAGTCCTTGAGTCGATTCCGACGTTCTCCTCCGATACTCAAGAGCGTACTCTGGCATACTTGCCTTGTAGTAACGATATCAACAATATTCATCGCATCAACCAAATACGAGTCTCCAGTATCCGCTACCCGACGCATGTACTTGTCTGTGCTTGCAGCAAGCTTTGGCAACCCATTTGATTTGCTAGCGTTACTAAAGGCGGCCATCGTCTCCAACACATTCCAGATGGCGAGGATATACACTACTATAAGTGGTAGGAGATTCAAGTAAGTTTCTATATCAGTAAAAGATGGGCCAATTAAGAAATTAGCACCAAATAAGAGGGGCATCATTCGGAAATAGTATCCTAAAGACCTCTCATTATCATTGAGATTATAAGCAGTCATGGTATCAGAACCTCCATACGCAAAGATAAGGAAGAAAGCCCAAATGGGGAAGAGCTTAAAAGGGAAATCTACACTACGCATGAGCCCTATGAGATACGGTATGCCGATGGTGATCAACGTATAGATCAACACAATGCAAACTCCTTGCCACGTGTCATGAATACGCCGCCGTAAACATCCCAACACAAATAACCAAAACACCAGAATTGTGGTGACCATCACACCACACTCAATCGCCAACACCAATTGCAATACTTTCTCATCGTTGATTTGATAGAAAGGATACAATTCATACCTCACGTTGCAGCTGGGACGGAACACTCGCGCGCCTCTTTGCGTGGTGAAGTTCGAGGTTGAAGTGTGAATGCACTGAAAGCACTGGTTGTAACTCAGATCTGGAGTGCACTGTACCAGACTGTATACCGTTTGAAACGATGATAATTTCATTTCCTTGGTCACAAACTTTTTACCGATTTCGGTTTCTGCTGCGGCCTTGGACGCCATCTCACCCGCCATAGTCGTCACAATGAAATCATTGAGCTTTTTCACTTGGCTCTCCTTGAAGATATGCCTCATGTTCCGCAGCTCGAGATGCGGCTCCTCTTGATAGGAGAGTGTGGTGTTGGAGTAGCGTAGGCTGCACTCATCGTACCATATGTAGGCTTCCTTGCTACTTGGACAAAGGGATGGAAGGTCCCAAACCGCGGAGAAGATGCAGTCATGGCAATCATCCGCCGTGAGATCTCCGCGGCACAAGTATGAACCATATACAGTAGTTGAATCATTTGTGACCGAGAAGTTGAAGAAGCCGTTCTTGTTTGAATAGCTATCATGGACGAGGGCCAGAAGTAGCTCTTCCAAGGTATCACTGTAAGTTTCGCTAAGAGTGGCGTTTTGACACCGGTAATCCAGCGTTGTGGAGGATTGGATGCCATGGGAAAGGAAGCAGCTAATAGCTGAGATGATGATGAAGAATATATTGAATGATAACATTTTTGTTTTCTGTCGTTTAGTTGTGTAAGACTGTAAGTTGTGTTTCATTATATTTTTGCGAGGGAAAAGCAAACAGTTGTGTTTCATTATATAAATATATATCATGTTCCACTTGAAACAACTTTTATAATTTTAGGGTTAAAGAAATTATAAAGGTCCTTTAAATTCCTAAGCTTTTGAGAAATTTACAGATTTATGAACTTTCCTTCTGCTCTTTGATTAGAACTAAAGTCGTAAGCATTGGCATATTAAAAGGCTTAATTGCCTCCAAATAATTGTTGCTAATTGTGATCATTTATAAGATTAAATATTCAATATCGTGTTACTCGTGTTCCTGTCATGCTCTTTGATTGGAACAACGCAAAATTCCACATTAAAGGGTGGTTCCCATGGCTGAGTATGAAGTGGATATATACTTGCTTTCACTCTTTTTAAGTTTTAATAATATTCGATTTGGTTTTTGAATAAAATAGGTTAATCATATCTCGAGAATAAGTTTTAAATCCCGTATTAATACATATATATACAAGTGATATTATCAAGTAAAACAATGAATATATACGAATAATCGATTGTGATCAATAACCAATGATCAAGAATCACATGACACCGAAGTTTGCTTACACAAGTTCTTGATATATTACATCTGTGAAAATTTAAGGGGGAGTTCATCCCAATCTGCTAGGTATTCGAAACAGGGTTTATATTGGGGTAGACAGACCTTAGAGCGGAGGTCATTTGCATACGAGCGTACTTAGACTTTAGGTTCAAGTCCAACACATAGATATGGTCTCATCCTAAAACCAAGTGACAATAGGAGAGTAACTCACCGACCTTATATATTAGGCTTGAAATGTCCTTAACTTTCGAGGTGAGAACTTATTATCTCCACCACGCCGAATGCGCTTGCCCTCATGTTAGGATCGCAAGCCGAATAGAGGCTAATCCCGCAAGTGCAACTAGAGGATATAGACCGAGTTGCATTTGCCCACAAGTTAGGATCACGAGCCGGATAAAGGTTAACCGCTCTGATACCATGTTAAAATCCGATACAAAAGGTCATAGAACGGAAGTCGTGTGCATACGAGTGCACATGCGCTTTAGGCTCAAGCCCGATACATAAAACCCTACGAGTCCTAAAATTAATTAATAATAAGAGGAGTAGTTCACCAACCTTATATACTACGCTCGATATGTCCTTCGATATGATAACTTATTAATTCCAACAACTACACATATATAGACTGCTAGATTACAAACAAAAGCTAAAGTTTAAATATTATTTCATATATAACGTACATCATATGTACGTTTATCTCAATCTTTAGCTTCTTTAAGATAAGTTAGTCACCTATGAGACACTTATAATATGCCTAAACCCATATTATTGCCTTACTCTTGATTTAAACCAAAATGGTAACATAGATTAGCATATACAGTGAAGATCATGACATCCAAGTTAGCTTTAATGTCTTACTTACCACGGCCGTGCTATATAATCTTATGAATATATCATATACAAGAATTACAATGATATTCCTAAAAATAAAATTATAAATCTATTTAAAAAAATATATTGTACGAATACACCAAAAAATTCGCATGTAAACATAGAAAGTACCTATATAATAAATATAATTAGGCAAGTTAGTACGTCCGGATAAATGGACGGGTATGAATAGGTATGTCTGAGACTTGAAAAATTGTCCGGGATATGAAGTTATGCTTGAGGTCTGGAGCGGGCGGGTATGGACAGGAGCTTAGGAAGGATTTCGGGCTCGTTCCGTGTCCAGTCCAGGAAAACGAGAAAAAGAAATGATCTTTTTCGATATAAGTTTAACTTTGTTCGGTCTAATAATGTGAAAGTGTAATGAACTACCGACGGAGTAGGGTCATTGACTCATTGGTCTTTTGTACGAGTAGGGTCATTGACTCATTGGTCCCAACCCTTTTCCACCACTACTTTTGATCACATTAGAATAGTAGTAGATTCCTTGTAAGGATAAGAATATTAATGGTAGTTAGTTGATTAGAATAAATTTAGAACAATTAAGATTAACAAATTTGATTTACAAATATTTGCTAAATTACCTTTTTAGTCTTATTCTCTAAGAAATGTTGTTTATTTAATTTTTTATAAATCAAGATTTTTACTTTTGTATGTTCCCATTCAAATAAGTTTTCACACAAAATTCAAATTTAATAGAAGTTTTGTAATGTTCCGAGCATAACTTATGAACTTGTAGCTCGTGTGGAACTTACTTGGTCCAATAAAACTAGGATTAAACTGGAGTTGAATGTTCGGTTCAAATGCAATCCAAAAAAAGTTTTTCAGCTCATGTTCGATATATCTTGAACCCGTAAACAAATAAAGGTAATTTCTAACTTATTGAACCCAAATTCCAAATTTCTATAAATCCAATCTCAACCTCCGTTCAATCTCAATTCAATGAAATTCTCGACTTCGATTAATCTCCGGTTTAACCCCAAATTCAATCCGAACACTGAAAACAAATGGAGAATTAGGGTATGTTTGGATGATCCTTAATGTCTTATGGATGTGTTTGTGTAAAATCTTTTATAGAGCAAGTTTCTCTTATACAGTTATATATAAGGCCCGGTCTGGACAAGGATCATCAAAACATACCCTAATTCCCAAAATATGTAATCGCCAGATTGAATTGGAATGAATTTAAGGAATGTTCAGTATTCATATCCAGATTCGGATATGAGTATGACATAAAAAAAATTTTATACCTAATATTTGATATACAAATATATGGTCCATATGAATATCAATTTGATATCCTCATATACTCCTTCTACATATTTTTTTCCCCACCCCTTTTGATATACTCCAAAAACTAGTGGTAACATTATATCACATATCTTATATTTCTCATCCATCTTATATTCTTCCTCTCCGGAACCCTTTTTTCAGAGCAAATTCTTTATAATTTCTGTTAGGATATTATAGATATTAGAGATAATATCGTATAATATCCTAGTTATATAAGGATAGTTTATACTTCATTCTATATTTACAATCCTTATGATTCCATTGTAATACCTATATAAAAGGTTATATTATATCAATACAAAGTGTGGTTCTCCCACCAACGTTTACGATATTCTAAACCTAAACCCTAGATTACCAATTCCTTATCCCGATACTGATATCTGGATATCGATACCAAATATATCCGTTGAGATTGATTTTGGATTAAGATTCCATTAGGGTTGAGATATGGTTCAAAAAAGTTTGGAATTAGGGTCCAGTAAGTTGTAAATGTCCTTTAACCCTCCGATTAGGTTGTTTATCGATCTATATGATCTGATCGGACATAAACAGAAAAGCTTTTTTTATAGACGGCATTTGTGGATCGAATATTCAGACTTGGCTTAATCATGAATTGATTAGACCGAGTGAGTTTACATAACTTTGGCATTTAAAATTTGACGGACTAGTTCAAAAGGAACATAAATATCCGGTTTAGATTCGATCCAATAATATCCAAGTTATCCACGTGAACAAAAGACAACTCTGAGTACGTGAATGAATTGGAGAGTGAGACAATATACATTATATAGTCCTTTAATTAACTTTCAAGTTGTGGTAATTGAAGGAACTTTACAACCTGGAATGAATGTATGTATGATATCTTTATTAAATTTGGATTTTGTGTGGAAACTTATTTGAACCGATAACATAAAAAATAAAAATAAATAACTCTTCTTAGAAATTATGTCAAAAAGATAATTAAGTAAAATATTTTATACAAAAGATTGCGACCAATAATGAGTCAATGAGTCAATGACCCTACTCGTATCCAAAACATTCAATAGTATTTTTCAAGGAATAATTATATATCAAGTTGTTTTTTTATTGTTTTTAAGGCAGTTAGGTTGCTTTCTAGGTAGTCTAAATATTCTTACAGATAAAAACACGGAATTGGGTATCATCAGAAAATTTGATGGTGGGTCGATATGTATCGAGACGACGCGCCGTCTAATGGGTCAAAAGGTCGAAAAAATCGGTAGACGGTCAAACCGTCATGAAGGACCACATATACAAGAGAAAAGAAATACACAAAAATACATCAAAATGAAACCGAAAGCAAAAAAGTCTTCAAGGGAAAGCATGATGATCCAGTCAGCGGAAGGCAACGAGTATAAACGTTATCTTCGAAGTAAGTACAAAGGGAGGAATCCTGGGGAACAATTGTGGACACCTCAGATTTGGACTACAACAGAGTCGTCAGTAGTCCATCACAAATTCACGCCTCCTTCTCGACAAACGCACGAAACCGTCAGCAAAAGACTACATCAAACCTCAGAAAACGAGATTGCAGAGCACGGTAATTTTGATGAATAAAAGTGTAGAACTTGAAGAGAAGGATGATTTGTGGGGAGAACATTGTTCACATAGAAAGGATTTATGAATTAATTTAATAATTTTCCTTAACATTGTTCACATAGACGAGATGTGCGTTTCTTCTTGATTCAAAAGATATAAACATAGTATAGTGTATAAGATTGTGAGTTTTTTTTTTTTCTTTTTTTTTTTTTTGTGGTGAGGGGTTTTAATATGAAACTCCAATGAACTTATATAGTGTTGGACTTAAGTCTAGAACGTATTTGTACATCACACGATCTCGACAAAGTTGGCCTTGGCCGGACAAAATCATTTTTTTTGCTCATTCTCCCGAGCTGGACTAAGAACGAGCCAGAATTTGGCCTAAGCACTTGCGCATACTCACCTAAACCGGATGTATCCAAGCCACTTATTTTTATCCGAGCACACTCGGTTTGACCACACTATAACTGTTGTCCGTGACTTTGGCAATTTCGTATATAAATCTTCGTAGCAAAAGATGGCTTGTGATCAATAATTTATAGGCGTCGTCATGACTTTGGGGCTGCTCAAAAACCATTTTGCTAGAGAGTTGAATGTTAAACTCTATTTCAAAGTACTATTTTGAATAATTTTAATATAACGTACTATTTTTGGATTTTTTTCCCCTACTTGCACAATTTTATATTAATAATAAGACCCTTCTAAAACACTAAAATCCTCCAATAATGACATTTGATTTGAATACATACAACCCCCTTGCCCCTCACCAATATTATTGAAGAAAAACCTAATGAGGGATGCGTATATACGATCGGATATGCGTGTTAATTTCAATTCCGACACATAAATTGAGTAAGTTTATCACAAAATCAATTTATAAAATGAATAGTAGTTTACTTACACTATCGTACTAACATTTCTTTCTCATTATAGTCAACCCACATCTTATGATCAAAAGACCGATTAGGAGTTAACCGCTCTTATATCTTTTTTAAATTCATTAAATTACGGAGCAGAAGTCACGTACATACGAACACATCCAACGATTTCATAAATTTGTAAATTTCTCAAAATTTAGGAATTTAACTAGAGAAAAAAAATGATAGAAAGAAGTACATTGAGACATGGAGCCACTTTAATTTTTTTTTGGACAATTTTGGTAAATAAGCCTTTTTGAAAAACTATAATAGCAACTAAGCTTTTTAACGTTTCAATTAAGTAAACATAGGTCAATCTTTTTTATTTATTCTTATTCTCAAACTCTACACGCTCTTATCTCAAAAAGTATTTCCACTAAACACAAAACTAAAATTAGAATAAGACTAGTAAACCAAATTATTTAATTTCATTTTTATTTAGATTTTTGACGTCAAATAATAGAAATTAGCTCAAGTGGAGCTAATTATTGTACAATTGTCCGGAGGCTCTTTCATAAAGTTCTTGTCTTTTACTTTCATAGTTTTGTTATACTGTTGGTGATTGCTTATTTATTCATCCCAGTGAGCTGCTTCGTTTTCCATGGCAGATCTATATTGAAACACAACCCACAAAAAAAAAACAGAAAACAAAAATGGTTTCATTACATATATTCCTCATCATCATCTTTTTCATGAGTTGCTTGCTTTCTCATGGCATCCAATCCTTTATCCTAGATTACCAGTGTCCAAACACAACTCTTAATGAAACATACAGAGGCATCTTGCAAGAGCTACGTCAGGCCCTCGTCACCGATAGCTATTCAAACGAGAACGGATTCTACAAGCACTCCGTCACCAATGATTCAACCACAGTCTATGGTTCATACTTGTGCCGAGGAGATTTCACAGTGGCCGATTGCTATCGTTGCGTCAACCGCGCCCGTGATTATCTTTCACTCTATTGTTCTGATAGCAAAGAAGCCATCATCTGGTACGACGGCTGCAGTCTACGCTACTCCAACACCACACTCTCTTATCAAGAACAGCCGTATCTCTACATGTACAACGTGAGGCGAGTCTTGAAGGAGAGTCAACAGAAAAAACTAAAAGAGTTCATTGTAACGACTATGGCAGGTGAAATGGCGTCCAAGGCCGCAACACAAACGAAACTGGGGAAAAAATTTATGACGAAGGAAATGAAATTATCATCGTTTCAAACGGTATACAGTCTGGTGCAGTGCACTCCAGATCTGAGCTATGATCAGTGCTTTCAGTGCATACACACCGCAACCTCGAATTTCACCACGACAAGAGGCGCGAGGATGTTCCGGCCCAGCTGCAATGTGAGATATGAAATGTATCCTTTCTATCAAATCAATGATGAGAAAGTATTGCAATTGGTGTTGGCGATTGAGTGTGGTGTGCTTGCCACCACAATCCTGGTGTTTTGGTTATTTGTGTTGGGTTGTCTACGGCGGCGTATTCACGACACGTGGCAAGGAGTTTGTATTGTGCTGATTTACACTTTGATCACCATCGGCATACCGTATCTCATAGGGCTCATGCGCAGTGTAGATTTCCCTTTTAAGCTCTTCCCCATTTGGGCTTTCTTCCTTATCTTCGCGTATGGAGGGTCTGACACCATGACTGCTTATAACCTCAATGATAATGAGAGGTCTTTAGGATACTATTTCCGGATGATGCCTCTCTTATTTGGTGCTAATTTCTTAATTGGCCCATCTTTTACAGAAATTGAAACTTACATGAATTTCCTACCACTTATAGTAGTGTATGGTCTCGCCATCTGGAATGTGTTGGAGACGATGGCAGCCTTTAGTAACGCTAGCAAGTCAAATGGATTGCCGAAGCTTGCTGCGCGTACCGACAAGTACATGCGTCGAGTAACGGATACTGTCGACGACTCGTATTTGGTTGATGCGACGAATACTGTTGATATCGTTACTACAGAGCAAGTATCTCAGAGTACACTCTTGAGTATCGGAGGAGAGCGATGGGATCGACTCAAGGACATATGCTTATCTCAGGCCTATTTCAATATTCTATTGATGAGATGTGCAGGATACTCTTTGCAGGATAAATCAAGAGACATGTCACGGAGGTTCTTTAGGGTTCAATTGATTCCTCTCGGAGAAGAAAGAATCTTTCGTGTAGTTGAGGTGGAACTCGAATTCTTATTTGATTTCTTCTACACCAAATTCTTTTTTCTGAATAAAAGAAGATTTGCTTACAAGTTTATACGTGTAGCGGGGATTGCTGTTTGTCTCTGGTTCGCCATTTATGAACTAGCTCCGGGAAGTCGTGAGCGAGTTATGGGATATGAAATCACAACAACTATGAGGCCTGGCATTATCGAGATTTATGGGCATAATTTGGAGGTTGGAGTGACAAGGGTAGTGATAATACTACTCGCTATCTTAGAAGCTGTGCAGTTATACATGCGTGTCTTTTCGAATTGGAGTCTAGTGAGGCTTATTTGCCAATATGTTAGACAACCATCTACAGAGAAGAGTGTCAATCTTGAGAAGACGATTGTATTCATTTCGATGATTCAAGGCTTCCTTTCACGAGTATGGGTTCTTTCTTTTATGTTCAAGCCTTGGAAGAGAACACTTGGTCAGTACTCACTTCTCCAGAGCTATGATCATGTTCCTTTAAGAACTTATTTGTCTGGGTTAATTGGAGGCTTTGTAAAGCTTCCAAGAAAGGGCCAAAAAGAATCTCCTGCTGTATCAGTTTCCTTAGAAGTGAAACAAGCTATTGTTTCAATGCTTGCTGTCACAGATCATGGCCTCATGCTATCTTGTGGCAAAACCTCGTTAGCACGAAACGAGTCGGACGAGTTGATGGTTTTCTGTGATTTGGATAGCGATGCTCATGTGATACTAGTTTGGCATATTGCTACTTCTGTTTGCAAGAATTCTCTTCGACTGCCGCAGCCGAATGATTCTGTACACATCCGCATTGCCACTCAGGTGTCCAATTATTGTGCATACTTGTTGATTTCTGCCCCTGAGTTGCTGTCTGGTGTTCCGTACAATACCCTTACGACATTTGATGAGACCATTGATTATGCTCGTAAGAACTTCAAAGGGCTTAAAATGGAGGCACTGTGTACGAAGTTGCTGGGTAAGAATGAAGAAAACACTGTATTTGGCAAGGCGGCGGAGCTTGCCAATAAACTGAGAACTCATGTGTTAAACGATCCCGATAAAGGATGGAGGGTTCTTGCTGAGTTTTGGGTGGAGTTGCTTCTCTATTTGGCTCCCGCTGACACTGCAACTGCTCACGCCGAGCGTTTAGCTAAAGGAGGTGAGTTTATTACTCTCTTATGGTCTCTCCTCACCCATGCTGGCATTGTATCTAGAGACTGTTTCCAATCCACGACGAGTTTCTGAGGTATTTGCATCTTGTTGTTTGTGCTCAATCCTATTTGTAAGCTTACTTTGTAATAAATTGAACTTTTTTCTGCTTCTCTGATGTAACCTTCCTCTGTGTAAAATTTACTTTTATGAATTTGTAGCAGCCGTTGCTTCTGTGTAAGTGGAAGAGAATGTTGAATGTATAGTTTGTAAGTGCACGATCAAACAGATTGGGTTAGATTCCTTCCATTCAAATTTAAATCTCGAACTGGATGATGAAATTGCTAAATTCTGGACATGATTATCTTCGATATCTTAGTTTTTTAGGTCGTTTGTTTCGGCTTGTATCTTTCGCTCCTTGCTTCTTGTACCATCTGAGTTGGGGATGCACTCTGCACTATCTAGATTGCATTTGATGTATGTGTGTATTCAATGTATACTTCTCTGCTTTTAGAGTAGGACATGACATGCATACAAGGTATTCGACGTAATGTCCAGGAGATTACGTTCCAACATTTTATTTTAAGGAGGAAGTCAGATCCAACAGAGCTTTTCAAGCTTTCTCATTTGGGTTAATCACTCTGTAGTTGTGCACATGGATGAACCCATTGCGGGTTACTGTGTGTGACAGCAAACAAGCCAACAAGACTGATCCTACTTCTGATCACATTCGAATAGTAGTAGATTCCTTTAGAATAAATTTAGAACATCTAAGATTAATAAATTTGATTTACAAATATTTTGCTGGAGTAATATAATGTATTTAACTAAATTTTCAATCCAATTATATCTCCACTACCAACGAGTTCGACAAATGCTAGAAATTCTAGTTATATACACGTACGTGAAAAACAAAAAGTAACATTGCATTCAAGATATCTTGCATATATATATATATATATATATATATGTATGGGCCGGTGCTGGATCCGAACGGGCCAAAAAATGCTAGAAATTCTAAGGAATTGAAAATAGAAGATGCAGAAATTTGGTTTGGACTTTGGAGACGCGTGTTTTAGCTTATGTCATAATCGAAGCTTGTTTCAAATGATTCTCTAACGGATTGGGCTGTGACTCTACCAATCCAAAGTACAAACCATGGATTTGTCAACTTCGTCCGTTGATTTGATGCTGAATTCTCGACAGCACGTGGGGGAGTTTTTGACATTATTATCACTCATAGCAAGATCGCTGTCTTTTTTATTCGAAGCGCAGATCACTCTCAAATCGGTAATCTCTCTTTTCTCCTTCGATTTTATCAAATTGATACTGTAGTCAGTTTGGTTTCGATTGAAGTACGTGAATGATGAAGAAGTTCATTTTCAGTTAATTGATTGCAAGTTCTTGTCGTCGCTGCTGCTTTTTGTTGCAACGTTAGGCGTGCAATTCTGGCTTCCGTCTCAACAAAAAAGGAGAGAGAAATAATGGTTTGGCTATGGTCGCTAGTGTAGACTGTAGAAGGATGGAGAGATGGCTGGCATGGAGGTTTTCTCTTTCGATCATTGCAGGCACATTTGGAGAAATAGAAATAAAAAATAAAGTGCTGTCTTAAAATGGAAGAACAACGAAATTACGAATCTATGAACTCATAACTTCCAATCTAGTGTGGAGTTCTATCCAGAACAATGTTTTCACTGCCGTGAGTACATTTTTTCAAGACATTCGAATGGTAAATAACTCTTGCTCCCAAGTGCTTGACTAAATGCCCCAGTGAAACCAGCATCCAAGAGAAAAATGCAATTTTGCAGCATGTATCTTGCACCTAGCTCTTAGCTTTCCAAGATCTTCAACGGGTAGTTGGCACCTACTTTCATCTCCAACATTCAGGTCCAGCTGAGACCATTGAGGTCGAGGTGTTTGCAGCTGGAAGCTCCATCACTTTCATCTCGTGCATTCAGGTCCAGTTCTCCATTTACATGACTTGGCTTGTACTTTAGGGCATCTCCTTGAAAATTTTCACGTTCATTTCCGAGATCAAACGGTAACATGATTTTCTCTTTGTTGGTGGGGTTGTGCGCAGACGGAAAGAGAATTTTATCATCCTCCTTTACTTGAATGGTGCTATCACCATATGGTCTTAATCTAAGATCACTGTTGTTGTACATTGTGTGCTCTTTATGTACTCCTTCACACAAGGTCAAGCAGCTGTCCATTGAACAATCTGCTGTGAGTTGAACTTGCTGTCCCTGGTTTTGTTGTGGTTGCCCGGCAAATGAAAAGGTCAGGCATTGTGTTGACACCTTGGAGACGAGTTCAGAGAGTTGGACTTTTGCATCTTCTAATCCAACTGTGCCAATGTTTTGCTTTCCAAGAGTATCCTGAGCTTTCTCTAGGATGGTCTGAAGGTATGTCCCTTGTGCCTCAATCCTTAACTGTAAGTGTCGCTGTACCTGTGTTGCATATTAGTTCTCTTAGGCTTTTTTCGTGCTATTGGGTTCTACTTACTTTTTATGTGTGACGCTTTCTTGGTAATAAAATGCTCTTAAGAAAACAATTTGCAATTAAATATTGAGCATACTCTACATATTTGGAATTCATGTTCTATTGGATGTAATGATATCGGAAGTTTCTTCGTAGTTATGATGTACATGAACATTGGGCAGTTCACAGTGGTTGAGAAGTGTATGCTATTGTGTAAAAAGAAAAAAGAAGTTGATGTTGTCCGTTGTCACATACCTCTAACTGTTCATGTAGTCTTCTCTGAACCTCAATTTGCATTTGCAACGCTTCACTTATTTGTATGTTGCTATCATTAGAAGTATCAGTATCAGCATGCCTTGTCCGTACAGTTAAATACAATCAATATTCAAATTTCTCTTACTTGTTAGTTTGGTGTCCAATGCTGACATTGCTTGTACACGGTCCATTAGTTTCTGGCATTTTCTCGCATGCAACAGAAGCTGTAGATAATAATTAGAAGTTGGGTTAATAAAAGTTTTCCTTTAGTCATTGAAGCTTGAGTTTACTATATACATGATTGACAACGTTGAGCAATACCTGTCTTCATAATTCCACTGCTTGCTTGTCCAGGAACAGTCTTGCTGAGCCTGTATTTCTGCAATAAAAAAGTAAAATTCATGAGTTCTTGCGGTTAGCCAGCCAACTATGTGACTTAATGGGCAAATAAAGAAGCATATTGTAGTGCAATGTCTAGACTTAGACTCCTTATAAATAACTTATACTAATGGTAATAAGTTAATAACTACTTTGAGATGACACTTGCTTTGGAATCGTATCCAAATCAAACAAAGAGATAATATGTTCGAAATTACCTGCAGGTGGCTCTTTAGGTGATACAAGGTTAGTCCTGGAATTCCCATTAGCTTCATAACTGTTTTCGGAGTAGCCTCTGTGACAAGATAAAACAGATGATGAGATAATAGATGATGAACTAATGAAGATATATTGTTAGAAACTCTTATGACTTATACATACTGTCTGCACCTCCTAGCTGTTTGACAGCTTCCACAAATCTCTCATGAAGCTCAGGTGTCCATTTAAGTCTTGGCTTAGCATCAGTTGAAAGAACGAGGCTTGAACCTGGACCATTCCCACCTTGCAGAAACAATTGCCTTTCTGAGTGGACTGACATTCTTGGAGAAGGGTACATGTTTTTAACTTGATCGTGATAATGATGCATGCAGAATCTTCAAAAGCTAAAGATAATCGAAGTATTGTGTTAAAGGCTGCGAAGAAGCTACAAACTGAGGAATTGGCAAACTATTATATTCAAAGTCGGGGTTACCTGATGTGTTGCTTTCCTTGCAAATAAAACTAGCGAGCCGCTGGATATGGATCTTGTGATGATTTGATCTTGACAGCTCAATGGTAAGTCTTGAAAGTTTCAGTACAGGAATTATCTGTTAATGCTCTTACAGAACTCCTGCCTTTCCTCTCCACTTGCCAAATCTCTTTGATATGAAAAAAAATGTGAAATGGTGATCGTTTTATAGGAGGAAGAGGAGATAAAAGCTGAGAAGGGAATCGTAGGCAGAACCTAATTAGTTGCCCAATCTAATATTCACAGCAACTCGGATAGATATTGTCCTTCCTGCTTGTGAAAACTGGTGGGCCTTGGTTAGTTGCGCCACTTTCTAACTGCGAAGAGTAATTCTTCTGAATTCCCTATTCTCTGCTACTTTTTTCTAACAAGTCGTACCTTGCAATGGGTGCTAGAATAGATCCATTGTGTTCTTTTAAAATTTTGTATGCTTGCTAGCTATATTCTTTTCATCTGTAAAGAGGAGGAACTTATTCCTTGAAAGCATAGTGGCATTTGTGACTTGGACAAGAGAATCCACTAACTGTGTCATATTTGAGACTTTCATAAGTCATCAATCATCCCTCTCATTCCTTTGTGAATTTTTAGTAACTTGTTCTTTGCATGGTTCAAATAGTCATTTTTGGCACTAGTCCCTTATCAATGATGTTAGTTATGGGCATAATTCTATACTATTGACAGTATATATGGCGTGACAGGCGGGCAATGCTTATTTAGCAGTTTTAAATTGATAATTGCAGAAGTAGATTCCATTGACTGGAGCATCTTTCGAGCTTTCGTATTGGATGTTGACGAGCAAAAAGAAGTGAAGAGATGTTTCTTTGGGATTGTTTGAAGGCAAAGGATGGAATAAGGAATACATTCTTGCAGGTCTCCTTCAGTAAGTTTGGTACTTATTCAACCTTACATATAAAATAGATGGGGGACAATTGGCTCATAAAAATTGGTCCCACAGTTGTAGATAAAAAATTCCTAGGACCCACACATAATACTGTACTTCTTCTTGCTTCATTTTTGTAACATATTTTTGTTCAGGGCAGGATCACTTGCCTTACTGTTGACTTGTATCGTGGCTCTTCACAAACTCAATGAAGATGCTATATCTCGCAGCTACACTTGGGTGATGGAAAAATTAGTAAGTTACAGCTTCACTATACCTTTCTTTATTGTCCTCGCACTGAACTAAAATAAAAATATAGTGTCAAAATAAGTCCTTGTAAATTTTAAGATTTCTTCATTTTTCTAAAAAAAAGTGTGCACTTGAACAGTCTGGTATATTTTTAGTCTAGTGCGGATGATAAACTTAAGATTTTTTCACTGCTAGATATTCTGTTAATGTTTATTCCTAGCCGTGTCATTCCATGACAATTGAGAGACACCTTCTGCGATGATAATTTATTATTATAAAGACGACCTGTAGAATTCTGAGAATAAAATCATTGAACACGATCTGAAAATGTGGAATAAATTCGTCGTAAGACATGTTGCCAAATGAATTCTAATGTTATTAGAGAAGGTTTATGTATGACATGATTGGCCTAGTTGCAACTTCTTTAAAAATGCTTATAAGGCTTGCTTGGCTTGGAAAAGCCATAAACACTTTTCAGTAACTACCCTGCTTGACCCCAGCAGTTCGGTGGTAGAAGTTGGCCAAATAGATGCATAATGCATTGCTCCCATAATTGATCATGGAGGCACCTAAGACCAGTTGATAACATAATAAGAGAGTGAACGACATTATTCAGAAGAAAAACAAGATGAAAAGTTAATTTACCAGAACTATATCTTCAATATAATCTGAAGCAGCTTTTTATGGAGATCAGTTGATTCAGAGTTTTGACTTGTTATTTAACTTTGGGATCAACTGATCTATTTATAATGTGACTGAAGTACCACTTGTCAATATTTGGTGGCATTTGGAAACAGAATAAAATTCAAGTTGCTACTTAATCTGGAAACGAGTAACATTTCCTGACAAACACCTGGAATGTGGATTCAATAAGGTCCTAAACTGGCATACTTGAATTACTATCATAAAAAATGGTAAGGATCAAGGCATATCAATGATTTTACTGTGATCCAATCTGCATGATTTGAGATTTGAAAGCCCTTATGTTGCTGAAGACCATATCATAGAGAGCATGTACTTATCTATTAGGAAGCAATGCTCTTTCATTAATTTGAAGATCCCTAAGCATCTGAGCATATAGCTTTTCAACTATTGAAAGATTATTAACTAATTTTTTTTATTAGTTTGCATTCTGCTTAATTTTGTTCAGTGTCTCATGTTTTTGTCTGATCTGCTCATCACAAATTTTCAACTAGTGAAACTGTGTTCTTGGAATGCTGCCTGTACATAATGAGTGGTCATCTTTTTTTGAGCTTCTTACCCATGGAGCTGCTGCTATCTGCTTTCATTCAAAGGTATGATTCCTCCACCTACGGGAAAAAAAGGAGAGAATTGAAGTGCTGTTCTTTCTCTGTACTTCCATTTCCCTTTTTAAGGCTTCATGAATACAAAATAAGTGAAACAGTAATGACGATAACAAAAACAATAAGCCTGATACCCTTTTAGAGGTACCCAGGAAGAAGAAAAGCATAAATCTATGTTATCTTCTCCTGGACTTGTACAAACATTAACATGTTTAAGATGCTTCAGAAGGATGATTGCTTCTTGTTGACCACCATTTGAGGCACTTGATTTATTTGTTTGCCATAAAAGCTAGAAATGACCATGGAATGATATTCCTTGTTGGCAAGAAAGTCAATTAAAGTGGGTTTGGAGAGGAATGGGAAAGCCATATAAAGTTTAATGTAGAATAATTCTCTGGGCAGAGAATCTTAGAATCAATGAATCAAAACATAGAATCTGTATATATTCTCGAAACTTTAAAGCCATGAAAAATGGGTTCGCCCCTTTACTGGAACGTGTTCTAGATGCCTTCTGAGCACCCATGATTAGCTATATGATTTTTCGGATAAGTTCTATTTGGCTAATTCTATCTTTCATTGCAGAGGTCATTTTTTCACCTTTGGTTCACACTTGCAAAATCAAAGGGTTAACTCGGATTATGGTGAACCCGAGTGTGTATTAAGAAGCATCATTATAAGGACGGCAAACTGGATTATCGTGTCTGGTTGAGATTGTGCGATAAACGTTGTGTGGAGCATTAATCTTGCTGATATTCTTAGTGTTTATTTATGCTTACTAATCTGATCTTTTGAAGGTGGAGATAAGGAAGCAGCCTATAAAGGTGATGCCTAAAGTCTTATTAGCTTAGAGAAACTGGAGAAGAGGAAGGAATATATGTCGAGCAAACGATTAACACAAGCTATCTGTGTATTCTTTTATTTAGGATTCGGGTTTAGGTGTATTGTTCAATAAATTAAGGAGTATCAAACTGTGCCTTTGTTTCTATTTTTCATTAATATTGTTTTCTTCTGAATTTATCATCTTACTCATTCATATAGATTGTCTTATTGTGGAATGAAAACTTGATGCCCTTTCTATCTGTCTCATTTAAGCATTTTGTAAAATTCAATGAAGTAATAAGTCTCCTTCCAAATAAATAAATAAATAATGGAGTAATAAGTCATAAATAAATAAAATATGTACTGTTTGAGGGATACTAAACTAGAAATAAAGAAAAAGAATGTCATGATGTTTTTTTTATACATGTTTAAAATTCAAGGTATTATTACTATACTCTAATAATAATTTTTATTGGGTGGTTCTATATGGATTTTACAACCTGCAAAATATTTTTTTTTTTGTAAGAACTCATTTAAACTGATTTAGGTATGAGTTTTAGCAAAAATGTAGATTTGTGGGATGTGGTATGGAGAGTGAGGCGTATTTCGTAACACCTTGTTGTGGTCATAATGGTTGTGTCGGACGCGATGAAAAAGTCTTCGATATTGGGACTAGTAGAAATAATGTGGACAAATGAAAACGTCGTTATATGGTAAATATAGAAGTGTGTAAGGTACCTATGATATGGGTTGCTTTACAAAGCAATAATTTGACATAAAAATGTGGTAAACGTTTGATCTTGGAAACAAACTCGCAACTTATAATGATACTAACTGATAAACAAGAGTCGCGATGCATACACTTCCTAGTTTGGTATGCCAAAACTTCTTTTTTTTAAAATCCGATGTATGTCGTTTGACATGTGTTCCAAAGGTTAATTCCTTCACAAATCATGTTAGTTTTAACTTTAGATTGGTGTTTAATGGTGTTACATGAAGATGAGTGGAAAACTTTGTGCTCACATTTATAGATACAATGTACAATTGATGAAAAATATTGTATATTTCAATCAAATCATACTTTTCAAAAAAATTGCATATCTTTAATGTACAATTTTATACATAGTCATATTTTTATGCACCATCTCTACTTCATTATTAATGATGCTTCTCACCTAAACCCTTCTTCACATCAACAATATGATTGTGTATGTTTTGCAAAATTTATTATTCACTAAAGTTATTTAATAAAGTGAATAATAGTTTGTTTAAAGGAACCTTAACCAACACTTTTGACCCTTTTGAAGTGCTTGAGAATAAAAACAAGCTCTTTGACAACCTTATTGTGTAAGCCTTCTCAATTGCACCTGATGCTGTCAAGTGTCACTTGCTGTAAGCCTGGTTCATCTTAAACACAATGCAAATAGATAGTAAACAAAATAAATTTTATGTACAATTTGATAGGATCACAGATATCAGTTGATAACTCATCTTCAAAGTGAAAAAAATTTCTAAAAACATATGTGATCACAATTATGATCCAAGGCAAGATAAAACATCAACCACAGGGAACAAAATCAAATGCAGCCTTCAAATCTGAAAGCATATGTGATCACAATTATGATACAAGGCAAGATAAACTGATGATTGAAGCTCAAGAGCACATGTTTCTTGATGCGAGTTTGTCGCCGTGCAATGTCACCTTCCAACAATCAGCTTGTAAGATGAATACAGAGCCAATCTTAGGAACGACTTTAAATTTATCATCTTGTGTAACAATCCCAAGAGTTTCAGCAGTTTCACGAATCATGATTCCGACAATTCCAATTAAAGCATCTACATTGCAAGCAACAACTCGAAGAATTGCGCCATGGAGGTCTGCATCCACAAGACGCTGAGCAATTTGATTTTTGCCAATACTCTTCAGAAGTTGAATCAAATAGCCTTTCCACATATCATGCATCGGCATGAACAGATCAAACTTTGCGAATTTATCAGGTAAGTCAAGAGATCCGATCTTCTTAAGTTGTCTCATCGACATATGTTTTCGTGATCGCTTTGATTGACTTCGCACAGCATTCAAACGAGAAGCGGATTTGCTACGCGATGAGACGAAATTATCAAGAAGAATGTAATTATCCATTTTTATGCTTTTAGATCCTTGCATGTACTTCTGAGCTGAATCGCCGCCCTGAAGAAGCTCATGTAAAACCCTATCAACTCCATTCTTTCCCTTACTACATACCTCTGGAGCAGCGATGATGAGATTTTCATCGACGGGTTGAGAAATTGGCAAGTAAATCGGATCATCTGGTTCCAAATCTTTTCTCGAGGCGGATGATTTATCAGAAGCCATCGCCATGGAAGAGAATGCGGATCTCGGACCGGTACCAGAGGGTTTCTCTTGCTGGAGGTGTTTTATATTGTTTTTTTGGTCTCGCTGTTGCATCTCAGCTTTGGCAAGCGCAAATCTTCGCTCCAGTGCCTCCATTGTTCGTTTATTTTGATCATCGTTTATCACTCCGGTGGACATCGTATCGGAGATTATGTGAACGGGTGATAGACGGAGCGGGCGAGGGTTTTGACGGTGGATTGATACAATGAGTGCGGCTAAGGTGACAACAATGGATTCTGAGAGCGATTGAAGAGGCAATCAAATCCCTTTTCCTCGGTTTCACGAGAGATTAGGGTTTTTCTACCGCGGCGGTTTACTCAGGGTTGTCTGAGAAGGCAGCGGCCGCTAAGGTGGATGTGGACCGTGCGGTTGTCTAATATTAGGGTTTTCTGATATATTATATGGGAAATTGCACAAAAAGTCCTCAACTTTAGGGTAGTTGTAAGATATCTACTTTTATTTTTCAATTTATGAAAATTGCACCAATCAATTATAGTGTTTGTTTTGATTTGAATGATAAAATAAGTATCTTTCAAGACGTTTTTTTATCCTTAATCTCGTATTACATCTCTTTAGCACTAATATTATTTAAAATCGATCTTCACAAATTTAAATGACATTATTGGGTAAATATTAATGAAAAATAAAAATTTATCTTTGACAATACTTGAGCTATTTCCCACCAAATTATTTGAAAGTTAATTACTTTATTTTATGTCATAAAATAATAATTTTTGATGAGTTTATCATTAAAAAGCATGACGATAGAGTCTTATTATTTATCAAGCTAAGCATATTTAGTTATTTACAATGTTTGAAAAAAAATCAATCTTACTGAAATCCCTTTAACCTATAACTTTTTCGAAAATATCAAATTATAATATGTGAGTTGGTTAAGTAGATACTTTATCTATCTTTCTGCATAAAGTAGGTACTTTTTGTTTTCTAGTAATAAAGTAGGCACCCTAATTTACGTAGTAAATGATCAAATTAGAAAATAATAATGATATTACCTGATACGTTAAAATAGGAAATAGTTCATACCAGTTGGACTAATTAAACTTTGTGTATTCTTTTGATGATACACAATATTAATACACAATTTTAATTACACAATAGTAATACATAATTTCAATTAGACAATAGTAATACATAATTTCAAAAAAAACACAATATTAATAAATAAAAGACTTGTGTAACCAAAAACGTTGTGTACGAGATACTCGAGCGATATAAAATGACTCGAGCATACATAATGTACCTACATATTATTCAGGAAAGAAATTCAGTGAAAGATATTTCGTACCCAAGGTTTTGGTTACACAAGTCTTTTATTTATTAATATTGCGTATTTGACATTATGTATCAATATTGTGTAATTGAAATTGTGTATTAATATTGTGTATTATCAAAAGAATACACAAAGTTTAATTAGTTCAACTGGTATAAGGGTGGGAGGGGCAACTCGTTCAGACTTCGAATAGTGGTAACTAATAAAATTAGAGGTTTTTACAAAATAAAAGTCCGTAAAAAAGAGTATACTACACTCAATTCTTTCAATTACCTTTCGTACCAAATTTTTACTGTTCAACCAAAGTAAAACTTTGATTTGGTGGAAGATGGGTCAATAATAGTTCAATGTCACACATAAAGCACCTTGGCTACGGCCCATAACTGCAAATAAGAGTTGCATTAACCTGATATTTCTTCGCTTATTCTAATTAACCTGTATTCATACACCACTTTAGACCCCTGGAACGATACTCACGGACCCGACCCTGAGTTGATGCACTGCGGGTCCACGACCCAGAGTACCGGTCCAGTTCAGTTCCTGTTCTATTACTAGTTCCTAAGTGAAAAAACAAGACAATCTTAAGAAATATATAAAACTTGAAACTCCTTCAATGATTTGTATGACAAACTTGAAACTCCTTCAATGACAGATTACAGAAAAGCCTTCTGCTCCGTGGAAATGAATATCATTTACTGACACCTATATTCAACCCACCATAACCCAAAAACCATTACTAAAAACAACCTCAATGACACAATTTTTCGAGTTTTGACAAACATCATACAGTAATTTTCATTTTATAGAGCTCAAATACCTTTAATACCATCTTAACTGTAGTAATTTGAAGAAATGGAGCCAATGTTTTCATAGGAAGTACCTTCCTTCAACTTCCCTTTTCTTCTTCTGATATCACTGCATTATCAGTTCTGTCTGTAGCTACTGGTGTAGAAGAAGCCTGATGCTCGTTGCCTTCACCGTCTGGTGTGACCTCTCTTGGAGAATGGTTGGTTGTGCTTGTTGCATCGACATTATCCCCCGTCAATAACGAAGCAGCTCTCGATGTATGAATATCAGAGACGTGATCATCCTGCTTTCTTTGGCCGTTCACAGCATGACAGTGTGGGCAAATATAGGTTACGTATGGGAAGTCTTCTTTACTTGCAAGTCCTGCATATATTATCAGATTCATTATAAACAATCTATTAAAGGGTGGCAAATTAGAAGGTTCCTCCATTTCTCAATGTTTGTCATTCTAGCATTCTTCTCAAATTTCAAGGAGACTTACAAACAACCATTATATCCTCATTTATTACTCTACTAACAATCTAATAATGATTATTAGGGTAAATGCGTGAAGTAGATGTCAAAAGGTCAATAATGACAAATATAATGACTAGGAGGTAGTATGAAACATGAATCACTTATCTTTTTGAGACCCAAAACAGCCCAGCAATGGAAAACTGAATACAGCAATGCATTAAACAGAAGGCTAATACCTACCGTTGTGCATATGGCAGTTGCCACAGATGAGAGCGTAGCACTGTGTTGGATCCTCTCCCACAAGCAATGCTGCTACTCGAGCTAACAGCCCCCCAGAATTAGGATCTGATTTCACTTGTTGATAATGATCCACATACAAAGGCTGGCTATGTTCGGCTATCTCCGCTCTCATTTGCTGCAACATTGTAGCATCATGATTATGCAAGGCGGGATTGCTTCCACCATTGTCAGGATGGCTGTGTGGTTGTTTCCTGTTTCGAAGCCCACCAGGTTGCTGCACATGTTCAACATCATTGCTTTTTCCAGTTGCACTGTGAGGGTTTGAGTCATCTCCAAGATATACTTTTAGGCCCGAATCTGCACCCAATTTGGATGCTAGAACGGTTGCAGCTGCTGCTTTTGCTGCAGGGTCTGTATCATATCTCTGCAAAATAAAAGGGACGCCAATATTACCTTGTCAAAATGGGGTTTCTTCAAAGAGGATAACAGAAAATACAGCTACTTCCATCAAGCTTTAGAGACAGCATAACATATGAGCCATCCATCCAATACAATACTTTGTCTGATCAAGTATATAGGGCGTTTAAGGTGTTTCCCACGTGATTTAAGAAAATAATAAGTCTGGTTAAATATCACGTCGATTAAAAAAACAGTCATGATTAAAAGTTAATGATTAAATACATACTGAAATTTGAGAGCAAAGTAAAGCATAGTACCGTAATTGGAATAGTTAATATGAAAGAGATATCATCGAAATACTAAAAAACATAAATGAAAACTATTAACTTAAAGTCTTTTAATAATTTAGAGATTAGAAATTTCATTGAAAATAGACTACAAGTCTACATAAGATGAAGATAAATTAAAAGATTGATTAATAATCCGCTGGCGCCTGATCATTATTTCTCTTACATATACTTGATTGGAGAAATATACCTGGAAACATTTTGTTGCTGAACCATTTGTTTGGTTGACAATGTTTATATTTTACACATGACTGATGACTCTTACTTTGTCCAAGTACTTTGACTGCAATTCACGTAAATTCCTATTTTCTATTCAACAAGTTTACACATTCCCTCCCCCCTCCCAAAAAAAAGAACAGGAAAGAGTAATACAGGTCAAAATTCAAGTGTTACTGACCTGAATGAGCTGTTGTGTGATATAGTAATTAGTCCTCTCCTTTAGTTCATCAATTTTGGATTGCCTTTCATCCCTAAGCTTTTCCAAAGTTTTCTGATCCTTGCGCTCGCCTAATCAGTGAAATAGCGTTTTCAAGCAAGTCAGGACAGCATCAAGCTAGAAATATAAATCAATCTCTTCTGTTGGCATAAAAATTATGGATTGAGTTTTGAATATTGGTAACAGGAATGACTAATAGTCGATATAGTATTCCAGTGAAGAGGAATTAAACATAAAACAGAAAAATACAAGATTCAGCCAGAATTATCCATAAGCAACGCTTGTCATTGCACACAACATAACTATTCATCTACCAACATACAGATTATTTCACAAACAGGCATGTAGATGGAATAAGACAAGTTGCAATATTGCTGGATCAACCAGATATTTGCTGAATAATCCCTTTCCTATGAAAGGAATTTCTTCTATACAGAACAACAGACACTTAATGTATAATTCAGAAAGCTAACAGCATTTTTTACCCTGGATAAAAGAACCATTCAAATAAGGCAGCCTATAATATAAACATCCAAAGAATTTTATAGCACTCACGCATATTGCTTAAGTTCATGAGGATGGTGTATGTGACATATGATAACACTGGTAGAAGAAACATTGGTAGAACTCGGAATGCCCTATTCTTCCAGTCTGATGCTGATGCTGCAGTCAAGATAGCAAAACCCACCGCGATTAACTGAAAATGACACAAAATAGTAACAAATTTAATCCAGCTTCAAATTAACCATGCCAAACATCACTATGAAACTCAAGATTAATCCAGCTTCAAATTAACAATTAGAGTGGTAAAATTTGGAGGGGTATACAAAACAAAAGCTCATAAAAAAAGTCCACATCATTCTATACTTCCAAGATTACTAGCCAATTGCAGTATATTGTTTTCTACTCTTCCACACTTCCAAGATTACTAGCTAATTGCAGAATATAAATATTATGCACCGGATCAAAACATTCCGTCTTTTAAAATCACAAACTTCCATGGGTTTCATGATAGCAATTGAAAAGGCTCACTTAGTTTTCAATTTCAACCAACAAAAACTACTCCACTAGCAGATAATCAGCTCAGTCAACTTCAGCAGATTACATCAATAAACACTAATCACATTCAACGCAGATTGCAGGTGAATACACCTAATATACTTCTAATCTTCCAGGTTCAGTGCATCCAATAAATCAAACTAGATCCATATCTATCACAAGATATATTAAAGAACCTCACAGCTGATAATGAAAGGAAGGATCCTTGATCAGAAGAACTAAAATTACCTCCAAAAGTACAGAAAAGAGAATCAGACGCTTTCTCATCCTCCCCCAGCTGTGTGACCTTCTTCTCATTCTCGATAACAAAGCAGCCTCTTCTTTAGATATGCGCTCCAATCTCCTCTCAAAATCATCATCACGGGATCCAAATACTCCATGCCAAATCCGAGAGATCAATCCCCTCTGCTTCTTCTTTGACGTCGTCTTAACATCCTTAGTTTTCTCCTCAACAACTGCCGTGTCTGATTTTTCAGCAATATCTACATCCTTAACCGTTTCACCAGCCATTTCTGATTATCCAAAAGTGCACGAACCCAAACATGAATTAGCAATGACAAATTTTCGAAAGAACAAGCGAAAATTCTATTGAAGTTCTACAGAGCAAACGAAGTACCGATTCCACAAGCAAGGAAGTATTCATAACTGAAAACTAGAAGAAAAGCATCTGGAACATGGACCAATGAACAAATAGCAGATTCGATCTGAAAATTACCAGAAATAACGAACAATATAGCTTCAACAGTGTGAATAGCAGGATTCGCCGATCTCGAGACTTTGGAGGACCAAGGATGAATAATTGCCTCCTCGATCTGACCTTAAAAGCAGCGTTTCCGATAGCTTTGGTAGAATCGGCGATTGGGAGCCTTAAATTTACTAATCAATCCTAGAACAAGGTCGTCTCCGATTTGCAATATCTCAATGCAACGAAAGAGAGAGGAATGGAGAAACAGGTGGACTACGGTCACCGACCACTTTACGTGCTGATACGTATTCAACCAGCAAGAGAAAGAATTTGGGAAAGAATTCAAATTAATCAAAAATATTGTCCGGAAATTCTAAATGATTTGTTTTCCTCAACTTCAGAAGGCTAAATTTTATAAATTTATTAAAAGTTTAGAAAATACAAACTTAGATCAAAGGATTTTTTTTAAAAAAAAAGAAAAGAAAAAGATGTTAATTATTAGTGATTTTATAATAATGTTGGGTTCACTAAGATGAAATTTTACGAACTTTAATTCGATATAATCACGTGTTTGATGTTTGAGTTGACGTTCTAAGTTAAAAAACATAAAATAAAGGGCAAATTTGGTTAGTAGGCTATTTAGATAAATAGTGATAGTAAGTAGGCTTTTTTATTTTTCAATTAAGTAAATATACCCCTCTTATTTTTTTTTACGGTCAAAGCTTCTCCATCCTCTTATTTTCTTCTTTCTTCCAAATGTTTTTTAAAAACTGAATTTCTTTTTGTATTTTCTTTTATTAATTTTTTTTATCTTTTTTATTTTCTTTATTTTTTATTTATTTTCTAGAATGAAGAATTTTTTCACACACCGGAATTATCACATACCGGAATTATCACATACCGGAATTTCCACATACCGGAATTTCACATACCGGAATTTTCACATACCGGACCGGAATTTTACATACCGGAATTATCACATACCGGAATTATCACATACCGGAATTATCACATACCGGATTTTCACATACTGAAATTTTCACATACCATAATTTTCACATACCGGAATTTCACATACCGGATTTTCACATACCAGAATTTCACATACCGGACATTTACATACCAAAATTTACATACCGGAATGAATTTTTAATTGTCTAATATTTAATTTTGCAAATTTTAGGGGGCTCGTTGTAATTTTGCAATTTTTTTATTGTAATTTGCGTATATGATGACGGTTTGCAAAAATGGGTCCATCACCGTCTCCTTTGGTTTCCAAAATACTTGTTCTTTTTCCCAGTTGACAATGACAAATTGACAAGACGTGGAGGAGTTGAGCATTATTTGAGTCGAAAATTATATGTTAAAATTGTCTCAAAAATAAAAGTATTATGTAAACAAAAATAAATAGCGGACAGAAAGCACAAGGATCAAGTGCTGATTGTGCCGCTAGTTTTAATTCAGAAATTTCTGGAATGAAATTTCTGGTATGAACTTTTCGTATGAAATTTCTGGTATGAAAAATTCTGGTATGAAAAAATTCTGGTATGAAAAAAATTCTGGTATGAAAAAAATTCTGGTATGAAATTTCTGGTATGAACTTTTCGTATGATAATTTCTGGTATGAAATTTCTGGTATGAAAATTCTGGTATGAGAATTTCCGGTATGAGAAATTCAGTCCAGAAAATAAAAAAGAAAATAAAAAATAAATAATAAAGGTAAGAAAAATAATAAAAGAAAACAAATTCAGTAATTAAAAATTAAAAATTATACTTATATAACAAATAACAAACATCATTTATTATTTCTTTCTAATAGAAGGGTTAATAATTTTTACCTACTATTAAATGAAAGTGGTAAAAAATTTGGGGTACATTTTTTTAAACAAAAACTAAAAAAAGCCTAGTATGTCAAATTCTCCCTAAAATAAATTTGTCATTGTATGTGTTAAGGTATCATAATACTGCTAAAATTTATCAAATATATCTTTACACGTATAAAATGACACAAATATATGACTTACGCACTTAAAATGTCACAACAAGTGTAAAGTATAACTAAACATACATTGAAGGTCAAGTGTTACAATTATCGTGTCACAATACTTTTAGGGCCCGTTTGATTCCAACTCCGAAAACGGAAACGGAATATAAACGAATTTAGCTCATATGTATATTCTTATTCACGAAATTTTATGGAATCATTTAATGCATTTGACTCCCCACATTTTGTTTCCCGGTATAAAAAGTAATCAATGCAACTCCAATTATTTCAAAACACAAGGAATGATTCCAAAAACTTTCATGAGCAAGGATATGCATATGTACAAGATTCGTTTCCATTCTATTTTCGATTTCGGACGGACTCAATAAATATATGATCACGGGCAAACATTTAAAACTCCACGTTGTATAGGTTAACTACATTCACAAAAATATGAAAGCAATATTTTTTCATCGGTTACCAATATTCAGTTGGTCTAGTGGGATGTGGTGGTAGGCTTTGGTGGCATGTATGGAAAAACTGATATTGGGAGGGTATCGCCCAACAATGGGCCACGACTTTCTACCCGATCCAGACGTAGATCGGCTAAGCCGATCGAACCGAAAAATCTACGTAACCTTCTACAAAAAAATATTTTTCACCGGTTTCATGAAGAATTGAACTTGTCGACCATAAGTTAGTTGAGTCAACTAATGACCTAAACCCCATACTTAAATATGTGCATAACTGAACTTAATTAATGAGCATATGCATACCTACATGGCTACATACATGTAGACCCACAGGTTATATTAGTCCACCTAACTTTCACCGACTCGAACTCACCGGCCACGTCATCTACTTGCTCGGCCCATATAACAGCCCAATAAGCCCAATAGAAAATGGACTCTAACTTTGACGGCCCATTTAACAACCCAAAATCCACTTCAAGCAAGAGCTATAAATTTGACAGCCCATATAACAACCCGAAATCCACCTTAAGTAAGAGCTCTAATTTTGGCAGCCCCTCGAGGGTGTCATGGTAACAAAATTAAGTAAGGCACAAAAAAGCCCGATAAAGGTTGGGTTAAGTCGCATTGTGCCTCGATTAAGCATTAGTAAATCTCGCATCGGGTACTTAACATGTCTCTTTCAAGATCAGTTATTCTTTCTTGTTCTACAATGAAAATGTTTAGGTTGGCTTATCTCATAGAGATAGTGCAACATAAAGCATTTTTGCGATTGTGCAGATGAGAAACACGAAGTTTGAAATTATTAGAAAATTTGGTGTTTGATGTCGAGATACTCAATTGGGTCAATCAGTCAGAAATATAGTTGATTTCTCTAAAAATATGATTAATCTGAATTTCATATAAAAAAAATAGAGATCTAAAATGAAGTTGTAAAATCATCTCGGCCTTTCACAAATAGATCCAAAAAGCTCAAAGTGTCTTCATAAGAGTATGTACAACAGTCAACAGATACTCTATTTTAGAAAATGTCAGACTTTGGGGAAATTTTAAGGGGTTTTTTTATCCAACAAATTTCCTATCACAATCCCTAAAATAAGGAGCTTGGGGAAATTATGCATTTGTTTTCCTATATTTGCATCAAGGAGAAGCTTCTCCAAATACCTCTCACCTACAACATTTAACAGTTTTTATCTTTATTTTAAAATAAAAAATTAAATATATACATGACTCCCTAATCCCTATTATTGAGAAGCTATTGGGTTTAAGATAAAAATAATTTAGAGAAAACGAAATTTTTTTCTCCATTTTGAAGTATTTTGGAGAAGTTGTTGCACATGCCCTAACATTCAATCTGTCTCCTTGATTTGATCTTTTGGGTTTGTAGTACAATAGCTTTTTGTCAATTTTAACTCTAAAATCACTTAATCGTGATTACACCTTAGATGAAGATATTCTAAACCTTTGCTCCAAGTCCATCCCTTTATCTGAACGGGTGGACCAACCCGACTTTAACCATATATAGTCACAACTATAGATGTATTTCATGACATTATACATTCCTTCGCTACCGAAAGTCATTGCATTAAATCTTATATTGATCTACATAAATCAAAAATCTTTGAAAATTCTATTTCTTAATTATTCTTCAATAATAATACAAGTAATAGTTTTTTTTCTCCCATTCTCATGCCTGCGGCCTGATTTTGAATGCCCAATAAATAATACAGCTCATTGAGAAATTAATACATTTCTCAAACCTACCTAGCAAGCTGAAGTTATTAGTTATATAATTCCTCTTCAGTCTTGACTTATACCAAATAATATTACAACTTTTATTTTCTAAACAAATAGTAGTGACATTAATCATGTAGGCACCTCATCGCCTTCAATGTATATTTTCTCATATATATAAATTAATAGGCTCAAAGAAAATTTCACGTCTACAAACAATATTGCTATTCGTACCACATGTTTCAAGGTATTTATACTCGTGGTCTGGCTATGTCTGACGTACACGTAGCAATAAGTTGATTTCGTTAAAAAAAATATAGGAAAATGGCTACACATACGCCATGTGTACACGTAGTCCTACTACGCATACGTCATGCGTAGTCGCCCATATCAAAAATTTCGATAAAAATACTAAGGAAAAAAAATTACGCCTACACCTCGCGTAGCCTTAGCAGGGTAAAAACAAATCTTTTTTTCTTACTACCGAGTACGCATAGTACAAAACCGTGGTACGAATAACATAACCGTCTACAAATGAGCAACTAACTAAAAATATAACGTTAAAAACTATTTTTAGAAATACTTATTCAAATTAAATTTCTGAACCTATGTTTTAGTGGTATAAATTATTTTTTTAATTATATGAACTCATAAAAAGACTATTGTCACTTGAAATACTTAAATTCTATAAAATTATTAAAACTAATATTGAATTTTAGAAAAAATCCCATTTACAAAAATGTTAATATATATGATATCAATATATAGAGTTGCGATCATGTAAAAACATTTCTTACAACAACGAGTAAACGTTTGATCTATAATAATAATAATTATTTTTAAGTTGGACAAATGTATTGAACGTGGGTTTTGAGGGGTATGGCCGCACACACATAACGCACGATCATACATTTTTTGTGGTGTTGATCTTGCTTTAGAATTTGTGTGGTGTCAATTGTACATATAAGGTGCACGATCGTAAGTGTTTATGGTGCACAAATGAACAACACGAATGTGCACCTTGTTCGTTTGAAATACTTTTGTAAAAACAATTTTTTATTCATATGTAGAGTTCAAACTTGTTCAAAAAATTTTGATATATTGTTCATGATTTGCTTACGTTGTACAGTCCATCCAAATGAATAAATAACGAGAGACGTAAATAACAAGATTCATTGCCGCACAATCCTAAGCCTTTTAATGAAACGATCATACAATCATGGGCCTTATTATCATGAAAATTGTGCTCATTGTAATCAACACTATCGAATTTACAAAGCGAACAATCATACATCTCAAACTCAACCCGGAACAAACGATGCAATAAAAACCGTTGTTTTTTTATCCAACCATTCTCACACATTTTCACTATTTACCTAAGGATGGTTTCCCTTATCTTATCCATATATAAAATTAATAAATAAACAAATTAAATTACAATTTTAAGAGAAGGGAGCACGAGGGGTATTTATGTCAATGTAAACCAAAGATTGGAATCTACATTTGGAGGTGGAGTTTGATGAGAGGTACAAGCGCGTACACTGTAGTGTACTATGTACAACCGAATTTTCGGTCATCAATAATGATTTTTTTTTTTTTTTTTTTTTATAAAAATTCTTGGATGTTTGTGTTATGTAAGTGTAAACTTGGTTTTGATGGTACATATATTTCTTCTTTTAAAGATTTGTTTTTATAGTTAGGTAAAAGAATTTACTCAACCTCAATAATGCAAAAGGGACAAAGTATGCTTTTTGTAACACATCATTAATCCATGTGATCAACTTTATAAGTCTAAACATTAAGGATTATCACTCATAATCTTTATATCTTTATATATATATTGGGTTGACTCCCATGTAAACAGCTCTTACCCTGTAAAATGAGAACAAATTGTATTCGTTAGATCGTTAAATAGATGGATGAGATTAAGCAATATTAAAAGAAAAAAAAATCATGTGATTAGTGGAATAAATATTCGTCGAACCTGACTCATGTATTCGGTGGTATAATCACATTTATTTGTCGGTATAGTCACATATATTTGGTGTTTACATGTTCACATTGTAATAGCTGTTTACATGAGTCAGTATATATATATATATATATATATATATATATATATATATATATATATATATATATATATATATATCAGGTAAACATTTAGTTACTTTAACACAATCTTTTACTTATTATAATTAAAAATATAAATAAAAATATTTAGTTATTCGATTTAACAAAATTTAATTAATTAAAATAGAAAAAAAAAAAATAATCTTTAAATTTTCATATTTTTTTTGCCATGTTCACTAATTTTATCTATATTTTTTGATTGAAAAATTAGGTGTCTAGTTAATTTACAAGTTATAAAATGTGTCTTATTTCACCAATGTTATCGATTACGAAATAACACGTAAGAACCAATCCTGGCCGTACATCCACGTGGACTGTGAAAGTACTACTTTAATTCCATAATAAAATAAGTCATTTTCTATTAATTTATTAATGAGGGAAACAATAAATATATCTGTTTAACTTTAATCCACCTAATAAATTGAAGATTCGTTCGACGGCTGAGATGAGCGAAATATAAGGGCGTCAATCACTCCGACACGTACGATTCTTCACCTCTCAACAAACAAAAATAAATAAAGGGAAAAAGGTTAGCCAATGGGAAAGCGGGAAACAACTTTGAGGTCCGTTTTGAGTGGCGGGCCCACAAAACGGGCCCCGATCCGAACTGGCAAAAACGGCCATGTGACCCTGTTTGTTCAGTGTTTGCCCGTTTGCCGTGATTGGCGACGTACCGGGTCAGGTTGGACCACCAAACAGGAGTTCATTAACGGGCCATTCATTATCCACGGATAGCCCGATAACCCGTATTTGAATTATGCGTCATTTCATCACCACAGCGGAGAACAAAGCTAGACTTGTATGATAGCCTACGTTTTTTTGTTTTTTTTGACGATAAAAAAGAGTGGTATAGTAATTTTTATTTTTTTAAAAAAAAGAAAAACAGTTAGATGAACTAGACCAAACACTATCTAATGAATCAAGATGCCAATTAAATCGGCAGACAGATTAACCGTCATGAGTGATTCGGCCGGATTTATCAAACTTTACAAAAAAAAAAAGTTTTGAGAGTCTTATTTCTTGTTATCTTAGGTCATGAAGTCCTATGGTCGATTTGTGAGATTCTCAAGATATCTTGGTGTTAGTTTGTAAAAACAGTTTACGTCAAGTACATTTGAAGACGACTTGCCCTAATTCGTTTACATTCCTCTAGAAAAAACACAGTTATTAAAAATAACGAAAGGGGTTAAATAGTCATCGTTCAATTAAAAAAAAACAGTTAGCCTGATCTCTAACATCATCACATATAGATCGAAACCGTAAAACACGTGCAAACAAGTCTTACAATTAACATAAACCATATTCAAATCAAAACCATTAGCACGTGTTTGCATTCGTAATATAGGCAAAATAATAAGTTGGTAAAAAAAAAAACTCTTCCATCCTTAACGATAAACTTACATTCGAATCATGTAATCGAGTAATTTTATAATCGACGAGGGAACACTTCATTTTTAGTTTTATATCTATTTAAAATGATTGAAATATTAAATTGCACCAAAATTGGACCCAAAAACACATTGTACCACGTACCATTACACCCTCAAGGTTTATATAAATTGATGCAAAATGTGTCCACATATATATATATATATATATATATATATATATATATATATATATATATATATATATATATATATATATATATATATATATATATATATATATATATATATATATATATATCCCAGTACGTGCCTGCATGCATGATGATACCGTTGGTAGATCACCTCCAACTTATAGGCAAAGAAGACTTCATGCATAAGTAGTGTACGTTAAATCGTGATTATTACTACCGTAATTGTAATTGAATTACAAGGTATTATGTACTTGAAAAACCTTTTTTAACTGTTTTTTGTTCAACTTTTGACTAATAAAATTAAAACTGTTTGTAGCGTAACTAGCGTTATTATAAGAAAAGAAAATGTTTTATAAATTAGTATAAAATTCCATACATCTAACTGGCTAACCCTCATTAAAGTAATTTATACGCTCTACGAAAAAAAAAATAAGTGTCGTTTTATCATTAGATATTTGGTCACAATTATATGTCGTTTTAAGTTTTCTAGGCCAATAAATGAACAATAATTATAAGAAATGTTCTTGAAAATTGGTGTAAATGATTAAATTTAGTTTAGAATCTTTTTCGACATGAAAAGACGATGTTCTAACCACTTTATTTGTTCAAAAGAAGGTTGAATATTAATAAGCGATAAGTTTAGGAAAAAATTTATAAAATTTATGTTATTTAATATTTTTTTTAAAATTGTGTCAAAGTTTAAAATGACAGTTAATTATTATGATCAAAGCGAGTAAAAAAAATCCGTAAACTTCGTAGCCTTTCATAACTAGTGAAAAAGAACAAAACCCTAGAAGAACCGTTATCAATAATATGTACGAGATGCTTAAATTATTTAGGGAACACTATAGCCAAAACATAACATGGACCTATAGCTATAACTAAATGTGGCGCCTAATGCTAATTGGCAACCTTTGTAAAAAAGACAATATAACCTTAGGTCCTTAACCACCGTTTTTCGTATGAAATTATGGTCCGAACTAAGACCAACTCGTATATGATCCATGCCATAAGCATTTGTTTTTACATTATTGTCCGGTCAGGTCCATGTAGGGCTGCACAGGTTTGGACCGTACCGGAAAATCGGACCGGACCGGAAATTACGATCCGGTCCGGTCCAAACCCGGACCGGACAAGATTGGACTAGACCATTACGGTCCGGTCCGGTCCGAGAGTTTACGGTCCGGTCCTGACCGTTTGAACAACCATAGGTCCACCGTCCACGTCAATAGTATTATGGTCCGAACTAGAATATACCCTATTATTCCATAAACCCTAATTACGACCTATTTTAGTATTTGAATTAGACCGTCCCGTTAGTCCGATTCCATTATTATAAACAAATTCCGGTCTACCGGTCTAGGCCAAGCCGTAAATTTCGATCCGAACATCCACAAACTATATGCACAACTTTATCTAAAAAGATTGAAATTTTCAAAAGAATCATGCATGTAATCATTTTTAAAAAAGTCATAATCCTACTTAGATCCTCTATAAAGACCCCTATTAGTAAAGTCATTATGCATGTCCATTTCAATTTGGTGGTTCCCATTTGGACTTCATATTGCACATGGGTGCACAAGCCTTTGTTCTCTCCTATCCATGTCACTAATGAATACCCATTTTTCAATCACTCTTAGGGCCCGTTTGGTTCCAACTCCGGAAACGGAATGTAAACGAATTTAGTCCATATGTATATCCTTATCCATGAAGTTTCGTGGAATCATTCCTTGGAGATTAATGCAAAATACACTTGCTCCCTCACATTTTGTTACCCTATAGGGTATCAAAAGTAATCAAATTCTACTTCAATTCCTTCAAACCACAAGGAATGATTCCACAAACTTTCATGAACAATGATATACATATGGACTAGATTCGTTTCCATTCCGTTTCTGATTCCGGAGTTAAAATCAATCGGGCCCTTAACTCGAACAATATTTCATAATCTATAAAATGAACCACAAGTAGTTGTCATCAAGAAGGTCCAATTCTTGGTCTTTTTTGTTCTTAATAGAATTTGGTTATAAGTCTCCAAGGTAATAATAAGACATGACTAACAATAGATGTAAGTTGTGACTTATTTGATGACATTAATAGGGAGACAAGTGGGTTTTAAGTTGCTTGCAAGAGACCCACTTGAAGTGTGACATTGTGTGGATTCGTACACTTTAGTTTCTTCTAAGACTTATCGAACTTAGGGCCCGTTTGGTTTGAACTCCGGAATCGGAAACGGAATGGAAACGAATCTAGTCCATATGTATACCCTTATTTATAAAAGTTGTTGGAATCATTCCTTGTGATTTGAAGTAATTGAAGTTGAATTTGACTACTTTTGATACCCTATAGGGTAACAAAATATGGGGAGACAAGTGCATTTTGCATGTAAACACAAGGAATGATTCCATAGAATTTCTTGAATATGGATTTACATATGGACTAAATTCGTTTCCATTCCGTTTCCGTTTCCGGAGTTGGAATCAAACGGGCCCTTAAATTCTTTGGGGAAAAATCTAGGGTTTTGACATCGCATGTGCTTTACAATTTGCTTGTACACCTCATTTGGTCGAAAGAGATTTAAGACTTATCCAAATTTGTTGTTAATTGACTTGTATTTCGTTCTTGATTATAGTAACAATCAAATCTAACTTTATTTGAAATGAAAAGGAGATTATAATATCCAAATAATCAATAATATACGAGCGGGATGTTTAAAAATGGTTATCTCGATATTTCTTACCAATCAAACATGTTATAAATCAACCCGATTAGAGTAAATGATAAATTTCGGAGTAAAAGTATGAAATTTGTGTGTTCGATTTTGTTCATATACAACATGTCTCATTTTTTACTTGTAATTGTTACTTTAACCGACTACATGAGTTGTGGGGCGGTGTAGACGTCTAGACATTTCTCAAGTAAATATCACTTTGTATGATTGTGTCATGTAAACTTGATCATCTGCATCCAAAACCCAAACTAGGGTTTTGTATCCGGACAGATGGACCAAAGTTTTCACAAACCCCGGACCTAGACCGGACCATTTTGAATTTAAACCAACTCGGTATTGATCTTTCGAGCATGATGGCCGAATGCTTACCGCGTGAAAAAGACGGCGCAACTTCGTATTGAATTTTAGTCTTCTATAGATTCAAAGTTGTATACATCTATACTTCTATAGAACCTATTTCTAAAGTGTAACGTTTTTAGTTACACTAGTATAACTAAAATGGGTTCATATCCGACATGATTCATCTTTTCATGTAATTGTCACTTTAAATAGTCGTACAAATATCACTTTGCACGATTGTATCATATAAACTCGATCATCTGTACCCAAACCCGGGTTCTATATATACGAACCAAGACCGGACCATTTCAGTCCATTCTGAATTTAGACCGGCTCGGTCTTGTATTTTCGAGCATGATGGCCGAAAGCTTACCCGCGTGAAAAAGACGGCCCAACTTCGTATTGAATTTTAGTCTTCTATAGATTCAAAGTCGTATATATCTATACTTCTAATGAACCTCTTTCTAAAGTGTAACGTTTTTAGTTATACTAATGTCATTAAAAAGAACCAATACTCAGTTGGTCTAGTGGGATGCGGTGTTAGACTCCTTAAGTGGTTAGTCTCGAGATTCGAGTTCGAATCCTCCCGGCAGCATGTATCCCAGCAATGGCAATGGCCACGATTTACTTCCCGATCCGGACGTAGATCGATCGAACCGAGTGACCTATGTACCTCTTAAAAAGAATGATAATAAAAGTCTTGTCTTCGACCAAACAGCTTGAAATGCTCCCTAAGTAAGCTACTTCCCGATCCGGACGTAGATCGATCGAACCGAGTGACCTATGTACCTCTTAAAAAGAATGATAATAAAAGTCTTGTCTTCGACCACACAGCTTGAAATGCTCCCTAAGTAAGCTACTTAATCATCTGGTCCTGAATATGAAATAATTAAAATCTCTATCATCAAATTGAACATACTACAATTGAATTTTTTTAAGCACTTTAATCGCATTATTTGACCTGAAAGGTCCAATTCAAATATTCAACTAGTCAGTGTAGCTTGCCTTAGCTTTCAGGCTCTTACAAGCATCCCCAATTTTAGGCCAAATTTTGGACTTGGACTCAAAAAGAATTGATAATACCTCAAAATCAATAAGCATATGTTGATGTTTTTATTATATTAGGTTAGATATAAGTATACTTATGGACCGTTTTGTTGTAATTACATACAAACAACAAATATAATCTACATCAAATATAAATTAATCTATAGGGTGGAGGTTTTTCTTTTCTAATTATAACATTTTTTTCTACCAATTTGAATTTTCGATATGATTATAAAATGTATCAATTACCTACATATTTACTTGAAATTGCACAAAAAATCAAAAAAAATTTGAGGTATTAAACGTATAACTATTAAATAAGGATATATATATGAAATAAACTAATTAGTTTCTATTCTGTTTCTTTTTTTTTCCTTTGATACAACCAAACGAGTCATTAAATTCAATGGGTTTGTTGTTAATATTATAATGAAATAAGAAATGAAAAAACAAATCCGAGGGTGTATTTGGTAGATAGGAATTATTGGGGGTTATTGAGGATTGTGAGATTATGAGATGAATATTTTGAAATAATCCTCATTAATCATAACAAACTAATCTATAATTGACTACCCAATTCGCCTGTAATGATTATGTGTCCGTTGGGTATGCATGAGAGATTATTTTGGGATTATTATTTTCAATAATTTTCCAATAATCTTGATAATATATGTGTATGGGGTACTTTTTGGGGGCCAAAATAATCTGGGTATAATAATCCCTCAAATAACCTCATATACATGCCTCACCGAACACACCCTGTGTTTGAAGGCATCACTAAGTCAGGGTTTTACACTATTTTTTTTGTTCATTTTGTTTTTGTTGATAATGGAAAGCGGTTAGAATGACTAATCTTCTAGAGGTAGTTCATCCTAAAGCATTCTTTCGGATGTGAACGTAAAGTTCGGGATCATCAGATAAACAGGTGTTGGGGGTCGAAAATCTCATATGGGTTAAACGGTCAACAACACAATTTATCTCTCTGAAAATATGTTTGATATGGACTTCTCGAAAGAACGAAGATCCAAATATACATGAACTTCAACCTTAATCTTGTCTGGTACGGGTCCTTTTATTGCACGTTTTCATTATAAATAACTTTTTAATCCCTTTCATTTTTAACCGATTCAGATTGATCCGAACCCAAAACTTTCTGATCGAATACTAAATCTATTACCTCAATTCTAAATCGGTCCAATCCGTCCAAAAACTCGCATGGACCTGAAATTGTGGACTTAATCCATATCATCACCTCACCCGAAAAACAAGTCTTTCTTACTTTTCCTAAATCAACTAGTTTGGTTATTTTTTTTATTATTTTCTGAAAGGTTGATAAGTAACATCTCCATACTAACCACTTAATGAGTCTAAACACCACATCCAACCAGATCAACTGAGTATCGTTGACTAGTTTGGTTATTGCTCGAACTCTTAGGTATCGGTCAATTTACGCAAATGTTAAAACCCTAATCTTTTTTATAAAGAAAGAAATCACGCATAGATAGAGGAGATCTTGGTAACAGGCACACTTGGCCTACGAAATCTCCCTTTATGCCTTTCATGTGTAAAGATGGTATCGAGTGAAAAGTGCAACAAAGAAAGGAAGGTGGGCTCGTGACTTGTATCGACTCATTTAGCGTCTATGTAAAGCCAAGTTCAAATATACTTCATTCTTATTGTGGGGTCTTTTTCTTCTCTTGTTACTTATAAGTTATGTATTTTGATTTTTGTGTGGTATTCCTTAAAACATGCCTCATATGGCATTTTTTTTTATTTATTTGGATTGAGTTATATAATTGAATGAAAGACTTGAAAGGCAAGTAAGCATATACAAATATATAGAAATGTGAACATGTACGAGAATTTTACTAGTATATGACGGATAAAGAACTATCTAGTTTGAAAAAGGTGGATGAAAATCCGAAAAATTAAGTAGAATGATGAGATGATACACCTGAAAATCTTGGATTTTGTATATTTAGAACTAAAATCACAAAATATGTTAGTCTTGTTGGTGTTTATTTAATAATAACACGTTATATAAATAGTATTTGAATCTTATTTATTGATTTTAAAATATAAATTATGTCCTACATATGTGAAAAATACTTTAAAACCACATTATAATTTAACAATATTCACCACTTTCAACCACTTGTGGATGAGCTCGAACCGCCTGATCACTCGAAATAGCTTAACCCCTTATAATTCGAAAAAGTTATATGATTTGAAAAGGTGGATGAAAAACTGAAAAATAGGGTGAAATATGGGATAAATCGAAGGTCTTATATTCATTAGCCGAACGATACACCCGAAAATCTTGAATATTGTATACCTAGCCTTAAAATCACATAAATATGTTAGTCTTATTAGTGCTTGTGATATAATAACACGTTATAAATAGTATTTGAATCTTACTTCTTGATTTAAAATATTATCTATGTCTTACGTGTGTGAAAATACTTCAAAAACACATTATATTTTAACAATATTCACAACTTTCAACCACCTACAGATGAGCTCGAACCGCCTGGTAATAGCCTAACCCCTTGTCATCCGAAAAAGTTATATGATCTGAAAAGATGGAAGAAAATCCGAAAAACTATGATAATGTATGAGATAAATCGAAGGTCTTATATTCATTACCGGAATGATACACCCGAAAATTATTTTACCAAATTGGTTTATACGTTAATATCACGAAGGGTGGAGGAATCCGAGGGCATAATATGAATGATATATCAAAAATTTTATTATAATATGTAAAAGATGTAATTCATTGTCATTATTAATACTAATTGCTATCCAAACCTTAAGTACTCCCATGTGAAGGGAATTAAGCTCAATTAACTTTAACCCAACACAATAAACCATGCTAATTTAATTTTATGTACCATTACGTAAAAGTTTATAACTAACTGTAGTTGGTTATATGCATGGTAGGGTATATTGTTCTTGCTTTTTTCCCACGCAACCATTCTGTTCGTCCCTAATCAAGATGCCATATTTTTTTATTTTTTTTAAATGAAAAGCGGTTCAAAATTATTTGATGGTGCGCCGTCTAGTGGGTCGAAAGGTCGAAAAAATTGACAGACGGTCAAACCGTCACGAAAGATCACAAATAAAAGAGAAGAAAAACACGAAAATACATCAAAATGAACCGAAAGCAAAAAAAAGTTTTCAAGTAAAAACAGGATGATCCAGTCAGCAAGAATAATATTTATTGTTGTAGAATAATTTTAAAATTTTGGATAAAATATAGTAGAATGGGAAGGGTTATATTGAAGATAATGAAAATAGTGCTTTAAAAATACATATAATAAATGAAAAGTAGTTAAAATCAATTTATAGAAATTTCATCATTAATAATATTTATAATACGGTACAATGTGCATCAAAAATTTGAGGATCTAATGTACGTCAAACATTATAAAAAGAGGGAGTAATATGTTTGTTGATCTCAAGGTTTCGGTATCATAAATTATCGAAAGATCAAATTTTATATATTCGAATTAGATTATTGAAAAGAATAAATTTAAAGAGTTTTACGAAAACATTTTTTAAAATAAATACAGTCTTTCTTAACTTTTACATATAAAATGTTAACATACATAAAACTATTCAGCCATACAAAAGTCTTTACAACATTAATTAAAAATCCGAAATTTTAGAAAATAAATTTGAGATATTGTTAAACTTCAGCCGATTAAAATTGATTGCTATTTTGTTCGCATTAATTAGTGAACAAATATTCAGATCTAACTTATATTGTTGTTCTACGAAGAAACCAAAACAATCGCAGGCTAATTTCTGTTTTTATTTTCGTTGGATCTAAGACATGGAGATATTACGCACTCACGATCAATATGGTTCCAACCATACTCCAACACGATCAATATCGTGTTGATAGCATCGAAAATACTCGTTTCGTTTCTATCATGGAATCAATTGCATCCAATACAAGCGATTATGAACAGACATCGTTCACTGGCTATGCTGACCATTGATATCAAGCATAACAAAACTATTGCTCTACGCGGGTTGTGTATTTGATGGCTTTAAACACATGGTGTAGTCGAGGTAGTGAGTTGATCGAAGATGATATCGATCTTCATCCATTAGTCGCCATGGTCACATAAAAATATATAGGTTGCTCATTGTCGTGTGACTCTTTCGTACCAAAAACCAATTGACAATCGGAGGATATAAATATAAATTAGTATGGTACCAAATATTAATTGTCGATGTGGGACAATTCCATACATCTCAACATTCTAAAACTCCGAATTTTATTTGCAGTTTTTACAAAAAAATCATAGATTTTAGCGAAAATAATGAGTTTTTACATCTAAAGTAAGATATTTTAAAAATATTATGTAAAGTTGATGGGTTATAACTTTTATCGTCAATTAGTTTTAGGATAAAACCTCATCGGACTAACCCTTATATACACACGACATTCATTGTATAGTCCGTTTGGGTTATACTTTAACATATTTCATCAATTTAATAATTATTAATAAATAATTTATTGAAAAAGTAAAGTGAAATAAAATTGGTGGATTGGGGTGATTAAGATTTGCACTTAGGGACCTCTTTTTATGCATGTGAGAGTAAAGTTTGCATACTTTTATTATACTATGGTAAAACTGTAAATAAAGCAAAGTGTGAGGGGATAGTCAGTAACGCGTGAGAAGCGGGTTAATGATGGGATCATGCGAGCCAGTTGGGGTAGGGTGTAGGATAACAATGGTGGGGGTGGGGAGCATGAGAGCAAAATCATCTTGTCCCCTTGAGTTTAGGGGCTCTAAGATTATGATGATAATTTACTCTTCCCATATCCAATTAACCTCTTTGTAATTACTTTAATTTGGTCTAAATACTAATCATCTTTCTTCTCTTTAATGGGAAGCTTGCTCCCTCTCAATTGTGAAAATTTACATTCTTGACCCTTTGATATATATATATATATATATATATATATATATATATATATATATATATATATATATATATATATATATATATATATATATATATATATATATATATATATATATATATATATATATATATATATATATATATATATATATATATATAGGGTCCGGTTCCGGTGAGGAGGACCCTTGCAGATAGGAATGAGGAGAGATGGGGTGGTGACATGTGGCATGTCACTTTTTTTTTCCAGATTTTTTTTTTGTAAATAAAAATTGGTGTTCATATTTTTATAAGTGTGTGTTCATTTTTAAAAGAGTCATTGTTCATATTTTATCAATAAATGTTCATTTCTCCCCAACACTAAGTGTTAATTTTTTAACATTAATAAAATATGATGTTCATTTTTTTACAAGTATGTATTCATTTTTTTTACAATTATGGTGTTTATAATATGATGTTCATTTTTTTTGAAAATTATACTTTTCTTTAAAATCGTGTTTATAATATTCAGAGATCGATTACATAAAAAATTGTGAATCAAAGAGAATACAAGACGATTCAGGTTTTGTTTCTTCGAATTTCTACTCTCATTGTTTAGATTTCCATTCTTAAGGTTTAGGTTTCATTATGATTGATGTTTGTGTTCAAAATCAAATTTATTTGAATCATTTTGTGTTTGATAAATTTGATTGAGAAAATACATGTATATACATATGTTGAGTTGGTCTAAAGCTCCAATTGAATAATCTATATGCTCATTTTAGTGTGCACGCAAACTTTTCGGCAAAATGCCTTATAGAAAAATAGTTTATAATATTTACAAGAACAATGACATAAACAGTATGAACACTGACCAATAAAAACATGAACAATGACGTATAAAAGTATGAACACCGATGACTTATATATAACTTTGACACATAAAAAACATATTATGATCATCTTTTAGAATTTTTTGATGAGTTTTTTTTTATCTTTGTGGTTATATAATGTAAATGAACATCTATGCATTATAAAATGAACACAAAAGAATAAATGAACATGACACTTTGATGAATAAAAATACTATGAACACCGATGTATAAAAACATGAACAATGACATATAAAAGTATGAACACCGATGACTATTTTGAACGTAAGGGTATTTTTCCAGATTTTAAGCCAATTTACAAAAATGCCATTAATGATGAGCGTGTGAGAGCCCTTGATTTAAATTCATCCAATGGCTTACAACCCTCATAATTCCTATCTACAAGCTCTCTCCTCACTTGAACTAAAATCTATATATATATATATATATATATATATATATATATATATATATATAGGGTGTGGTTCCCATGAGAACACCCCTAACGTGAGAACATAAGAACAATCGTGCATCGTTGGACATGAGTATTAAGGGTTGAGATTTAGAGTAGATATCAAAAATAATAATAACTACGAATAATAATAATTAGAAATCCAACAATAACTACGAATAATTCACTCAACCAACAATAACTACGAATAATACATTAAACGATATGGCACATTCGTAACAAAACTGATAATAATTACGAATCTGTTCTCATGTTCTCACGTTAGGGGATGTTCTCATACGATCTATACTCTCTCTCTCTCTCTCTCTCTATATATATATATATATATATATATATATATATATATATATATATATATATATATATATATATATAGGGTGTGGTTTCCATGAAAACAAGTTTATCGTGTAATCATGAGAACAGTCTTAGACCGTCGGATGGTGAGTATTAAGAGTCGAGATTTATGATAGATATCATAATTAATAATAACTACGAATAATGATAACTACGAATAATCCATTCAACCAACAATAACTACGAATAATACATTAAACGATATGACACATTCGTAACAAAACTAATAACTACGAATAATATACTAAACAATAAGGTTTGTTCTCATGATTACACGATAAGTCTGTTCTCATATGATCTTATACTATATATATATATATATATATATATATATATATATATATATATATATATATATATATATATATATATATATATATATATATATATATATATATACACACACATACCCAAATGAGCAAGTTATCTAATTTTGCGTTAAAAAATTTGATACCCTTGATGTATCTAAGTCACACTTTATTAATAATTAAAAAAAATGATTAAGTAGTGTTACACGTGATAGTCCGACCACTTACATCAAAGATAAAAATCACTACTCTTAGGCAAGTCAAACAATACGATGGTTTCAATAGGAAAATTGAAAGCAACGTTAATTAGGTATATCATACTCTATTTGCCTTACGATATGCATGACGAATTTGGATAAATCGGTTTCTTTTTCATGAAGTGTTGTCACATACATTCCGTACTAGAAAGAGGTTAGATGACGTGGGGGGAGAACGTTCCAGGAATGTAGTTGATGGTTATCTCACAAACTCACGTTGCCACTCTACCGTATTATGATGCCATCGCTACGTCTTGCACCATCCGTGTTCGATCGGGTCATCGTAAGTCGTGAATGTGTAATATGTAATTTACTAGCGTTAACTATTGGGACAATTAATTTTTAAAAAAATTGCTTCTATAAATAAAAATAAATAAATCCAAAATACGCAAGCATACGAGAAAACCAGACCCCAATATTAATTATTTATGATTAGAGAGCTGAAAACATGATTAATCGTACATGAAAAGAAGGTGTTCACGTAATTGATTTGTCAGTTGAAAGTAATCATCAATTTGCTCTTTTTGGTAATATTTCATGCACAAAAGCTTATATTACAATTTACATATAACCAAATTCAGCACGCGCTACTTTACTCTGATTTACACAATCCTCACAACAAATTACCATAATCTCCATCATCTCACAACAAACGGTCCGGATCGGATCGTAAATTTTCGGACCGGACCAAACCGTTTCATTGTTAGTGTGAAATGGTCCATGGACCGGATCCTAACGGTCCGGTCCATCGCGATCCGGTCCAATACGGTCCGGTTCGGACCTTTTTATTATTTTTAAAAAATAAAATTGTATGGATTAAATCTGGTCCGGTCTGAGCTTGGACCAAATATTCTTCTTATTGAAAAAAAATTAAAACGTAAATTAACGGTCTGGATTGGAACGAAACTTTACGATCCGGAACCGGACCGGACCGGAATATTATGGACCGGATCGGACCAGATTTTTACAATTACGGTCTAGGATCGGACCGAACCTTAATTTCCGGTCCGGTTTTTCGGTCAGGTCCAAAAATGTGCAGCCCTACCTAATTCGATTTCAGAAATATTGTTTTTGGCTAAGATTATAAATTAAAACTTTTTGTTGAAAATACATTGGTTCTATGTCCTAATTTACTCATAATAAAATACCTAAAACGCTATATTTGCAAAGATAAGTTCCTTTAAAAATACTAAAATCGCTCATTTCCTTAATGTTTTTGCTACCAAAACAGGAATCCGTTTGAGTGATTTTAAAACTGATTCACGATCCCCATAAATTGTACCAAACAAGCTCTGATTACTTATAAATAGCGATGATAATGGGTTGGGGTGATGAATGAGTGAAGCACTTTGATGATCATCTGCCCATAACCTTATCAGGTATATTCACCTATTCTTGTTGGGTAATCTGATGGTGGTTAAAAATTATGAATATTGTTAATTTATAATGTATTTCAAAGTAATTTTACACAATACAAATTTAATATTTTAATAGTAATTACATAAGATATAAAACTTTCTATAACATTATATTATATAACATAACCAACGATAAAATTGTCATATTTTTGTTTGTAAGACTAAATATTACAAAAAAAAAAAAAAATCAAAATACTTTGGACTTTCTGATAGTCCGTCCATCACCCGGATTTTCAACCATTTATTCGGGTCGGGTGAATCGGGTATGCACCTAAATTTAAAATATTGGAGTACAACTCCCGTGCAAATGCGTAGAGTGTATTCTATCGACAAAGTTGCAAATAGACCCAAAAATGAAATTATACTATTAATAGTACGTAACTATGAATGAATAGTTAATGTGTTTACCAATTTGCAATTTCGGAAAATGACGTGGAAAATAATAAAATAGAAAATCAAACAACAAATAGCTGAAAAAAAATGGTCAATCGTCAAAGCTCAAAACCATGAAATCCGCCGTATATGTCACTTCTCAGATTGAATTCTCATTTCGATATCGTTTTCTTCTGCCAACAAGAAGATACATTAAATGAAAAAGATTGCATTTGAGATCTTCATACGTTAGATATATTTAGGGTCGTGCATACTGTCCAGGCCGGACCGATGAACCGTAAATTAAGAAAACTTTGGACCGTAGACCGAATCGGGACCGGACCGTAACGGTCTCGTTCGGTTTCGGGTTGGACCGGTTTGTATATAAATTGTGCAATTTTTTGAACATTGCAGACCAGACCGGATTGGACCGGTTTGTACCTTAATTGTGCAATTTTAGACCGGTCCATTTCGGTCCAAACCGGATCGAAATTGACCGGATCGGGCCGAATTGGACCGGATCGGACCGAATTGGACCGGACCGGAAATTCGTAGTTTACGGTCCAACCCGGGTTACGGTTTTATACGGTCCAAAAACCGGACCGGACCGTAACCCGAATTTTCAAAAAAACCCGGACCGTAGACCGGTTCCGGTCCGATTTTGCACAGCCCTAGATATACTTATTAATATTTGGTATCGTTTTCTTCTAATTTCGATATCGTTTTCTTCTGCCAACAAGAAGATACATTAAATGAAAAAAATTGCATTTGAGATCTTCATACGTTAGATACATATGGTCGGGCTATCCCCCGTATGCGTACTACTTAGCTCACTTTTTTCATATATAATAAGCGCGACTAGATGCATTGGAGACCACCGACTCTCCATCCACAAAAAAAAAAAGATACATACGGTCCAAACCGGACCGGTGGACCGTAAATTAAGAAAACCTTGAACAATAGACCGGATCGTAAAGGTCCGGTTCCGGGTTGGACCGGTTTGTACATAAATTGTGCAATTTTGAATATTGCGGATCTGATCGGACCGGTTTGTACCTTAATTGTGCAATTTTGGACCGGTCCATTCCGGTCCAAAACCGGACCTCATTAGACCGGACCGGAAATTCGTAGTTTACGGTCCAACCCGAGTTACGGTTTTATACGGTCTAAAAACCGGACCGAACCGTAACCCAACTTTTAGAAAAACCTGGACCGTAAATTCCGGTCCGGACCGGTCCGATTTTGCACAGCCCTATATATACTTATTAATATTTGGTATGTGTGAATATGATATTTTTTTAGTATTCGACGTATTGTATACAATGTAATAATTCGTATCATTCGCTTATTTCTTTTCGAACGTTACGGAAAATTAGGCACCATTAAAAACTACAAATTTAACGGCCACATTATATTCTCCACGGTCCCACGAAAATTTGTTTGTTAATAAATGAAAATAAAAATGGTTAAAGAAAAGGAGAATTGTAATATTTCCACATGGTCTAACGGCTGCCCTGATGACATGGCTAACGGATTAATGTAATTATGCAATCCATAACAGAATGTAGTATACTATCAGATAATTACCATTTTATCCTTACAAAATCGTCATTTATTTCATATGAATTTTCACAATTTTACTATTTTTTTAAGAATTAGTTATATAACTTTTTATCACGTCATATCATAGTCGTTCGATCTCAGGATTCGGCTAACTTGGTTTGTCAGTCTTTAGACATTGATCATGGATTTAGAGAAAAAAGTCTTTTCGATTGAGTTAGATTAATTTCTTTAGTCTAACCAAACAAAAAAGATATTCTTACACATATCGTCAAGTACCAATCGAATCAGACGGTTACATTGGATAGGACGGAGAATAAAATTACTATGTGTTAGACTAACATATATACAAATATACAACCGTATGTTCGACAAAATCTTCTAATTATATCTAATCGACAGAAAATTTCACAATCCGGGATGCTAATTGAATTTTTTGAGGAAGGTAAAAACATATTAGTTGATAGATTAAGGTATCATTTTAACATAAGAATACACAAAAACTAGGTTGGGTGGTGACTTGAACGCAATTTTAACATAAATAAGCGATTCAAGAAATTTAAGTAACATTTTTTTTAAAAAGTTGTTAGATTTTAACTAAAAAAGCGATATTTTGATAATATACCTTAAGACATTCTTATCGTAGCGGAACTGAATACCATTTTAATAACCAAAAACTATAATACGAATTTAATAACCAAAAACTATAGGCTTTTAAAATATGTGGTTTATAGTTTTTTATCAATCAAGAATAATATTATTATGGACTCATAAAATCGGGAATTTTAATTTATTTGTTCATTGCATTTATTTGCTATAAAAGGTTGGTTAACCAGATATTTTTTTTTATTTCTCTATTTTTCGATTAAAGTTTTGTTTGTCTAGTCTTACGCACTATGCTTAGTTATATCTCTAAATGATTCCACTAGCATATCAATAAAGTTAATTGCAAAAATTACAGACAAAGAAACAATTTATTTTTGGTTCAGTCTTTCTCACCCTTTAAGGTTAGATCTGACACGTGTCACATGGATAAGGAGGGTTCACGGCAAGGCCGGTACTATGCACCGTCGGTGATCACACCCCCACGCTCTCGAGTCTCGACCCCTTTAATAATTGTTGTAATATGAGACAAACTATTCGGGCTCGACTCGGTTTGTTAAAAGTTCAACTCAAGCTCGTTCATTTTCTAAACGAGCCAAGCTTGAACACATTTTAAAGCTCGTATAAATTTTAGGCTCGGCTCGGCTCGGTCTCGACTCGTTCAGCTAAAATAACACTATAGGAGTATTATTTTAGCCGAGCTACTCGGGCTTGGCTCGTCAAAAGCTCGGTTCGAGCTCATTCATTTTCTAAACGAGCCAAGCTTGAGCACATTTTAAAGCTTATATAAATTTTGGGCTCGACTCGTTTATAAAGTAGCCAATCTTGAACATGTCGATGCTCGGCTCGTTCGACTCGTATTATACCCCTATTGACAATTCCACCCTTTACCCAAACAGAGCGGTTACTGGCGGTTGGGGTTTCACTTGGGCCGAGTTAACATTAGTATCAACAGTAGCAGCAGTACTGATTAAACGTCGTCGTTTTGGTTGTTAGTTGACGCCGTTAGTTCAGCACTGGCAGTTCTGGTAGCAGCAGGAAGGTCTGCTCTGAATTTATTTATTATTTTCTTTTTTCTGTTATCTCTATAAAAGGAGCCGTTACGTTGGAGCTCTCATTCTGTCTGTCATCTCTCTTCGCCTTTCATCTTCTCCTTCTTCGTCGTTTGTTTCGGGATAGATTAAAAAAGAGAAACAAACTTGAGATTTCGAAACTGCATTTTGTGACATTGTTCAATGGCGGCCTCCAAGAAGGTTGTTGTGTTCTCATATGTTCTTTTCCTCTTTCTTCTCGCTTTTACCGGAGCTCTGGCGGTTCCGAAGGATTCCGGCGATGCTTCACCGTCGGTGACGAGGTGAAGTTCTTTCTCTCTATGGATCTCTTATTCACCTTCCTCTTTTCTGATGATTTGCGTGTTCGTCGGAGAAATTGATTTCTGCTCTGCTGTTGAATCCAATTTTTTGGCTCTGTCATGTGATGAGCTCAGCTACATTTGGATTTTTGTTTGCTTGTGCCGGAATTAAACCGCAATCCTTTGTTTAGAAGATGTGAATTGCGGAATTAAGCTTACATAATGAGCAAATTTTGTCTTCTGAACTTCTGTTGTTGTGGAATTACAGGAAATTAGGAAGTTTCCTGAACTCGAAGAATTCATCCATGGCGGATAGGTAATCAAATTTAGTTTTTCTTTTCTGCTACTACATTTGTCGGTGTAGTTTTACTTTTTAGCTCTTCTCCTAGGATGAAGATGCTCTAAGCCGTCCTTTCATGACTACAGTCCTTGGTCAAAACTTAAAACCAATGGAAACCTTCCATGTCCTTCTGCGTTTTACAGTATTCGAACAAAGATGGTCGTTGATTCTACTTTTTTGAGCTTTTCTCTACGGATCTGAGCCTCTATTCTGTTTATAGTTAACCTGCTTTCTTCAGTTTTCACGGCCTTTTTCCGTAATATTCATACATTTGGGAAAAAAAACTTCTCCTCTTTCTCCATTGGTCATCAACTCATTCAAACAACACTAAAGTCCTCTATTACCCTTTCTCTGCTTTTACTCGATGACGAAAGCCATAGAAAGAAATATTTCTTAAGGGGGAACAAAAATTCAAGCCAAAACTTGTTTCTATTGTATAATTTGATCATTCTCAACGCGTCTGATTTACATACAAGTTAGTACTTCCCACCTAGCCTTTTTCACCACCACCACCGCCTTCGAGGCTACGCCACCACTCATCATCATGCACCTTTGAGTATTTTCGTTGTTCACAATGTCCAAAAATAGTTTACGATTGTCGGTTAATGTAATCACCAGTGAAAATATTAATAATAGACTGATAAAAATTTTATTCAACAGTAAATCTCTGTACAATGTGTTTTTACACAGTAAAGTAGCTCAAAAAAATGACTCCATGATATATCTCCAAATATTTTAACACCTAACATTTTAATGACAAAAAAAGGTACATATGGCGGTGGTAATTACTTACCCCTTCACAATCCTTATAGTTATGGCTATGATACCTAAAAAATCCTTGGACAGTGACCTGCTTTCTCCCCTAATTGGTTTTGCTTACAACAAATGGACTGAATATGATAGAATTAAATTGAACAATTCTTCTTGTTCATTTCTTGTCTAATTGATTTTGCTGGTTCAATGATTTAGGTTGGGTGATGATGATGCTACTAATGTGCACGCCGTGGCTGATCCTGAAGAGATTGTGTCCATGGTTCACATGTGGGTCTCTCTTCCTCTCTCTCATGTGCTTACATGAATTTTCATTCTTATATGCCATAATTTGGGTAATTGAAAGTTTCTGGTGCTATGATTTAGATGGAGAAATTATAAGCATCTTGTTACTGTTTGCATGATCTCCATAATCCCTAATCCTTTTGTGTGTGCTATGTACACTCAGCCTGTTTCTCCCTATTTTTAATCTCCCCCACCAAAAGCAAAATACATATTCTTTTTCAAAATGGATTTTCTTTACACGTCCAAGGCACATGCAACAGTTAAACCAGTTTGCATTATGTGCACAGAATTGTATTTCTCTTTAGATGCTACCCTTCTATGCTGTCCACCACCTGTACTCTTCTCTAAAGCCTCTGAGTAATTTCTTACAATCTTAGATTTTAAAAAGCTGAAGACTCAATCTAGTGCCTCAATAATTAAGATCTGTATAAAGTCAATGCCTATTTACAACAGTAAAATTGCAACTGTATTTCTTTAGTTTCCTTGTTTTAAAATGAATAGAATTATGACTGTGAAAGAATTAAGACGTACATTATGAATGATTGCAATTGATGTATAATATTCACTGGATTGACGTGCTTGTGCTTTTAAATATATCAGGTTCCTTAGAGCTTAATAGAAACTGTAATGTGTAAAATGTGCAGGAGCATAAAGAACAGCACGGAGAGGAGGAAACTGGGTTACTTTTCATGTGAAACTGGCAACCCAATTGATGATTGTTGGCGTTGTGACCCTCAATGGGAAACGAACCGCAAGCGATTAGCAGACTGTGGAATTGGATTTGGAAGAAATGCCATTGGTGGCCGCAATGGACGTTTCTATGTGGTTACTGAACCTAACAACGATGACCCTGTGACACCTAAACCTGGCACCCTTCGTCACGCTGTAATCCAAGAAGAGCCACTCTGGATTATATTCCAAAGGGACATGGTGATTGAATTGAAAGAGGAGCTCATAATGAACAGCTTTAAGACAATTGATGGACGTGGTTATAATGTCCATATTGCTAATGGAGCTTGCATTACTGTCCAATTTGTGACTAACATTATCATCCACGGAATCCACGTTCATGACTGTAAACCAACCGGAAATGCCATGGTCAGAAGCTCCCCTACACATTATGGATGGAGGACCATGGCTGATGGTGATGGAATCTCAATCTTTGGTTCAAGTCATATATGGATCGACCACAACTCCCTTTCTCATTGTGCTGATGGCCTTGTTGATGCTGTCATGGGTTCAACAGCAATTACCATTACAAACAACCATTTTGCTCACCATAATGAGGTGATGCTGCTAGGTCACAGTGATTCTTATGTAAGAGACAAGCAAATGCAAGTGACAATTGCTTTCAACCATTTTGGAGCTGGTCTTATTCAGAGAATGCCAAGGTAATGCATTTAATTCAATTCTATGTACTATTTTATTCTCGTCCAAGCAACAAATATATCCAAAAAAACTGATGAATTGGTTTTCAAATCATAATTACAGATGCAGACATGGTTACTTCCATGTGGTGAACAATGACTACACTCACTGGGAAATGTATGCAATTGGAGGCAGTGCAAACCCCACCATCAACAGCCAGGGTAACCGGTATCTCGCCCCTGTAAACCCATTTGCAAAGGAGGTAAACACAAAACAAAACAAAACTCTTACCACATTTGTTCATTCATTGAATCAATGCTGAGTATCCGGAATTCTCTTCGTTTACAAATGTTTAGGTGACTAAAAGAGTGGACACACCTCAAAGCCAGTGGAAAGGATGGAATTGGAGGTCAGAGGGTGACATGTTGCTTAATGGAGCTTACTTCACTCCATCTGGAGCCGGCGCTTCATCCAGCTATGCTCGGGCATCAAGCTTGGGTGCCAAGACATCATCTATGGTCGGAGCAATCACTGCCAATGCCGGGCCTCTCTCTTGTCGCGGAGGCAGTCAGTGTTAGCCTCACTTTCCACCACTCCAAAAATACACAACATAGAGACTCAAGTCAAGTCAAGTCACTCTTTTCATTTATCTCTTCAATATATAGCCATTTCAACTCTCCTATTGCCTTGATTCATTTCTCCTTTGGATTTTCCATCATTTAACATCAAACCCAAATTTTCATATCTTGGCAAGTCTACATCTTATGTCACATTGTCAATATATGATCCAAAGCCAATGCCCTATTGTTTATTTGCTCGACCTCTCGCTGCCTTCGACAAACCGAAGAAACAAAAAGCCATTGTGGGTAAGCAGCTGCAGAAGTGTCGGTCGGTCGGTCCCATATGCTTTTGTTTTTTCAGCATCTTCATCAGTCAGATCAGGAACAAGAACTGCAGCATGTATGGTTTCTACAAATTCTCTGCATTATTGTGCATTTCTTTTGGTATTTGTGTCATACAGTATATGATATATCATGATTGTCTCAGGAAATCTTGCAAGTAATTAATGAACAAAAATGTTTGATATAGAACTATGCTTCTCTGCATTGTTGTGCTCTTTGAAGTTTTGGGTATGAGCTGTAGGCCCTGTTTGGCATATGGGCATAAAAATGAGATGGGGTTTGGGTTCTTTGCCAACTGGAAACAAACTGTTGAAACGTCACCTCATTAGCAATTCTTCCTTGGTAGGTGAAAATTATCACACATTGATCTTACGACGTTGTTCACATACTACTCCGACCATCAATCCAATTTGTTTTAGTATGAAATTTCATCGGATTAGCAAAATGACTCTGTATTATAAGCATTTGACTCCCTCCATCTAGAAGATTCTCACATAATATTCCGACCACCAATTAGGGCTGATACATGAGACAAGCTTCTCGGGCTCGGCTCGCGTTCGACTCGTCAAAAGCTCGGCTCGGGCTCGTTTTGTTTATAAACGAGCCGAGCTTGAGCATGTCAAAGCTCGGCTCGTTCGGGTAAAGCTCGGCTCGTTCGGCAAAAATAACACTATATGAGCATTATTTTAGGCGAGCTATTCGGGCTCGGCTCGTCAAAAGCTCGGCTCGGGTTCGTCTCGTTTGTAAACGAGCCGAGCTTGAGCATGCTAAGGCTCGGCTCGTTCGGCTCGTATAACACCCCTACCACCAATGTGTCATGACTCAAGAAAAACTTAAACAATGAAGTAAAAAGAAAATATCCCACATACAATTGTAACTAAAAAATGTGAACATCAATTGTTGCTTGGATATCACAAAATTCTATGTGATTTAGAACTTACAATAACCATGAGGCCCATGTAACCTTAAATGGTTAGGCCCATATGAATATCAAACATGCTTACGAAGTGGTGGTCTATGCATCCTTAAAGATCCAACGTAATGAAATTTGGGTAGTATGTACACGATTTTAATAAACCGATGAGTAGTTAATTGAGCTTATATGATTTTTGATTATGATCTCAACACGTCCACAAGTGTAATTAGGGGAAAACCTCGACTAGTATAGCATCTCGTTCTATGAACTTGTGACTAACCATTCTGATACCACATTCAAGTCCGACACAGACTTGAGACCAAATGTGTTGATTCAAGAAACCAAATTCAATTCGTAAAAGGAGCAACTCGAGGACAAGAAAATACTCTTTTGAATTTATTGAACTGATTAGTCTTTTTGTTACTTGTTGCACCAATACGCGGATCTCGGCTCGTATCCAGTATTGGACACGGACACGCGTGTCCGACACGCGGACACGCACCAATACGGTCGGACACGCGTGTCCTGATTTGGACACTTGGTGGACAAGCGAGTATCTAGATTGGACACGTAAATTTGTTAAATACGCAGGGGAAAAATTGGAATTTAAGCTTTTTAACCCAAAAAAAAGGCTGTTAGGTTTTTTTTAGCGTATTTTCCATTCCTCTCTCTTTGCTCTTGGCGACTGCGAACTCGAAGCCCCCGACGCCAAACCCTTCTCTTCTGTTCAATATTCATCTTCCTCCATGGCTAGTAAGCAATTGTTCATCTTCCTCCATGGTTAATCGGTACATCCGGGTAAGTTTTCACTTCATCTTTAATGTTCTCGTCATTCTCGACCTCTTCTCTTGATGAACCAGAGTTGGAGGCGGTTTTGTTTGCTGATGATGATAATATCGAAGATGAATTCCATGAAAAAGATAACATCATTGGAGATTAGTGAAATCTACTTATTTTTACTTTACTATGTCATTTAATCTTTTGTATTGATATGTTTTTAAATTGGTGAATTTTATTTTTAATTAAAATTTTAATTATCGTATTCGTCACGTATCCAAATCCAATACTTAAGATTTGCCGTGTCCACGTATCGTATCGTGTCGAATACGGACACACGTGTTCGTATTGGCGTCTTTGTTAATAGGATAACAAAAGAATAGTTTTATTGCATTGTAACCACACACTTCTCTTTCGCATTGATTAACCAATCTGTACATATCTTCTAAAAAATTTCCTCAACTCATTTTATGGTTCACATAATTCAGACGGTCGAATACAGAACAGTGAGCATAACCCAGATCCTGAAATTTGCTTGCCCAGAATCCTCTTCTGCGCTTTCGCAATTCAGGTACAATATATCCCTCTTACTTGACTTTTTGTTGCCTAATCCTATTTTCAATCATATTTGATAGTGATATGAGTTCTGTTTTTGTGTTTGTATGAGTTTTTACTGATCTGTATCATGAGATTATTTATATGGAGATGATAAGGTTCGTTTGGAAACTAATAGATGAAGTTGAGGCAAAATTTGTACTATTGAACATACAACATCGAACTTATTGTTTTTCCATAATTTTTAGGTCAAATTTATTAACTAGGGTTTTGACCATATTTATTCTATTAAGAGCACTCGTAACATGGACAAATTTAGTAAATATACCTAATAGTGGTAAGTCGAGTAGAAGAACACAAAATAAAAGCTCACTCAATTCTTTCTAATTTTTATGAGCTTGAAAAGAAATTAAAGAATAGTTGTTCGTACGAGTATGCATGCATTTTCTCTTTCGATCATGTTCTTGTCGTTGATGTTTTTCATTGTTATTTTGTTTTGTTTTGTTTGTTCTTAAACCCTCACTCAATGCTTCCATCTAGTGATCTAGATCAGCCACATAGAAATTAAATTTCCATTTTGTTTTAATTGATAACTGCATGATATTCTGGATAGACTTGGTTATGGGAAGACCCGAAGATGAATTTGTCCGAAAACATGCAGAAAAATCAGAAAATGGGTGGAAATGTAAGTATTGCATTAGAGCGTTTAAAAAGACGTCTGTTTCGAGGATGAGGGTTCACTTATCTGGTCGAGGAGATACTAATATCTCAGGTTGTGAAGAAGTGCCTAATGAAGTTGCAGATGAAGCGTTGGAAAAAATCAACAAGAAAAGAGCTCGAAAATCATCTGAGGGAGAGGTTAATGACAGTGTTATTGTTGCTAATACTAGAGGGAAGAGCAAAGATCCTTTGACACAAAGGGCTCATGAAGAGCATGTCACTGATGCACTTGTGAAGTTCTACGTGTATAGAAAAGCTACGGTATCTTCTTCTGATTTTATGGATGATCCAAATTTTAAGGAATTTTTGGAAAGGGTTCCCCAATATGGATTTCCGTCCAGCTTACTTCATGGCGAATCCCACATTGTTGACAAGTCGTTGTTCAGCATTAAACATGTCGTGAATCAATACATGTCGGAGGTTATGGAGTCATGGAAGACAACGGGTTGTACACTAATTGGGTTTGACCCCAAGGATATGAAAGTCAAGTCTTCAGATGTTTTCAAATACAAATTCGCCGTGCTTGGCTTTTATTCTCCCAAGGGATTCATCTTTTTTGAAGGGCCTGATGTTACTAGATATCCTGATATTAACCTAATGATCCATTTACCAACCTTGGACATTCATGATGTAACGGTACATGTTATGAGCCATCTTTGTGTATGGGGTTGTGAAGGTGACCTTTCCTCTTGTGAATTTAGTGATATGGACATTTGTGATTGGATAAACAATCTAGGGTGTTCCCTTGGGTGTCGAGTGAAGTATACAAAATCCCAATGTGTATGCATTGATGTATGTAAGGAATCAAAGTGGGCACAAAGACGGATCAAGAAAGCAGAAGAGAAGCATAATTTTTTCTTCGATAGTTCCTTCGAATTGCGCAGAGCTTATTACAAGGCTTTAAAAAAGAGAGATTTCAAAGGATTTGCAAATGAAAAGCATGCAAGGTCCCTTTCATGCTTTCTTGCGATAATGATGTTAAAAAAAGATGAATTGGAAAGGCTTCTACCATATTCATGTGATATGGAATTTCTAGACGACTCTAACTTTTGGTTAGACGGAAAAATCTTACATGGTGTACTAATTCCCGATACCATGGACACCTTAATTCCATCTACAGGCTATTGTTGGGCTGCAATAAGTTGTGTAGAGAATGAGCTATTAAATGATATTCCAGATTATGAATTTCATAAGGCCCTTAAATCCAAATTTAGGGACAAGTATGCATACTTGTACATGGTTTCCTGCTTGAACCCTTATTCTTTCAAGACAGTAATGAAGACGAGAGACTCAACCTCAAAGAAGTTGTGAAACTAGATTGGATTAATAATATTTGTCGCTTTGATAAAAGTAAGAATTTGAAGATGAAATGGAGCGTTATAATTCTGAATTTTGCAAATCGGAGTCATATTTCTATAGTTTCAAAAATAAACTCACCCAGGTAATTCGATCTTATGTATATTTGTTGCATGATAAGATTATTACAATTTACATTCTCTTACATTATATGTCAACATACGACTTCAGTTTGTCTTCAACAAGAGATGCCAATTTTGGTTTAGTTAAAAAAGGACATGTTCATATTTAGTTGGGTGAATTTTACAATCTAACCTAATCTTATCATAGTTAGTTAGTGGAAACACAAAATAAATAAGTATATACATCTTTATTGATGAATGAACTAATTTGTCCTCATTTAATATATCAAATTATCTTAATATGTTTTAAGATTTTGGATTTAATTTGTATATAAGTATAAGGTACAATAAATAATCAAATCATTTGTGTACAAGAAAAATAATTTAATAATATTTTTGATATTTTTGAGTTACACTTGTATATGATACAATAATCGTGTACAATAAAATTAGTTATAATAATTCTTGTACAAGAAAACTATAATTCGATTCTCCACAACTACATTCGTTTATTAATTATTTTTATTTCTTAAGTTACAAGTTCATTTATAAAAATAAGTTACATGAAATAGTAAAGTAATGTACTTTTTCAATTATCTCTATTTAGTTATTAGTAGTGGCTTCAATTTGAACTTATTGAAGAAGTAGATGATTATATTCTTAGATTGAATGTGAGGATGATGGAAGAGTACAAAAGTTTTGGGAGATAATATATACATGCCTATTGACTTAAAAGGATACTGGATTATTAATTTCACATCATATGTAAAGATCTTTAAATATTTTAACCACTAGGTTAAATATTTATTTATTTATTTATATATTTATTTTTAATCAATTTAGCTAAGTGAAATTTTTTGAGGTTTTTTCACTGCTAATTAGGCCCATGATATAAATATGTTTAGTACTTTCATAGTTAAGCTTGAGAAGTCGATCCATCTTATCTAGTCTTGGAGTTATTGAATCATTGAGGGATATGTAGCCATGGGAGTACAATGTCGAGTACAAGAATGGTGAATGAGCAGTTAATCCAATGGTGGACATCAGGCTCCTCAGGGTGAAAGAGTGTATAGGTTTTGGACATGGAGAGGAGCCATTCGAGTCTTTGAGGGAGTCGATGATGACAGTAGGTGTCCTTCCACGTAGGAGTTTACTAATTTGAACAAATTACAACTCTTGATTATTTTAATCTAAAAATCGAAAAACATTTACTGCAAGCGGTTCCTGACCATAGATAGGCAATAAGAATACCTTCAATTTTGTCGACGACAGGCCTTCATCTAAATCGCAAACGGATGAATCCAACCTATCACTACCCTAGAGCTATTCATATCCGGGCCCAGACCGGGTTCGAGCTGGGCTTTATAAAATATTGGGTCCGCTTAGCCGGATCCGGATCAGGTTAGACCCGACTACCGAGCCTGGGATGGGTGACGTAGCCGGGTGGACAGGCCATGCTTTTCGACCCCATCAGACTTATTCTCATATTCAAACCCGTCCGTCCGAAAAACCGGACGGACTTCCGGATTTAAACATGCCTACACCCGACAAATGAAAATGCATTGACTGCTTACTTGAGATCTTCTCCATATTGGCTATTAGAAAAGAATTCTTTTCTAATAGCTAGTGGAGTTGGTGGGTAAAGTCTGTCTTTTCTTTCTTTCGTATTAAGTAACCAATTTTGTCCGCCTGTGAATCTTGAGTGACCAATTTATACCTCATCTTCCAAGAAACTTCCACCTACTTCAACACGTTTATTTTAACTTCGAGAAAAATTTGTTGTTTATGAAGTTCCCTAATCGGTACTATACTTCTCTTTGTTATCTTAGCTTCTTACTGATGAGCTTTTGGTTAGTTATGTATTGATAAAATCTATCGGATCTTTGACCGGAAATTGTGTGTATGCGAGTGTATTTATGTATTAGGATCAAGTAAAATATATAAATCAGTGAGTTTCATACTAAAATTAATGGTAAGAAAAAGGAAACCCGACTTGGGATACGAGTAAGGCTCGGAAGAAGTTCGACGCAAAAAAACAGATATTTTTCTAAAAAGTCCGGTCCAAATCCGACTTTGTCTGAATCTACGATAAGAAACTCGAATTTTTCAGGTACGATACATAAGGTCCAACCGACTGCTACCTCGCGAAAGCCGTAATATTGAGAACTTGAGATGCAAGGTTCATGTCGTTTTTGTGTAATATTTTTTTTTACATTTATATATTTAATTATTATGAATATTTATTTTTATAAAAAAGGAAACCCTGAACCCTAAAACCCGACTCGAGATTAGGGGTAGGATTCCTACCGTAGGAATATCCGATCTGATAATCGGAAGATCCGATAAGAAAGAATCCGAATTCGAAGATATCCGGCCGTTGGTGATCCGAGTCCGATCCGATTCGGGCATATTTTCGGGTCGGATATGGATCGCGGATTAGAGAAAAAAGTCGGATCGAATCAGATGTATTCGAATAGTCTAAGAATAAATATCAGGATTGGATCGGATATCCGTCCGGATAAAACTGTCACATATCCGGGTGCTCTCGGACCTGATTCAGATCGGACATTTTAAAGTTTGTCGGATCGGATATCGGGAAATGTCCACCCATACTCGAGATATAGTAATCCTCGGCAGGAGTCCGACCCAAAAATGGACAATTTTTTCTAAAAAAAGGTCCAGTTTGAAATTTGAATCCGATTTTGTCCAGAACTACCGATAACAAAATACTTAATTTTATTTTTTTCCCTAACTAGCGGAGTTGTTTTTTTTTTTTTTTTGAAGAGTTAATTAGAACATCCGATTCGATCGGCTTTGCCGATCTACGTCCGGATCGGGTAGTAAATCGTGACCCATTACTGGGGGATACCCTCCCAATATCAGTTTTTCCATACATGCTGCCGGAAGGATTGAGTCTAGCACCACATCCCACTAGACCAACTGAGTATTTGTAATAACTAGCGGAGTTAGTGGGTAATAACGTGTCTTCTCTTTCTTTCACATTGACTAACCATTTTTTTTGGGTGTAAACATTGACTAACCAATACTACTTTCGGCTACATGTTTTCTATATAACCCACTATCGGAAAGTGTAGTAAGCATAAGTGCAAAAGATAGATCTTGAAGATTGCTTGCCCGGAATCCTCTCCGATCATTACTTTCCCAATTTCAGGTACGATACATCCCTCCGGCCACTATCCATCCCTATTTTCAATCTTGTTTGATGCTAATGAGTTTTGTTTTTGTGTGTGCATCTGTTTTTACTGAATTTTATCATGAGAAAAAATTTATGTAACGTACCAAATGAAGCTAGCAACCCATGAATTACGAAGCAAAGAAATTAAAGAATAGTTGTTCGTATGAGTATGCATCCATTTTCTCTTTCGATCATGTTATTGTCGTTGATGTTTTGTTTGTTCTTAAATCCTCACTCAATGCTTCCATCTAGTGATCTAGATCAGCCACATAGAAATTGAATTTCCATTTTGTTTTAATTGATAACTGCATGATATTCTAGATAGACTCGGTTATGGGCAGACCCGAAGATGAATTTGTCCGGAAACATGCAGAAAAATCAGAAAATGGGTGGAAATGTAATTATTGTAATAGAGAGTTTAAAAAGACGTCTGTTTCGAGGATGAGGGATCACTTATCTGGTCAAGGAGATACTAATATCTCAGGCTGTGAAGAAGTGCCTAATAAAGTTGCAGATGAAGCGTTGGAAAAAATCAACAAGAAAAGAGCTCGAAAATCATCTGAGGGAGAGGTTAATGACAATGTTATTGTTGCTAATATTAGAGGTAATAGCAAAGATCCTTTGACACAAAGGGCTCACGAGGAACATGTCACTGATGCACTTGTGAAGTTTTTTCTGTGTAAAAAAGTTACAGTATCTCCTTATTTTATGGATGATCCAAATTTTAAGCAATTTTTGAAAAGGGTTCATCAATATGGGGTTCCTTCTGGGTTACTTAACGGTCATACTCTCGCGGTTGAAAAGTCATTGTTGAACATTAGAGATGACGTGAATCAATATATGTCGGAGGTTATGAAGTCATGGAAGACAACGGGTTGTACATTAATCGGGTTCAGCCCAAAAGATATGAAAGTCAAGTCTTCAGATGTTAGCAAAGACAAATTCGCTGTGCTTGGCTTTTACTCTCCCAAAGGATTCATCTTTTTTGAAGGGCCTAATATTACTAGATATCCTGATTGTGACAACCTGGAGATCCATTTACCGACCTTGGACATTGATCTTGTAACGGTATATGTTATGACCCATCTTTGTGAAGAGGGTTGTGAAGGTTGCCTTTCCTCTTGTGAATTTAGTGATATGAACATCTGTGATTGGATAAACAATTTGGATTATGAAAAATCCACATGTGTATGTCATGATATGCAAGATATATGCATTGATGTGTGTAAGGAATCAGAGTGGGCACAAAGACTGATCAAGAAAGCAGAAGAGATTCATAGTTTCTTCTTCGATAGTTCATTACATTTGCGTAGAGATTATTACAAGGCTTTAAAAGAGAAAGGTTTCAAAGGATTTCCAAATGGAAAGCATGCAAGCTCCCTTTCATGCTTTCTTGCACTCATGATGTTTGAAAAATATGAATTGGAATCGCTTGGACGATCTCACGGTGATATGGCATTTCTAGACGACTCTAACTTTTGGTCTGCTGGAAAAATCTTAAATTCTGTACTAATTTGTCTTTTGGAGAAGATTCCCCGTACTGTGGACACCTTAATTCCAACTGCAAGCTACGTTTGGGAGATAATAAGCTACGTAGAGCGTTGGAAATTAGATGATCTAGATGTTGGATTTCGGGAGGCCCTTAAATCCAAATTAAGGGACACGTATGAATACTTGTACACGGCTGCCTACTTAAACCCTAGATATTTCAACAAAGTAGGTAAAGATGAGAGACTCAAGCTCATAGAAGCCATAAAAGAGGGTTGGATCTACGATGATTTTCTCTATGATACGGAAGAAGAACCTAACAATGAAGTGGAGCGTTACAATTCTAAAATCAGCAAATCGGACGCATATTTCTGTAATTCCTCTCATCCAGGTAATTCAATTCTTATGTATATTTGTTAAATAATTAGCCGTCGTTGTCTTCGATCTCCAATAATTTCCATATCTTTTAATATTTAAATAGTTAATTAATAAATTATAACACTCAACCATTAACTAATAATTAAGATAATAACAATTTACATTTTCTTACATTATTTATATATGTCCATAGACGACTTCACTTTTTCTTCAACAAGAGATGCTAATTTTGGATTTGTTAATAAAAACATATGTTTATACTTAGTTTTTAATAGTGAGTTTAATTTGAACTTGTTATTGATGTTACAGTTAAGTGGTGGCAAGAAAAAGGTGGTGACTATCCTATTTTACAAAAGATCGCAATTGAGGTATTGAGCAGGCCAGTAAGTTGCATGTGTAATCAAGTAAAGAAGCATTTTGTTCATCTTGAAGGAGCAGATGATTATATTCTGAGATTGAATGTGAGGATGATGGAGGAGTACAAACGTTTGGGAGATGATATATACAAGCCCATTGACTTGCATCTTTCATTTCATGGGTGATTTCACATTATATATGTCAAGGTCTTTGAATATTTATTTCCAGCTGACAAAAATTATTAATATTTTGGGTGATACTTCTTAGACTTTTGTGAAAGAAACAGATGATTATAATGTACTATATATTGATTTTAAAAATTAATCTAGGTGGAGTAAGGTTGAGAAAATAGTATTTAGATGTATGAGATTTGACTCAGATGAAATTGGAGTATAATTTTACTATGAATTATAAATTGTACCTAACGAGTCCAAGTTCGGCATCCGTCGATCGTCTACCGTCTTTGACCTCGTGTGAGTACCTTCTTCCTTGATCTAGTTATGTTTAGTGGTATCATGTTAGGTTGGATTTAGTATAATTTAGAGTGAATGCCAAGTAGTGGCTTTGGACCTTAGGTGAGTGTTTGAGGATTGTGAAATGTTTTAAAGCTTAAGGTGTTGTTATTTTGTTAAGATTGTAAGGCGTTGAGTGTTTGGTTGATCTTGTGAGCATCCGAGGCTTGAGATTATGGTTATATGATTGTTGAGATTGTGGAGTCTAGAACGAGAGTATCATAGCCTATGTTGTGATGGTTGTGACCTTGTGAGATCGTGAGAACTAGGAGTTTGTTATCCTAGCATGGTTATGGTTTATGATCTTGCGAGATCATTGGAACTAGAAGTCTAAGGACTTCTAGCATTTGAGAGATATGTTAATTGTGTGTCTTGTTTTGACCAGGCGTTGAGTGCCTTCGTACGGGAAGTTAAAAGCGGTGGTTAGCGGGATTATCTTTGGGACGAGGTAAGTCTCCGGACATACTTAGCTCGTATTATATGTATTAGTTTCGATGTGTGTTTGGTGGTGTGTGTTTATTGTTTATGTTATAACAACTGAACCGGAAATATATAGGATTACCGACCTTTATATATTATTTGGTCTAAGTGTATGATAACGGGCGGTGACAACTTGTCTAGCTCCCGCGAGAGCTAGGAGGTTCTTGACGACTATCCCGTGTTGGTAAACGTTCGGATGCATCAGTATCATTCCATGCCGGTAAGTAGGGACCGAGGCGAGTTTCGGTGACTCTCGTGTCACAACCTAAGTTGAATTAGAATGGGATATGACCTAAAAATAACAATATAATAAACCGGACTTGTGTGCTTTGGAGTGTGTTTTGCGTTTATGATTATTTACTTGATTTTGTGTCTTTCACCTTGATTCTAATGCCTCGAATATTAGCTAATGGTTTTATACGGATTGTTGTAGATTGCCTTGCAGGTTAGGAAAGCGGCCGAGAGATCCGGAAGAGTGGGCAGCCGGGGTTCCGTACATTTTAGGAGTGAGTTTTGGTTAGAGTCGGGTTTGTATATTGTTCTTGTATATTGTATGTCAATTGGAAGCATTTGGCCTTGGTGTTGTATGTCGGTTGAAGTCTTTGTTGTATGCTTTCGGGTTTCATTACATTGCATAAAAATATATTTCGGTTTTGGCCTTTATTTGTGTCTTGTTGCAAGATCCGGTGAAATTGTTGTAAGGCTAAGGGTTGGGACCCATTGTGAGGCCCCAACCCGTAGCATCCCGAGTTCCGCGGATTCGGGGTGTTACATTCGGGAAACCCTTTAACATATGTGTCCAATCATTTAATGTGTTCCGCAACATCATTTCCGAAGTCACCAATCGTGGAAAGGAAAAAGAGAAGAAAGTGATATCCCTTGCAACTACAAATGTCAACATATTTCTTTCTTTTGTTTTCAACGACAACCCTCACAATCTTACCTCAGATGAAACAATTAAGGCCAGATTTAGAGAAGGGGACAAACCGATGATGTCGACACACGTATCTTTGCCCTCACACCAATTATAAAAAAAAGACACTTATGACCATTAAAAAACTTAGTAAGGCAAGATGAAAAAAAGAAAGAATGGAAATAAATAAAAAAATATAAAAGAAATAAAAGAAATAAACATGCCCTAAATATACTATTCATCAGATTAGAGATTGTATTTAACAACTTTATGAGCTTTGGTAAAAAAAAAAAAGATTTACTTGATCTAATAGCTAGATATGCATTAGGATTACCAACATTGATCTTACATGTATACATGTTTGTTGTAAACACTAACCTGATGGATACCGGACCGACTTTTTTTTTCCTCTTTATAATAGAAAGCGGTTAGAATGAACTATTTCCTTGAGATAGTCCATCTCAAAGCATCATTACGGATGAGAACATAAAGTTCGAGATCATCAAAAAAGTTGGTGTTGGGTGTCGAAATTTCCAATGAATTAATCGGTCAGCAACACAGTTTACTTCTCTGAAAACATGTACAATCCGGACCAGCCTTTGATATTGGTTAAGATAGCGCTAGAGCCTAAAAGGCTAATTATGGGCCAAACTTATCTTGAAAGCCCATCCATCCCAATAATAGCCCACAATCTCCAGAGCTACAATTTTACATTTTCATAACATATATATATATATACATATATATATATAGAGATAGGATCAAGTAAGAACAACTCTTACGGTAAGAAATAGGAACAAATGTGTGCCACACGATTAAACAAAATCAACGTCCATGATTCAATTATTTTTTTTGCATAATAATTATCATGTTTTTATATTTATATCCGTAATATATGTTGTTACCATATTAATATCAAAATATTTTGCTACCATAATGAGTATACACGTTTTATGAATTACTATACGTTTCACCGACGGCATCTTCTTCGTTTGAAATCCCAGTGATCCAAGACCATCGATGAAATTGAATGTATGCGTACTTTAATCTTTTCATTCGTGCATGAATTTTATCAATCGCATTCCAATCACACGTTTAATATATTTTATATTGTTTATTACAGTCGTATCATCGTCGTCGGATGTTCCAACCGCCATGGATGGTGAAGGTATGTCTCTAGTTTATTTTAATCGTTCATATGTTTATTCTACTTCGCTTCAATTCTATTTAGTTAATCTAATGGATTAACCTAATCGTGCTTATATAAAAAGTAAAAATATTATATTCGTGCTTGCATTTACTTATATCTACGTGTTTTAAGTAATACGTGCTTGTTAAATATAATAGTGCTTGTTTTAAGTAATATGTGCTTATATAATAGTGCTTGTCTGATTAACTACTAGTGCTTGTTAAATATTATACGTGCTTGAATATTTTTTTAATCGTGCATAGTGCATTGTTATATTTTATGATATTTATCAATTTTATTAATTAAGGTTGTTAATCGTGTTGATGTGATTTCAATTATATAGGTGTAAATTATGAATAAACGTGTATTAATGTATTTGAATTATTCGTGTTGCCTTTATATATTTGTACTAATGTAATTATTTTTTATACGAGGATAGTCGAAAAGCAAACTTTAAATTTGGAGCAGATGGAGTCGAGAATTGTCGACGAGGATAATGTTCAGAACGACAACGACGAGTATAATACTGAAAACAATGTTGATTGTACCATGATAATTGGGGAAGATAAAACTAAATCATGGATTCTCATGGTAGATGACCACGATAAGTCCAAAATCGGTATGATATTTGCTAATGTGGAAGAAGGGATACATTTTATGAAAGATATGCTGATTTATCTGGGTTTGTTAGTCGTTTGAGTTCCTGGAAAGTAGTTGGTGATACATTAAGGATAAGTTGGGTAGTATGCAGCAGAGAATGTGTTAAGAATAACTCGAACTCAACCGGCCTAAGATCACGGGTTTCAAATAGAGTTCAATGCAAAATTGTCCACCGCCCAATACGACAATTCTCGGGGCATCTCGTGTATTGTGATACTTAGCAGTGAACCAAAACCCGAAGATCTTATAGCATCCTTCTTCAAATCAGTTAGTTTACTCATCGTGTTGGTGAAAAGAGTAGGTATGGTTCTAGTTGACAGTTCTTCTCATTGTAAACAGTGTTCGTGCGACAAAGTTTTTTCTGGTCCTTTTGATCAACGATGACGTTATCGGAAATCTCACGCTTTCTCTTTCTCTCCGCAATTTGTTTTCTTTTTCTCTCTTTCAAAACACATATGAGAACATTATCATCAGCTTCTTCATATACACTTTTAGATGTGTGTTCTTTCACTTTGAAAGTAACATCGAAATCAGATTCTGAATCACTATTCATTATCTACAAAACGCAACCCAATTTTATAAGCAAGATATATATAAATAGAAATTTGTAAATAACCGAAAAAGTGGCATTCATCGAATAAAAAAATCATACATGAACAGAACCATCCCAAATTCACATATAATCATGCACACAGCTAGCTTAAAGCACTAATATAAAAGCACTACACCAATCTCATATCTACACACGTGCACATCTAACAATTCGTGCATACCAGTCTGAGAAACACAACTAAGCAAAAATAATAAATATACGTGCATATTATACACGTGCATTATACACAGCTAAAAGCACTACACAATCTAATGCACACAGCTAAAAGCACTAATTGAAAAACACTACACTAATCTCAAATCTACACGTGCATGCACATCTATCAATCACTAAACGTGCATTGAGCAAAATAACTAAGCAAAACAAGTCTAATTATACGACGACACAAATCATGGCGACAAATATCTAATTTAGTGAAAAATAAGGCACGAGTTATCGAGCCACATACCACGAGAGATATACAAGACTTAATCGCACACGATTACCACTACGCATTAAAAAATCAAAATACAAGTATAAACGTGCTCAATTATAAAAATCTTTCACAGCTTCGCAGAAATCGCCGGCGTTGGAATAATGATAAATGAAAAACTGATGAAACGAGTTGATTTTCATACGTGCAATAAGTTTCCATATGCGAATAAACCTAATATTTTTGTTACCATATAAAATGCTAACCATAAGTAATGCACGGATATGTATATTAATAATACCATAACTCCTAATCATAATAAATCATAATATAGATATACCTTATTTAGATATCAGATCTCATCCTTTCGTTATTTAATCCAACGCTCTACAATTGTTCTTATTTCTTACCGTACGAGATGTTCTTACCGGATCCTGACCCTATATATATATATATATATATATATATATATATATATATATATATATATATATATATATATATTATTTTTTTTAAAACAATTTGGTTTACTAGTCTTTTCTAATTTTGTGTTTAGTAATTGTACCCCTTGAGAGAATAGTGTGTAGAATTCGAAAATAAATACAGAAGGTTGAGGTATATTTACTTAATTGAAACATTAAAAAAACTCAGTTACTACTCTAGTTTTTTAAAAAGGTCTAGTTATCAAAATTGCCTCTTTTTTTTAATGAAATCATAACATATATTTTAACTACGGAAATTGCATAAAACTCACATCTCTATTTTATTTCCCGAGTTGTTGGTACATGATTCCACGGTGATTGATTTATTAATCGGTGTAGCCATAATAAGCGTCAAGTTGATATTAATAAATGCCGTAAAATAGGGTGGTTCTATTTCTTACATGAAATCGTAATTTATTCTCATAAGTTTGCGTAAAACATTTTTAAAAAAAAACTTTATAATTTCCTACACATAACAACACTTATAGTAGTCCTATACATACTTTCATTTATTTGAATACTACCACCTAAAATCTTTTTTTTTTAAAGTGTACTGTAATAACTAAAAAAGAATGTACATCTAGTTCATATTAGAACAGATAGGACAGAAACAAGGAGAAGGAGATTACAAGATTACAAGAGGTGAATGCCTAAGAACTTGACTCTAGAGATGGAATTAGGAGATCGATCATTCCATTTATTTGCATCAAAGTATTTTGTGTTGGTGATGACGCTGTGAGCACAGGAGAAGGGGTGAGTGAACTTCTGGTTGAAGATCAGATCATTTCTTGCCTAAAATCTTATTTCACTTTACCTATATTTGCTATCCGAAATACTTTTACTTTTTTCTATAAAGACATGTCTAATATATATTCAAATAAATTTGTTGTGTTGTTTGTCAGTTAATCCATTTGAAAATATCAACACCCAACAATATTTTTTATGACGATCCCGACCTTTGTATTGTTTCATCCGCAATGATTTTTTTTCTGATTATCTCTAAGTCGAGGTAGGTCTAACTTAACCGAATACCTTTTTAAAAAATACATCCACGAAAATGAAAAAAATATAAATACTATACCATATATACTGATTTTATAAAGGGTCATGTACCCATACCTAACTATGTCTCTGGATGTATATGATAGTGAAACTTACATAAATGATATACATTGTCCAATAAATGAACAATTATAACAAAACTCGAACTTATTTTAATCAAATATTAATTTTAGTCGCAGTATAATACAGAATCTGTCTCCAAAACATTAAAGAAAATTCAATGTTAAACTTACATGCAATGGGCAAGCTAGCTACACCACTCAAACACCATCTTTATGCATGCAAATATGTTATACGTGTCATTCAGAACCAAATTCAATATTAATTGATCTTCAACTGTCTTCTTCACCCTCTTCAATTCACTTCAAAATCTCATGTCAACGTCTCCATAAATAACCCTCAAACCCAAACTCAAAATCACACAAAAAAACCCAACAAATCAAAACTTTCAAAAAATGGCCAATTTCCTTGCTTTCCCAGTACTAACAATGGTGTTATACTTAGCATTACATGCAGTTTCAGTTCGTGAGTTACCCAAAGAAGCCATCCTTATTAACCATAAGCCGGCTGAGCCGGCTGCATCGGCGCCAACTTCAGCCGGTAAAGATGAAAAGAACTTCATCGCATTCGGCGGCGTTGGTGGGGCTGCTGGAATCGGTGGCGTCGTGGGTGTCATTCCAATCGGTGGACTTGGCGGAAACGGGCTCGGAGGACTACCCGGTGGGCTTGGCGGAGATCCGGGCAGCAGCGCGACAAGTGGCGGGGTTTGCGGGAACGGTGGGCTTGCTGGTGCTGTTGGAAGGAAGCCGGTTGTTCCGACGCTCCCTTGATCGGGCTCGATGAGTTTAAGTACGAGTTAGTTATGTTGGTTTTTTGGTGTGCATGGAGTTAGGGTTTGTATGTTTTTGGAATTGTTCTAGTCTTCTAGAGTGTACGGTACGTAGTACGTAGTAGTAATGTCTGTGCTTTGTTTAAGTTTTTAGTGATTACGTTCTTAGTTGTTAAATCGAATAGCCGAGTTTTTTTTATCTAAAAAAAAAAAATTGTATGCGAAATAGAATTTTTCAAAATTATTTCTACAAGCTAAATATAGATTTAAAAAAATAATTATCATACATTCCGTAATTATTAATGAAAATAAAAAATGTAATATCTAAATGATGTGTCATATTGATTAACCAAAAAATATAATTTATGACAAATTTTACATATATTAACATGATATTTATATGCAACTTTAAACAATGACTGAGCTAGGAATGAACTCGATTGGATCATTGCTCATGCAGTCACTCAAGGAAAAAGAAATTAATTCGTATTTTTCTTTATAAATGAAAAAATGTCATATTTATAAATGAAAAAGTTATAGGGTTAAGCATTATTTATAGTTTTGTAAGGATATGTGCACAAACAATAATTTAAAATAATAAATTATAAATTTGTGTTTACTTTTTGACTTTTAATTATTAAACTATATGTGATACGTATTTTTTCTATTATATAAATCACATCTAGTATAGTAAATTTCCAACTTTTAATTTATACACATTTTTTTTTAAAGTTTACGTATATTGAGCAGGAGGGGAGAATATACAAGAGGGGGTCATATCAACCAAAGTTTAAGCAACATTAAACAAGGAGAGAAAAGAGAACGACAGTCTAGGTGAATCCCAAATATTTAGCCCAAGAAATAGAGTCATGAGATCGGTCTTTTCAATAGTGAACGGTGAAGTTCTTGATCACAATGATAGTGTCACTAGCACAGCTTGTAGCATGAGTAAAAGTGATAATACCCCTCGGAGATCTTTCCCTTTTCGATTCAACAACCTGAGGACTAAACATGAGAAGTTCTTGGAAACGATAAGTGACTCCTGGACTGCTGAAATTCATGGTAATCCCATGTACCGTCTTGCAAAAAAGCTGATGATACTCAAATCCTCCCTCAAGAAATTCCCCAGTGTCAAATTGGAAGAGCTCCACGCTAGCATCGATGACTGTCACAGACAGCTCGAGAGTGTCCAAACAAAACTTCAGACTGAGCCCCTCAACCCTGAATTACACGCCTTAGAAAGAAGGATCTCTCTATCTCTTAAGGATGTTCACTCCAGTTTGCACCTGTCGACCCTGGGCCAGCTCTCTAAGGACAACTGGATCAAGTATGGAGATCAGTGCTCGTCCTATTTCTTCAAGGGTGTCAAGATGCGTAGAAGTTCGAATCTAATCACTGCTTTAAAGGGGCCGAATGGTGTGATGGCATACGAACCTGATGATATTGGTGATTTGTTGGTTAACCACTTCAGGGCTACTCTCAATCCACACAATCCCTCCACTGGAAGGTCCTTCCCCCCTTAAACCTGCCTTCTCTCAACCAAGCCGAGATTGGCACCTTAAACGAGCATGTTACGCCTGACGAGATCAAGCATGCCCTCTTCAGCATCGCCAACAATAAAGCTCCTGGACCGGACGGATACAACTCGCTCTTCTTTAAGAAAGCCTGGAGTATCATCAGCAATGACTTCACCTTTTCTGTCCAGGATTTTTTCGTTTGCAAACGATTGCTCAAGCAGGTTAACCATACCACCATCTCACTGATTGCCAAACATGACAACCCTATCACCCCTTCGGACTTCAGACCCATTTCCTGCTGTAATACAACATACAAGACCATATCCAAGATCCTTGCTAGTCGACTTAACCTCATCCTCCCTAACATCATTAAGCCCCAATCAAAGCGCCTTTGTCCCGAAACGGTCTATTAAGCACAATCTGCTGCTCTGCCAAGAACTCCTCCACAAGTACGGTAGACACCACATCTCACCTAGGGTTGCTATGAAAATCGACATTTCCAAAGCTTTTGATTCTGTGAATCACGAGTTCCTACTACACTGCCTGCGATCGATGAACTTCCCTGAATCCTTCATCTGCATGATTCGCGAATGCATCGGCTCTGCCTCCTACTCCATTAATGTTAATGGTGAGCTTAAAGGCCATTTCAAAGGTTCTCGTGGACTTAGGCAGGGATGCCCACTCTCCCCTCCGCTTTTCGCCATAGCTATGGAATTCTTATCCAGGCTCATCACCGAGAGAACGGCTAACCCTGATTTCAACTTCCACCCCAAATGCACCTCACCTGCCATTTCCCACCTTGCCTTTGCGGATGATCTTCTCCTCCTGTGTCGAGGGGACGACATGTCCATCACCATCCTCATCGATGCCCTTACTGAATTTGGCGCATGCTCCGGTCTCGTTATCAACCCTAACAAATCGCTCATATTCACTGGAGGGCTAAATCATGATGAGACTGCAAATGTGGTTCGCCTCACCGGTATGCGCCTTGGCTCCCTGCCCTTCCTTTACCTAGGGGTCCCTATTGGATGCAAACGGCTACTGATCAGCGACTTCCTTCCACTTATTCACAAAATCACTCGGAGAATCCACTCCTGGAGCGCAAAAACCCTTTCATACGCCGGCCGGGCACAACTTGTCAAAACAATCCTCTATTCGGCAAGTCAGTATTGGTGCTCCTTGTTCTTCATCCCTGCTAACGTAATCAGCACCATAAATGGGCTTATACGATCCTACCTCTGGTCCGGCATCACTTCTAGCAAAAGAGCCTTGGTGGCGTGGGAGTCCATTTGTACCCCAAAATTGGTTGGAGGGCTGGCTTTCCCTGATCTTGTTACCAAGAACAAGGTTGCCCTCTCCAATATCTTATTCGACCTTGATCGCAACTGCCCTAGCATCTGGAAGTCCTGGGTCGCCAAGCAGCTCTTCAAGAGGGGCGATTGCATCTGGAATTGCCCCCCTAGGACCTCTCACTCGCATTTTTGGAAATCTCTCCTCAATCTCAGAGATGCTATCGCCTGCCAGGCTCCTGGTGCTCCTAGGAACGCAATCCTTGCCAATCCGAATGGCTCCTTTGCTCGGAAGAGGGTCTACGATCACCTCAGACCCCCTATCCTTGCTACTCACCCCTCCCCTTACAAAGCAATTTGGCTTCCCTCAAATTCCCCCAAAGCTTCCTTCATTGCCTGGCTCGCTAGCCTTAATCGTCTTCCTACCCTTGCAAAGATCCAAGAATGGAACCTCACAAACGATACAACCTGTAAACTATGCAATGCTGGCCCCGAAGATGGCAACCATCTTTGGAACATCTGCAGCTACAACAACCCTGGTTTTGGACATCGTCTCCCGCTGGTTGAACACTCCCTACCCTGCTCCCTTCCTTGATGACGTTTGGGGTTGGATGGCCTCCTGGTCCAGGAAAAAGCCTCGCCCTCTGGACTGCGCTAGAATCGCTGCAATTGTCGCCTATATTTACCACATTTGGACGGCCAGGAACAAATTCCTCTACTGCCAGACTTTCACTCCGCCAACTGACTGTGCCTGGATGATCATCAGGAGCGTTAAAATGCATTTCACCCAAAATTGGAGGGATAGATCGGCCCTCACCCGCGACATGGCATCCACCCTCAACATCGCCCTCCAACTCAACTAACCCTCAACGTTTGCTCGATCTCCTTCCCTCCACTCCTGCCACTGTGGGCTTGCTTTGTTGTTATTAGTTTGTGTTGTCTTGTTGTCGTTTTGGGTTTTGAGTTTCGTGTGTAAAATTCTCTTCCGAATGTAACCTTCCCCTCTCCAATCTAATACAATTAACATTTCAAAAAAAAAAAAAAAGTGATTTTATGCAACATTATACTCATTTTTGAAAAAATTTTTTTTACGGATATTGATAGAAGGGGTGGGATTTACATGAAGAGATCAAAACTTAGCAGAACATTATGAATTATGTTAACATAAGAAAACATAATCTCGGTGGAAGTAGGGGCACAATATATGTTGCCCCTTTATATCCGCCGTATGTACAACACACCACATCATTAATCAAACAACAAAAATATCTTGATATCAAAGCGGTTCAATCTTTGAACTTTTGGATCTTAAAATACTAATACTAGATATGAATAAAAGGTGGGTTTGTATGGACCCTTAAACTTATTAGAGTCGAAGTTTTTATTGGTACGTAGTTAAAATTAATTTATTCATAGTTGAAATAATTAGTTAATTGTACAAACTTTTTTTATAAGTGTTTGGGAGAATGAAAGTTGACAAACATGTAAACTTACTTAAAAGTATCATAAACTTGATAAGTTTCATAAACTAGCATAAACTAGTCTTCCAAACGGACCATTATGTATGATGTAACTTGTCGGCCTTAAAACGTCAGCCAAATTACTTTGTCCTTAAAGACATAAACGTAAGTGCAACAAGATCAAACATCTACATTTGCGTGACTACATGCTGGAAAGATGGGACACTCGAAGCCCAGTATAGAAGGTCGGTGGAGTACTCGATCCTCCTATTGTCAATTGATTTTAGGATGGAATATCGCTGGGTTTATGTGTTGGGCTTGGGCCTAATGCGCATGTGCGCTCGATCGTATGCACACAATCTCCGCTCTACCGATCCATCTATATCGGACTTTGACGCTACATAAACCTACAAAACTAGTATAACTATTGGTGTATAAGGTCGGTGAACTATCCGGATCGGATGAACCAATACATATGAGTTTACAAACGAAAGTCCATCCCCATATAATTGAGAGATCCGAATTTAATAGTGTAAGATCCCAAACCCTAAAATGCAGACTATCTTTATTCATAACATTAAAGCAAAGTTAATGTTAAAGTCGTGCATGCAATGGTCAACCTAGCTAGACCGCTCGATCCAGCAAATCCATGCATGGTGCATGCAAGTATAATTTACGTGTCATTCATAAGCAAATTCGATCATTAATAGCCCATGTGAACCCTTCCATAAATAGCCCCTCACACCAAACTCAAAACCACACAAAAAACAAAGCATCACAACAAATTACGTATAACTATCAAAACATGGCAAATTTCTTTGCTTTCCCGGCGTTAGCCATGGTGTTGTTAGCGGTCCATGCAGTTGCAGTTCGTGATTTGCCGAAAGAAACCGCCCTCGTCAACCAACACCCCGCCGGGCCATCGGCAACATTGCCGGCTCAGCCGCCGGCTCCATCGGACAAGGATGAGAAGACCTTCATGGTATTCGGCGGGATCGGTAAGTCGGCTGGAATTGGTGGTGTTTTAGGGTTCATCCCAATCGGTAACCTTGGCGGAAACGGGCTCGGAGGAATGGGAGGATTACCCGGATCCGGCGGGCTTGGAGGTGGCGGTGACCCTGGCAGTAGCAGCGCGCAAAGTGGCGGGTTTTTCTGGAAGCCCGTGGTTGTGCCGGCAATCCCTTGAAGATTGTGTTTGATGAGTTTAAGGTTGAGTTGGTGTTTTTCTAATTTGTGGGTTGGTTTGTATTGTTGTTTTAAGTGTGCATTGAGTTAGGGTTTGTGTGTGTAGTGGTGATATTGTTGTTGTGTTGCATGCATGGATGTTGTGGTTTGTTTGATTGAGTAGGAGTGAGTTTGTATTACGTACGTATGATTAAAAAAACTTAACAACCGGTTTGTTAAACTAATGTGAACCTTATCTTTCCCATGGACATGAGCAAACCTATACGTAATAGACGACACACTGTCTAATGGATCGAAAAGCCGTTCAAATCGGCAGACGGACTAATCATTATGAGGGGGAACGTGAAAAAAAAAGAGTTCGGAGTTTGTCAGACCACCATGTGACCATCCCGAACCAAGAAAGGTCCGGAAATGATGCTCTACCGCAGCCATAAGTGCGAGAACCATGGAGCTTCTAGAAGCTATGAGATCCTCTACGACATATATGGTAGAGAACTATGAAATTAATCATGTTCGGGTCAACATACAATTACTCGCAGAAGTTTTTTTTAAAAAAACCCCTTACTTTTAGACTAAACGGCATCGAAGAGGGGGGAAATGTGCCAAAAAAAAACCCCGAAGAGGGGGAGCGTGAAAAAAAAGAGTTTATAGTCTATTTGACCACCATGTGACCATCCCGAACCAAGAAAGGTCCGGAAACGATCCTCTACCGCAGCCATTAGTCCAAAAAATTGTATTTTTACACTCAACAGTATCAAAGAGGGTTGAACATGGAAAAAAAAATAGAAGTTTGTCACAAACATGTGACCATTTCGAACTTATAGAAGGTATGAGATCCTCTACGACAACCATGATGGAGAACTATGGAGTTGTTAATCATGTTCGGGTCAAAAGTAATAAGATTACAAGTTAAAAAAACGATATCGAAGAGGGGGTGAATGTGTAAAAATACGATATCGAAGAGGTCATTCCGAACTTGTAGAAGGTATGAGATCCTCTACAACAAACATGATAGAGAAATATAAAGTTGTTAATCCTGCTCGGATCAAAAGTGAAAAAAAAAACTACAAGTAAAAAAAAAGAGTTTATAGTCTATCTGACCACCATGTGACCATCCCGAACCAAGAAAGGTCCGGAAACGATCCTCTACCGCAGCCATTAGTCCAAAAAATTGTATTTTTACACTCAACAGTATCAAAGAGGGTTGAACATGGAAAAAAAAATAGAAGTTTGTCACAAACATGTGACCATTTCGAACTTATAGAAGGTAAGAGATCCTCTACGACAACCATGATAGAGAACTATGGAGTTGTTAATCATGTTCGGGTCAAAAGTAATAAGATTACAAGTTAAAAAAACGATATCGAAGAGGGGGTGAATGTGTAAAAATACGATATCAAAGAGGTCATTCCGAACTTGTAGAAGGTAAGAGATCCTCTACAACAAACATGATAGAGAAATATAAAGTTGTTAATCCTGCTCGGATCAAAAGTGAAAAAAAAAAACTACAAGTAAAAAAAAGGCTATCGAAGAGGGGGTGAATGATAAAAAGCGATAACCAAGTGGCCATTCCGAACTTGTAGAAGGTATGAGATCCTATACGACATATGTAGTAGAGAACTATGAAATTAATCATGTTCGGGTCAACATAAAATTACTCGCAAAAGTTTTTTTAAAAAAACTCGTACTTTTAGACTAGACGGTATCGAAGAGGGGGGAATGTGCACAAAAAAAAAAACCCGGAATTTTAGACTAGACGGTATCAAAGAGGGGGGGAAATGTGCAAAAAAAAAACCCCGTACTTTTAGACTAGACGGTATCGAAGAGGGGGAACGTGAAAAAAAGAGTTCGAAGTTTTTCAGACCACCATGTGACCATCCCGAACCAAGAAAGGTCCGGAAATGATGCTCTACCGCAGCCATAAGTGCGAGAACCATGGAGCTTCTAGAAGCTATGAGATCCTCTACGACATATATGGCAGAGAACTATGAAATTAATCATGTTCGGGTCAACATACAATTACTCGCAGAAGTTTATTTTAAAAAACCCGTACTTTTTAGACTAAATCGATGAGGGGGAAAATGTGCCAAAAAAAAAAAACCCGAAGAGGGGGAGCGTAAAAAAAAGAGTTCATAGTCTGTCAGACCACCATGTGACCATCCCGAACCAAGAAAGGTCCAGAAACGATCCTCTACCGCAGCCATTAGTCCAAGAATATTGGAGCTGTTAATCACGCTCGAGCCACATGGTCAGATTCATCCACCAGACATTGGTTCCTGTCTCCTTAGAGTCTAAGGATTCAGAGGTACGAGCCTATAGAACAGATCCTGTTCAAGTAAGGTCGTGTCCATTAGTGTTCTCTATGGGTATATAAAGATGTTCATAATAATTGGAGCCGTCGATGTGGGACGTAAGATCCTGAAATATTAAGTAAGCTTTTCAAATCTCGGTACATGTATATCAAAACTTGCTAGTCTTTTGGGCTTCAGATTTGAGAGCCCAAAATAGAACAATAAAGAAACTAAAAAGAATTCATAGATTACGCTTTGGGCCCATTATTCAACATCACTTTAAACAACCGTCAATTATTTTCTAAAAAAAAAAATTTAATCTCATTTAGCTAAAAAAACCGTATAAAAATTATTAATTTTCTGATATATTTAAATAAATTTGAATCCAATAAATTAAATAATCATTCAAATTTTAATATCAACTTATTCCTAGTGTATATGCTCTATAGATAAGATTTAAACGTTGATTTCAAAAGAAAAATATACTAATAAATGGATATGTTTTTAAAAAGAATTAACATTAAATCTAGATAACTAAATTAAAATAAAATTAAAATAAACCAAGATTCTAAACATACTCACTAGGAATATAAGTTAAAATAAACTAATATTATTGTACAATTTATTCAAAAGCATGCATTTTTTCGTATTATTATTAGCTGTAAAGAGATGTACTATCTTATATGTGGACCGACAGTTATTGCTTTTGCATTATTGTTGCAATTCAATAACGAAAATATATTTATTATAGTTTAAAAATGCTTATATATGATTATTTTTAATGAAACATTAGATAATAAAACAAATAATATTAGCTTTTGATAATTTATGCGTACAAATCATTACTGTATGATTTTGTGGTTGATGGGCTTTAGCCAGGCTAAACTCTACGTAAAGCATTTAGAGGGGGTGCAAAATCGGACCGGATCGGAAAACTGGACTGGCATTTACGGTCCAGGTTTTTTGAAAATTCGGGTTACGGTCCGGCCCGGTTTTTGGACCGTATAAAACCGTAACTAGGGTTGGACCGTAAACTACGAATTTCCGGTCCGGCTTTGGACCGGAAAACCTCACCAAAATTGCACAATTAAGGTACAAACCGGTCTGATCCGGTCCGCAATATTCAAAATTGCACAAATTATGTACAAACCGGTCCAACCCGGAACCGGACCGGACCGGACCGTAACGGTCCGGTCCGGTCAGATCTACGGTCCAAGGTTTTCTCAATTTACGGTCCTCCGGTCCGGACTGTATGCACTGCCCCGCCATTGAATTATTTTAGAATACTATAATTTGTAATTAAAAATAAATAAAGTACATAAACTAAAGTTTATAGATTATTTAGCTTTAGATAATGCTATGAAAATCGTTAATCAAGATCTTGTAGTACATAAATAACATTGTTAAACACTCTTGAAAGGTGATAAAGTGTACTATGTTTGTGGAGTTATATAGTATTATTGGTTGTATCACATTGCCTAATTATGAAACTATTATTACTATATAAAATAAAGAAGTGATTTTAAATTTAAAAGAAATTGGATTTATTATTTTATTCTATTGTTTAATATTTTTTAGAGTAAATATTCTTTTGTTTTTTTTTAAAAAATCATGAAAATACGTTGGATTTAATTTATCAATTTGAAAAATAAAATAAAATGGGGATATTTTATTAGAAAAATGATAAGAGTAAAATTTACTTGGGATGAAATAAGTGATTACAATTCTTGTAATATAAATTTTGTTTATTCAATAAAATACTTTTCTATCTTGTTAAAATCGAATATTTTTGTTTCTTTTAACTAGTATTCACATTTAGATATTAAAAACGAGACGTTTTCTTTTATAACGCTCTTTACTCCAAAAGAATCATTATAAGTTGTGAGTGAGGATTCAATCGGAGTTGCCGTAAACCATAGCTTGAAGCTAGATCCATACAACCGGGATTGACCTTCCAAACCAATCCGACCATATTTGCGAACAAACACAAGGCAAATGAGTGGTTTAGCAATGACTTGATTCGTTTCCGACACACATCCACCGACTGACGACAATCCAACCCGTGAATTAAGATTGTACGATAGACTCAATTCAAATCTGGTCTTAATCCGCTCTTCAACAACTATACTTCAAACAATCCGAACAATGTATGAACGTCTTTTTAAGAATTTTTCCGAAAACTGTAAGAAAACCAATGATAAAGAAAAAATCTGCACGATTACAATAAAATTAGAATGTGCAGAGATTGAGTATGACGTTTTAACTCCGTGCTATCCGGATTGACCCACCAAACCCATCCACCAATATTTGCGAATAAACACAAGGTAAATGAGTGATTTAACAATGACTTGATCCACTCCGACCCAAATTCATAAACAAATGATAACCCAACCCGTGAATTGAGAATGTACGACAAATCAACTCAAATTCCGTTTGAATCCGCTCGTCAACAACTATACTTCAAACAACTCGAAAAACACCATAACACGACGAATATCGATCCCTACAAACGACAACAATCCAAATTTGTAATATATGTAATGCTCATCGATGTGCCTCACTCATGGTCAAGACAAGAAGTTGTCGTTTTCTAAAGAGGGTTGTCAACTTTAATCAAAACGTTGTGGACTATATGGTAACAAGTTGTGCCACTTTGTTTTGTGGCCATTTTATCATAATTGCGATTAGTTTTTATGACATATCTCTTTACAACCACAATATTTCCTTTTCTCAGGGTTTCGTGGGCGCCACCCAACAAAAACCAGACAATATGTACTCTGTGTAGCTTTCGCACTCTCATCTTCTTGCCTTTTCTTTTTAGTCAAATAAACGTTCGATGTCTCTCATGCATCGATCTATGAAGACTAACACAACTTTTGATCTTCTTATAAGTTTCAAACTAATTAAGTACATTACTATAGTGGGAAGAAGTCGATGTCTCACGTCGATTATAAGATATCTTACATCGATTATGAACAAATGCGTAATATAGATTATAAGATTTATTAACTACTTTTTTTAATCGTCGATTGATTTTGATGAACTTGTATGTTGGGTTGGGTAACACGATGTATTGCATAATTAATATTGAGGGCCCGTTTGATTCCAACTCCAGAATCGAAAACGGAATGAAAACGAATCTAGTCAATACGTATGCCCTTGTTCATCAAAATTTTTGGAATCATTCCTTGTGGTTTTTAGTAATTGGATGAGAGATTGATTACTTTTGATACCCTATAGGGTAACAAAATGTGAGGAAGCAAGTGCATTTTTCATTCAACCATGGGGAATGATTCCATAAAATTTCATGAATATAGATATAGATATGGACTAAATTCGTTTCCATTCCGTTTTCGTTTTCGGAGTTGGAACCCAACGGGCCGTGAGTGTTTATGTTCTTTTCTCTCTTAATTGCATTCTAATCTAAAACTATAAGATCCCACAACTACTTTTTTAATCGTCGATTGATTTTGAGTGAACTTGTACGATGGGTTAGGTAGCACAATGTATTACATAGTCAATATTGAGTGTTCATGTATGTTAGATTGGGAGTACGATGTATTGTATAGTGTAAAATCATGACTTGACAATGTCGATCACTGAGGTAATCACAATTTTGTGGCGAACGGGATGATCCACTCTCGTGCTTTTCTCTCTCTTAATTGCATTTTTTTTTTTTTTTTTGAAAAGTTAATTGTATTTATAGATGGAGAATTTACAGAACGTTCAGAGTGCATAATACAAAGGGGTAAGGGACAACATCAGGGAGGGGAGCAGTAAAGCTAGAAAAGATAGAATTATGGAGGGGGAAGGAGGGGGATTCCAAGCATGGAAGCAGTTGATCTCGAGTTAATGGATCTATCATTCCAGTGGTGTGCAAAATGATTCTTGAGGATGTTGATTATCTCAGCAGCACAGTCAGTAGCCCTGGTGGATTGACGGTTGAATATGAGGGCATTGCGAGTCTTCCATGTAGTGTAGATGAAGGTGATGATCGAGACAATACGGATGTTTCCAATGAGGCTATGTTTTGGGGGGTGGTAGGAACTTAACCAGGACCAAATGTTGGTAAGGTAGGGAGCGGGGTACGGGATCCTAGTCCATCGAGAGATGATGTCCAGGACGAGCGAGGTGTAGCTGCAGGTATGCCAGAGATGGTCGTCATCTTCAGCCAGATAATTGCAAAGCTTGCACGTGTCAGAGTCCGTGAGATTCCAGGATTTGATTTTGGTGAGGGTGGGTAGTTTGTGATGGCTAGCGATCCAGGCACATGATGCTGTACTTATTTAAGCTCGTGTACGTTTTGTCTTTTTACATGCGGTCAAGTGAGAGGTAACTCGACTCATACCGGTTCAATACGGGATTTATACGTAGAAACTTTACGTTGAGTTTTGAAGACACATGATGCGATCGTACGAACGACCAACCCATGATTTGAAAAGGATTACATTATGGTCTCCATGACACGATATATATCCTATCTTTACAAGATAAAACATCACATCAATCTCCACTTACTAAAGATATGGTCACTATTAAGCCATCTCGTAGGCAATACTAGGAACAACAAACAAGATTACACACTAATGAGAGCACAAATACTTGAAACAATAGGTGCTCAAAAACCCTACTTCTTTGGCATGTGAAACTTATTAGTCTTAACACACATGATCCAAAACAACAACTCCAATAAGAGTTATCTTTCTTTAACCTAATCAAATCACAATGCATATGACAAATACTCAGTTGGTCTAGTGGTTGTTGTGCTAGACTCCTTAAGTGTTAGCCCGGATATTCGAGTTCGAATCCTCCTGGAGACATGTATGGAAAAAATGGTATTGGACCACTACTATATATACCCTATCCGGAAGTAGGCAAAGCCGAACCGGAAACGTCCCATTTCAAAAAAAAAAAATCACAATGCATATGCATATAAAGCAAATATTCTTTTGCCTACAAAAGAAAGATTTACTTGCTAGTGCACTTGGCAACCATTTGCCTCACTTTCCTTTGTAATATAATATAACCATGTTTTGTCTCTTTTCATGATTGTCATACCTATATAAATTGCCCTTTCTTGTATGTTTTAGTGTCAAAACACATTACCCATTTCACTCTCATAACAAAAGAAGCTAAACCATGAACACAATATCACCTTACTTTCTCACCATACTAACCTTCTTTTGCATGGTAGCCTTGTTAGCGAACCACCGACCGGAGTTTTTCTACGGGGGAAACTCGTACGACGTTCGAGTTGTCAATGGTTTCACCACCAACTCGTCATTGCCGTTGGTGATATGGTGTTGGAGTGAAAAAACCGATATGGGTGGCCGAGCTCTCCAAGAAGGCGACGATTATAGTTGGAGCCTCGAGACGAAACCCTTGTTGTACGCGTGGGCGCCGGGTGGCGATACCGGAGACATATTTTGTACTATGAAATGGGATCAAAGGAGAAAGAAGTTTGATGCATTTCAAGCTTCTAGAGATACTCATAGATGTAGCCCATTTAGGTTGTGTCTTTGGTTGGTTAAGGAAGATGGGTTTTACTTTAGTAATGACGGCTTATTCTATCATAAGGATTTATCTTGGACTTAATCTAAGGTAATTAGTGAGTTTTTTTTTTGATCTTGTGATCGAGAATATATTTTTACGTACTTCATCTTGAGTTGTACGGTATACTTCGATATTTATGCGATGATTAATATATATTTTTATACGTACTATATATATATATATATATATATATGCATGGTTTTATATTAATTTCGCAAATATTCGTAATGAAATTGCAATTCTTCATTGCATGGCCTAATGCTCAAGTTATGTAGGGTTTCCAAATTCAATCACATCCGTTTTGTTAATCTTTATGTTTCTAATTCTCTCGTTTAGTATACCGAAGTCAATTGACAATCGGAGAAGTAAATCATCAATCTATATTAAGACTTATTATCGGTTCATGTAAGTACAACGAGGAGAATGTGTCTAATTGACACTTGAACAAACAAATCTGGTCTCTCATTCTTCTCTTTCTAACTAGCACATATTATGATAAAAAGTTGTCCCGTTAGTTTACCCTCTGATATCATATTAGGACAAGCATATCTAGAAATCATTATAAAAAATCACTCATATCTAGTGTTTGATATTTAAAACGGGTCTTTCACTCGTTATTTCCGAAACTCTTTCCCAAATGTGGCTTCGTGACTTGGCTCGTTGTTCTTCACAAACTCCCTACTCTCTCAAAACTACACAGCTAGTTCCTTATCCCCAATAACACTTATAAACTCCGCCTTAACCATCCTGAGGATGAGCACCACCTCTGGTCTCATTGCTCCTATACCACTTTTGTTTTGGACATCATTTCTAAATGGACTCGTCTACCCTCACCCCCATACTCCCTTGATCTATGGACTTGAGTTAATTCTCTCCCTAAAAGCAACGAAAAAATCTATCACCAGTGTTCGTGTCTCAAGTATCACCTCTTTCATCTACTTTACTTGGAAAGCTCAACACGACCTCATCTTCAACAACACTTCCACAACTACCATCAATTGTGCTAGTAACATCATCGTCACGACTAAGAACTACTCATCCTACCCTTGGAAAGCACGCTCCCCAGAAACCCTCTTCTGGGCCAAGACGCTCGAAATCTATCTCCATTAATCATTCACCCACTTCTCTAATGCTCTATGTATCTTTTGTTTCATCTGCTCTCCCATTTCTAGTAGGCCCCTTGTAATTTTGATATCGATCAATATTTAATATACCGATTTTCACACATGCATAAACTAAAGATCGTATACATACGAGCAACGAAGAGCTACATTTATCATTGATGGTTTGAAATAACTTGACCTAATAATTTCATAATGGAGCATGGGCCGAAAGAGACGAAAATAAACTCGATCAAGCACATAGTAAAGCATTTTTTAATCTCAAGATTTGCTTTATGACATTACTAATTAACAATTAGTAGTTTAATTATCAACTTAGATTAGATGATTAGCTTATCTAATATTTTACAATATTAACATAGTAATAGCCGTTGTTTTCACGATGACGGCGCTTAATGCACTAATTAAAAAGCATGGCTATAATTGTATTGATGCTTTGCCCTAGTGAAATTACCACCATAATTAAGCATTAAATTATTTGCAAGTGAAATGATTTAACATTTTTTTAATATCATGTTGATATTAATTAATTAAATTAGATTTAAATATGTTATCATATGCTCCATTCTTTTTGCCTTTTTCCTTCAATCATTTAAACTAGCTTCCATTAAGAATTCAACAATTTGCACTACTTGTATAGTTATATGACCCCTAGACATGGATATAGACTACAAATTTAAAACAAAAAAAAATAGTTAACTTATTCTTTTTATTCCCTTTTTAAAAATTTTGTTTACTAAATACAAGTACATTTTTAAATATTATTATTTATTTTTAGTTTTTCTACCGTATTTTTAATTTTATTTTAGAGAAAATTGTCCAAACAGTACTCAGCTTTTAGGTTGACTAATCTTTAGTACTCCATCGTTTAAACTATCAGAACGATACATGATCTATTGAGCCCGAACAAAGATTAGTATATGGATCACGTTTCACACGTTAAGTTAACACAACAACTTTGCTCCTAAAACTTTTCTTTATGTTTCTTGTTGAATAAGTATGTCATGTAAGCTCATTGCAACTGTCTTTTAACCCTTTTACTTAACGTGTGAACAACAATTTAGATACCAATCTTTGATAAGACTCAATAGGTAAGGTACCGTTCCGATATTTTAAACGACGGGGTACTAAAGTTTAGTCAGCCTAAAAGAAGGGTATTGTTTAGACAATTTTCTCTTTGTTTTATATACTTGCACCGACAATTTATTACGTAATAATCAAATCCAGCGGATCATGAAGGTGGATTCTAGGCGTGCCATCAATCCGCCTCTCACTCGCATTATGAGTGTGTTTGGAGAATGATAAACCCTATAAAATGCTTCCCGTGAAATTATTATTGTTACTCCAACGTCCAAAATTTGATGAGTTCTGGTATATAGGGTGCATTCTCATTGAGCTCGTGGAACGTATGTGTGATGCATTCAAGAAGCACATCAATAGTGTGTTTGAAAGACGGATTCAGATCGAATCGTAAATGAACGAAGTTATTTGGGTAGATAGCAATCCCGTTTTATATGTAACTGTTGTAAAATTCGACGAGTTAATCAGTAAATAGAGAGAGAAGACAAAACGTTTGTGGTTTGCTGCACAAACCTCACAGGTAGGTTTTCAATATAATTTCTTGGATAAAAGAATATAATGTTGAACCAATCTATTTATAACAAAATAGATAGAAGAACTCCTCGTTATTTTTCTCACTCGATTCTTAATTCATCGTATCAGTATAGCTAGATTTATCGTCTTTTTCTTAACAATAACCAATGGACCAAAGAATTTTAACTTTAGATGATGGTGGATCGCGATACGAATCTATCTTCCCACCTTCATAATTTTTCAAAAATATCTCAGTTCAAAAGTAGGTTTTGCACTAATTACAAAATGAGTAGTAGTCTATGATATAATTTTATTATTATTTACAAAGTCTATGTAATAATTATTGAAATATAATTTCCACTTTTCTTCTTGTTGATCTCACTTCAAAAGTGTTTTTTGTTGTTTAATTTAAACATTTGAGATCAAATATCGAGCATTTTATAGTTTAGCACTTGAACTCCTAAATATTAATTATATTATGAAATTACTTTAAATGCCTCGTATTTTTAAATCTATATACTTTAAAATTAATACTTAAGTTGTGAACAAACCCAAAAAAATACAAAAATATTATCCAAAATTTTTTTTTAGAAAACAACACTAAAAATATTAATTTTTGTAGTAAAAATTTGACACCATTAATCATAGAAAAAGAATAAAATATTAATAATATCATGTTTGCCATAAGTGTAGGAGAAAATTGTCCAAACAGTAGCACATCTTTTAGGCTGACTAAACTTTAGTACCTCATCGTTTAAACTTTCATAATGGTACATCAGCTATTGAGCCCGACCAAATATTAGTATCTCGATCACTTTTCACACGTTAAGTTAACCCAACAACTTTGCTTCTAGAACTTTCCCTTATGTTTCTTGTTGAATAAGTATGTCATGTAGGCCTCATTGCAACTGTCTTAATCCCTTTTACTTAACGTATGAACAGTAATTTAGATACCAATATTTGGTCGGAATCAATAGGCGAGGTACCGTTCTGATAGTTTAAACGACTGAGTATTAAAGTTTAGTCAACCTAAAAGACGGGATACTGTTTGGACAATTTTCACTAAGGGTAAACGACAATATATAATCCCAATATTAATAATATCATGTTTACTTCATTTTGTTTATTCTTTATATTTTGAGATAGTGACGTTTTCTAGTAAATTGATATTGAAGTATATTTTGAGTTAGTGACGTCATCTATATAATAAAATGATTTAAGTAAAATTATTATCTATAAATATATAGGTGAAGAATGACATATGTCAAACGACGTATGTGTTGCCTTGTACACATTTATAACTAACTTATAAGCACTAAGCACGAAACATATGAGATAACATATCTCAAACTAAGAAACATATCGATTTATATTTTAAATATAAAGTATTTTATTTTGTTATGTGTCCATATAAACCAAAACAATAATAACAATGAACAAAAAAACTGAAATTATCAATCTAAATAATGAACAAAGTGTGATTTTAGTTTTAATTAAGATAATATTATGTATAAATGCAATAATTTATGAAAAAATTGCCTGAGCAATACCCTATTTTTTAGGTTGATTAAACTTTAGTACCCTATCGTTTAAACTATCAAAGCGGTACTATACTTATTGAGTTTGACCAAATATTAGTCTCTGGATTACTGTTTTGACGTTAAGTAAAAGGGTTATGACAGTTGCAATGAGGTCTACATGTAATACATATTCAACAAGAAACAAAGGGGAAAGTTCTAAGAGCAAAGCTTATTGTGTTAACTTAAAGTGTGAAAAGTAAATCAGGTAATAATCTTTGGTCGGGCTCAATAGGTGAGGTACCGTCCTGATAGTTTAAACGACGGGGTACTAAAGTTTAGTCGGCCTAAAAGATGGAATACTGTTTAATCAATTTTCTCATAATTTATTTTTATTTAATTAATTCAGATCAGACCGTACCTGATTTGTTACGTACTTATGTATGATTGATCTCGATAAATTATAAATGGCAATACCACATAATTGTTAGCATTAAAAACTTTTATATTTGATGCGGCTTAAATTAATACTCGCAACTCGATCACCTCATAATTCGTTATTTCAGCAATATTAAAAGTTCATACTATTTTTCACATCTATACAAATATCCAAAAATGGCAATTATAATCAACAAAGTTATATTCATACTATATTTTACTTTAATATAGTATACTACGTTTTGAATGTTTATATGGACACATAATAAAGGTATGAGTATGACCGTATGAGTATCACCCATTCTCATACCCGATGTATGGTATTTTAGGGTATTGGACAAACGAGTTGTTTCCTTCTCTCTCACATCTTCCCAACTTTCTTTCTTTTCTTCTTCCTCACGCAATCCATCCCTTCTCCCGACTCCTGCCCTCGCCCACCGGGTTAGCCACGTACCGCCTATTGCTACTGCCGGCGACTGGAGTAAGGAGCCGTCACCGTTGTTGTCCTCTTCGCTTGGGGCCGTCAACGACTTGTGTCGTTGTTGTTCTGCTCAGCCGCCTCCGTTCGTCCCTCTTCCGACCACCTTCAACCTACTATAGTTGTCGTAACTGCTAGTGGTTCATCCAATGAAATTTATAAGATTTTGAAAATCCCTCTTTTTTTCCTCTTCTTGATACTCGTATTTTAATCTCAAACAGGATCTTAAATATCAATTTGATACATATATCTTAATACTCATACCTCCTAATACCTTTAATTAAGATATCGATATCAAACTACCCTTATAATTTATAGATTGAAAATAAGTTAAGAGTGGGCGTACTATGAATCTATAATGCTTATCCATATAAATCTTATTTCCAAGATGAACAAATCATCTCAATATTTGGCAAAAATATGCCGGTTCACAATGGACCGGGCCCTTTCAATAAGCATGCGAGAAATCCCAATTTCGGGCCCATAAAATCGATGATATCTACAACTCTTCATATGTGCACGAGCCCTATAGGCTATAGGCTTTTAAACATAGGCCATATAGGACCTATAGAAATATATATTATATGGTATGAAACAAGAAGTATAGTACATAAAATAGTTCATTCCAACAATTGTTACAGTAAAGATAAGATAAATGGGTAAGGGGACACCCTTCTTCTTATTTGTCAAATGAAAAGGTGACTTCTCATGTATATCACCTTCAATTATTGTAAGTTGGACAAAGAATGGTTTTGGTAGGGTGATAGTTTTAGATTCATATCGGGTTTTTTTGGGCGAAATGATTCGGGTTCAGATCCGAAATACAATTTTAATTCGTTTTTTTTTTATGTATTTTTTCGTTTTTTGGTTTGAGTCGTGATACATATCAAAGTTGGACACAAAATAGTGTTGGTAGGGTGATAGTTTTCCTTGTGCATTTTGGGTCGAAATGATCGGGATGCGACATACAATTTTATATATTTTTATTCTATTTTTTTTCGGTTTTGGCTTGGACCGTGATATATATCAAAATTGGACAAAGACCGGTGTTTGTAGGTTGATTTTTTCGAACCATATCAAATACTTGGATTATTTTGGGCCGGAATGATCACGATCTGAAATACGATTTTTAATCTTATTTTTCTATATATCTTTTCAGCTTTGATTTATATTGTGACAATGGTGTATCCTAACCCATTAAGAATGATCACGATCTGAAATACGGTTTTGGCTTGGACCGTGATGCATATGACTTCACCTTCCATTCTAATCGGTTAGGAAACTCTACTTTGAGCGTTTGATATCGGTGAAACCCTACATTTCTCTCTTGCGACGATTTCAACAACTATTATAGTAGTAACTTTCGCTCTCTCTCTTGTTTGCCCAAAAAACCCTATGAAATCTTTTCAACTACAACTATCACTATGACTTCACATCTTGCACAACTAATAAGCCCAACAATCGGGTTCATACCGATTCTCAACAATTCTTTCTTTTGGATGTCAATGTTATCCCTCAAGATGTTCGAGACTTCACCGCAAGAATGCTCTAAACCGATCTCTTACATTTGTATAAAAAAAAATTAAATTGTTGTGCCTATTCATGATGAGCCATAACCTTATGGTCCTTATCAAACGGACCCTTAAATGGGCCATATGAACTAATGGGCCAGCCCATTACTTTCTCCAGCACGGCCCAACTCCTAAAAGCCCAATCTTCTCTCTTCGTGGGCCTGCTCTCTCCTCTGCTGCGCTCATGGGCCTTAAACAACAACAGCGTTATTGGGCTTCATGGTAGTTGGGCCTGATGACATCCAGCCTTATCCAGCGAGCCCACAACCCGATTCTCTCCTTAAATAGCCGTTGAAATATGCTGACCCGGATATTGCTCCGATTTCCTTCTATCACACCAACACAATCGGATCATATTCATTGTGATTATTATTATCCATTTTTGAATTCAAAGATTCCAAAAAATCCTTAATTTTCAATCTCCTATTTATCGAACATATTTTGCATCATACATTAAAAGAGAATAAAAAGATATATATTTTATTTTTATTCCTTTAATAAATGTCTAACTTCACTATATGTACATAGACACAAATCGAATCATAAACCAATTTCAATAAAATGGGTTTGGTAAAAAACACTCATATCTTTCTTTTCCTAGCAACCATCATGACCGTTACAGGATTATCTACCGCGACGCTAATAGCGTTGCATAATGCACGTACGATGGAGCTGGTAGACCCGGAAGTGTTCCTAGACATATGGAATCGAATGCCACAAGGCGAGTTAACCGTGAACTGCAAGTCAGGAGACCATCAAGTCCCAACCAAGAGCGCGGGAACTGACGTGGCGATCTCCATCGAATTCCAAATCAATTTGAAAGGGACGTTGTATAAATGCGACGCTCAAAGTCCGTATGGCCGACTAAGTTTCGACGCTTATGACTTGGATAGGGATTATCCCGATCGATGCAGAACTCATTGCGTTTGGAATGCTAAGGAAGATGGTGTTCGTGGTGTTAATCAAGATAATGTAGATACCATTTTCGTTCCTTGGGTGGCTACATAATTATCGGTTTCGTTTATAACTAGTTTAGTGTTCGTGCTGTAACGGTTTTGTTTTATATTCCAATAATAAAAGATTAATATTATTACTTTGAAACAAGTTATTATTTTTAATCAATTATCTAAGCAAAATTTATAATATAAATTATGTTGGAGATAATAAGTTCCTACATAAAGATGGGGACATTCTGAGTCTACTATATAAAGTCGGTGGGTTAATTCTTCTATTACCAATTGGTTTTAGGATGAAACTGTAGATATTTAGAAAAACCTGAACTGAATTATTATTAGGGATTCATAACTATCCTTAACAAAACCCCGCCGGGTTTATGTGCTGGGCTTCGCTCATATTCAACTCTGCTCTACCGGTCCGTCTATATCGGAATTTGACATGGATTCAGAGCAGTTAGCCTCAATTCGGCTTGTGATCCTAACCTATTGATAAGTGCAACTCGGTCTATATCCCCTAGTTGCACTTGTGGGGGCGTGTTGAAGATAATAAGTTCTCACATAAAGATGGGGACATTCCGAGTATATAAGTCGGTGGACTAATCCTCCTATTGCCAATTGGTTTTAGGATGGAACCCCGCCGGGTTTATGTGCTGGATTTGAGCCTAATGCGCTCATATTCACACGACCCCGCTCTACCGGTCTGTCTGTATCGAACTACGACAAATTACTTTTCTTTTAAATGTTTTAAATCATTGCAAAATTTATTTTTATAATCCATATAACTTTCATTATTAATTAAACAAATCTTGTTCTTAATATCTCTTTGTAATTGCATATATATATATATAGCTATTGATGTACACAAACAATGTATTGTGATTTGTGACTCCATTTTTAGAAAGAATTAAAGACACGACTTTGATTGAAAATGCGATTTTTTCATTAGACTTATCTCTTTCTTGATTAATAATATTGATTAAATGATCTCTTACTATACTTAATCGACCATTAACTTGTTAGATTGACTCTCTTGTGTTTCCAATTATGTATATTCAAGCATTTATTCTTGTCTATACGGTGCTTAACTTAAGAATGGGCTTGCTTAACGTCATCGATCATCTCACTTAAATTTGGATTAACATACTACATTTCAAATTTCATTTTATTGGTTGTGTGAAAAATGATTATGTATTTTTTATATATAAAAGTTTTTTTTTTCGGGTGTTCTTTAAGTTTTAGCTTATTAATTTTATTAATTACTAAGTAATGGTATAAAAGTATTTTTAATATTTTAAAATTTTAGTTTTAAAAGTCTAAAAAAATATATTTAAAACTAATTATGTACCTTTGTTTAAGATAAAAATACAGTAAAATTTTATTTATTTTCAAGTAGTTTTAATTTAATTTTCTTTAATTTTATTTTAATATGGAGAAAATAAAAAAATTTACTATATTTTTATTTTAATTGAAAAATAAAAAAATAGCCTTAAGTTTCCTCTTCATTTTTTTTATTATAGATTTGTTTATGGAAAATAGTGCTATATGTAATTAGTTTTAAGTTTTTTTAGATTTTTAATGAAATATATTAAGAAAGGTATAAGAGGAAAGAAATCGAACAAAAAGAGCTTGCGGATATAAAGAGGAAAAATCAAAACTTGAAGGACAAAAAGAGCTTTGATATAAAGATAAAGAATATATTATTTAAATTTATATAAGAGAATAACCGATTGACAATAAACAATGCATTAGCCCCGAAAGACGTCCTTAACCCGCACATCGTACTGTCGTGTGCACATTTTGGCCGAGATCGATTACGATGTATTGGACAAAGACTAATGCAATCGGCTCAAACGGAACCGGTTCCAATACCAATTTGTCAACTTCTACATTTTGAGGGCTTGTTTGGAAGCGCAAATAATCATTTCCGGTAACGGAATGACTCTGAATCAATCAAAATTAATGTTTATTTAGAGATATTTGTACACAGGAAAGTAATCCCATAATTTCAATTCCTTTTATTATTATCCAATTTTATTCATTTTCATTTCATCCCTCCAACCAAACCGATATTTTCATGTCAAATCGGTCAAACCCTAGTCAATGTTACTAGGTTGGCTTATGCTCGACGCTTTCTTTCGTCAAACTCCATTATTATTACATCGGATCGGATTTGTATGATTAATGTTTTCATATTTGATATTTTTCTTTATTTAAAGTTTATTTATCTTTTTCCTTGGTGATAGTGTGACGATTTATGTGTCATTTCGCTATACTAAACATAAATATATTATCCAATTTTAGCAGGACTTCAAATATTTGAGACCAACTGCAAATATGTCACCTTCCTCTTATGCATTGCAGAATATAATAAGGGCCCGTTTGGTTTTAACTCAGAAATCGGAAACAAAATGAAAACGAATTTAGTCCATTTGTATATTCTTATTCATGAAATTTTATGGAATCATTTCTTATGGTTTTCACTTGCCTCTCCACATTTTGTTATCCTATAGGGATATAGGGTATCAAAAGTAATTAAATTGAACTCCAATTACTTCAAACACAAGGAATGATTCCAAAAACTTTCATGAATAAGGTATAAATTCGTTTTCATTCCGTTTCCCATTCCGAAGTTAAAACCAAACGGGTCCTAAATATATAATATAACATTCCTTTAAATTCTGATACGTAGCCACATACACTTCACTTCTCAAAAGCAATACTACACAAAACAAAAAGTTAAAAAACAAAAGAAAAATGAGTTTTTTCAAATATGTCCTCACAATATTCCTGATGATCACCGGAGCATGTAGAGCGGCGCCGGTGGTATTTCCGAGGGTATACCTAGATGAAATTCGGAATAGGCAGATAAAATAGTTTATCCAATACTCTAGAAGGGGGGGATGAATAGAGTATGGAAACTTTTCGCAATCTTAGGATAGGTAAGACCTTATCGAAAGAGATAAGACCTTATCAATTGAGATAAAGTCTTACTCGTAATTATAAGACCTTACACGTTTCTCTAAGATTGGAATTAAGTGTAAAGATTTAGACAAACCAGGAATATAAAGAGCAGTAAAGGACACGCGATATGTTAACGAGGTTCGGTCACCAACACGACCTAGTCCCCGCCTAGGATTGATTCAACCCTAGGATTCAAGTAGCTTTATTTTCCTTCTTCTTGATGAGTTCCAGATACAATCTTCAGAAGACCTTCCCTCTTCTAAACTCAGAAGTCTTACACTTCCTATCTAGCAACTCACTCACTCGAAAAGAAAAACTAAAGTACTCCAGATACAACACTCGTATCCAACGTGTCTAGAAAAGATAACGGTTTATATAATCCTAGTTGAATTGTACTATCAGCTCGAAAAAGATCTCACACTTCTCAGGGAAGTATAATGATGAAGCTTCGAATGTGAGATCGGCTCTTTGTGAGATAAGTAGAATTTATCACTCTGGTTTCGAAGTAGGCAATGAACGTGTGTTTTGTTTCTCCTTCCTTGTCTCTTTAAATAGGCAAGCGTATCAGCATTTTTGAGTTTAACGTTGAAGAAGATCTTGGCTGCATGATCTTAGGAGATCTTGGGTTGTTGAGATCTTGGGTTGTTGAGATCTTGGGTTGTTGAGATTTTGTTTGTTGAAGTCAAGCGGTCAAAGTCAAGCACGGTTTGTTGAGGTTGGAGGAAATCTTCCAATTTTATCTCAAGAAGATTTAATTAAAACAAATCAAAGATTTGTTAAAATCAAATCCCTTAAATAACTCAACAAGAAGGAAAAGCCACTTGTACGTACGCCACGCAATTTTAGTTTCTGTCCAGTTTTGGTAAGGTCTTACCAGTTTATGTAAGGCCTTACTGAAACCTGGAAACCAAGGTTTTCTGTAATATGGTAAGGCCTTACATGACACTGTAAAGACTTTACCAACACTTGTAAGATCTTACCAAAACCTGGAAACCAAGGTTTTGGCTTTCATCAACCATAAGTAATGTCTTATTTATCAAGGTGGAGTTAACAATCTCCCCCTTGATGAAAGACAAAACTTATGATCTATTTCCTGCATTTGAACAACACAACAACAAACAATATAATATAACATAAGCGCATATGTAGGATCAAATTTTGAAAACGATCGAATCAATGCAAGTTTTTCAAAAACTAAAAACAACCAAACCAAACCAAAAGTTTTCAAAACATTTCAAAAGACAAATATTCTCCCCCTTTTTGTCTTTCAGCAAGAAAAATTTAGAACTTAAAAGGGTCAATCTTCATCATCCGAGACTTCAACCACTTCTTCAAACCATTGCCCGTAATTTGAAGAAGACCCAGCTCGTCTTTTACGACAACGAGCACGCACTTTTTCCCTCCATCTCTTCTGTGCCTCACCAGTAGTGGTCCAAGCCATCATTTTGGCTAACTGTTTTTCCTGATCATTTCTGTACTTCTTAACTAAACCATATTCCTCCACTGTCAAGATAGTCGGCTCAGGTTCAATGGGTCGAAGAATGCCTCTCTTTAGCACCTTGCGTTCACAGTTGATGACAACATTTTGACACACTTCTTGAATGTGTTCCACAGCATCCTCATCCAAAGGCATGATCGTAGTAGTTGCCCTATGAGCTAGAGATGTCAAAAACAGTAACTGGTTGAGCTTCTCATTAACAATTAGCAACTTCTCATGCGTATCATCCTGTCTATCCACAATATCAGCACGAGCAGTGTTCAGATCCTTCCTTAGAGCATCCACTTCAGCTTCCAAATCCTGAATTCTCTATTCAGATGAGAGTTGAGCAGTTGATTGATGTTTCTTCAGAATCCAATCCCCAGACAAAGTTTTCTCAACCCCAAGCCTTCCCCAACAGTCCTCATCAATTTGTCCCTTATGAAAAACCTTATCCTCATCTGTAGTATCAATTTCAAAGAACTCGAAGATCTTTGGAAATAAGTTTGCATAAGGAAGAGGGGCTGTCAAAGGGGTATTTACAGTATGCAACATGTATGATAAAATCAGGTTAGGGACATCAATAGCATACCCAGTAAGGACCAAATCCAGAATTTCTAAGAGATTGTCAGTTACAATCTCTCTGGAATGCTTTCGTGGTAAAACACACCTTGCAAGCAAAGTAAACACGATTTTGGCTTCTAAAGTTAAGACGTTATGGGTTTGTTTTTGCTTTGGCTTTGAGGAAGTAGCACCAGAAGAAATTGGTTTCTCAAAGAATGTTTTCTGGGCATGGGCAAGACACACATTTTTCAAAGGATGAGTTTTGGTGTCAATTTCCTCAGGGACTCCTAAAATGATTGCTAAGGAAGAAGCAGTAAGAGTAATTGGACGTCCTTTGATCTGGGAATGAAGAGTCAAAATCCCCTTTTCTCGGTGTGCAGTGAGATTGACAAAGAAATCGTTCATCAACATTTTCACAGAAACTCAAGGGACGATTAGCAAAACCATCTTTCCACATTCCCGCTTTAGTATAGTTCAAGAACCAAGAAAAAGGTTCTTCACTACTAACCTCAAATCCAGACGGTGGTGATCGAAGACGATGTTGAGGTGTATCCTTTGCGGCTGGGGGATAAATGGGTTGAGCCACTTGCCGAGAAGGAGAGGGAGTAGACATCGAAGAATCGGAATCCGGATTGTACTCTTTTAGAACAGCTTTCCCTTTTCTAGCCGCCGATCGCTGCTTCTTGGATGTTGGAGCAGAGGATTGAGTCGAAGAGCGTTTGGGAGCCATCGCAGATTAGGGTTTGGAGGTGAGAGTGAAACGAGAAGTTGGAGATTTTAAGAGGCGGAGAAGAGAATCAAGATCTTTAAAGATTTGATATAAGACGGAGAGAGATAGAGGAAAATCTTTTTTTTTTTTAAAATCTTTGTAAAATTTTAAGTAATTTTAAAAGATTAAAATTATAACCGAAAGATTTCCAAAAAATAAAATAATCTATTAGTTAGATATCTATTGAGATAATAACTAAAAGATTTGATCCAATTTAATCTTTTAAACAAAAATCAAGAACATACTATTATTTAGTAAGGCCTTGAGATGTATTGTAAGATCTTATTCTAAAGAATAAGATCAGTGTTTGTAACACTATTGTAGTAAGACCTTGAAATGCACGTTAAGGTCTTAATGTAGGGAATAAGATCAATATTGTAAAACAATAATTGCTCCCCCTACATTTGTGCCTCCCTGTTAAGCATACCAAGTTCTAACCTTATAAAATTGAATCTCTCTTCGGGTAAAGGTTTTGTAAAGATATCGGCCAGTTGTAGATCGGTAGAAATGAATGTCAAAGACACATCACCTTTTTCTACATGATCACGTATAAAATGGTGTCTCACATCTATATGTTTCGTTCTTGAATGCTGTACAGGATTTTTCGAGATAGAAATAGCACTGGTATTGTCACATTTTATTGGTATATCTTTAAAGTTGAATCCAAGATCCTGGAGTTGTTGCGCAATCCATAAGATTTGCGAACAACAAGCTCCAGCAGCAATATATTCAGCTTCGGCTGTTGAGAGAGCCACTGAATTTTGCTTCTTGGAATGCCAACTTATTAGTGAAGTACCAAGAAATTGACAACACCCTGAAGTGCTTTTTCTATCCACTTTATATCCTGCAAAATCAGCATCGGAATATCCGATAAGACCGAAACTACTTTGTGTGGGATACCATAGACCTATATCTTTTGTACCATTAAGATATCTTAATATCCTTTTTACCGCAATGAGATGTGATTCCTTTGGGTTAGCTTGAAATCTAGCACACATGCAAACACTAAACATAATGTCAGGTCTACTAGCAGTAAGATATAGTAAAGATCCGATCATACCTCGATATTCTTTTTGATTTACTTGTTTGCCGGTAAGGTCTTGATCCAAAGAGAGAGTAGAGCTCATTGGTGTTTTGGCTATTTTTGATTCATTCATCTTAAACTTCTTCAGAAGGTCTCTTGTGTACTTTCCTTGATTGAGGAATATGCCCTTTTTGCTTTGATGTACTTGTAGTCCAAGAAAGAAGGTTAATTCACCCATCATACTCATCTCAAATTCCTTGCACATGATGTCATAAAATTCCTTGCAAAGAGATTCATTAGTTGCTCCAAACAAGATATCATTCACATAAATTTGAACAACAAGAATATTCTTTCCATGAGTTTTAATGAATAAAGTTTTGTCGATCAACCCTCTTTTGAAGTTATTTTCCAAAAGATATTTTGAAAGTCGCTCGTACCAAGCTCTTGGGGCTTGCTTTAAGCCATAAAGAGCTTTGTCAAGCTTGAAAACATGATCTGGAAATTCATTACTTTCAAAGCCAGGAGGTTGAGCAACATAAACTTCTTCATCTAAATAACCATTCAAAAAGGCGCATTTTACGTCCATTTGAAAAAGTTTAATACTCATGTAAGATGCAAAAGCAAGAAGTATGCGAATGGCTTCAAGCCTGGCTACGGGAGCAAAAGTCTCCTCGTAGTCAATACCTTCCTCCTGATTGTAACCTTGAGCTACAAGACGAGCTTTATTTCGAATGACATTACCACTTTCATCAAGTTTATTTCGGAAAACCCATCTTGTCCCAATAACTGATTTGCCTTTTGGTCTTGCTGTAAGTGTCCATACTTTGTTTCGCTCGAACTCATTTAGCTCATCTTGCATAGCAATAATCCAGTCAGGTTCTTGAAGAGCTTCTGTGTACTTCTTAGGTTCTACAAGAGAAACAAACGCATGAAAAGCACATAGATCTTTTAATTTAGATCGAGTTTGTATTCCAGATGAGGGATCAGAAATAATATCCTGAGTTGAATGAGATGATGCATGTTTGAATTTCCTCCGGACATTTCTCTAATTATAAGCATCGGGTTCAGAATTAATAGGCAGTGGAGAAGATGGCTCTTGTTGCTCAGGTGGTGATGTATCTTCATGATTGGTTTCATTTGTAAGATCTTGAGGGGGTGCTTCAAGGTCTTGAGACCCATCTGTAAGATCTTGAGATGGTTCTGTAAGATCTTGAAATGGCTCTTGCATATTTCTGACGTTCTTATCAACTTCTTCTTCTTCTTCCTCATGTTTATTTAGATCAAGATCTCTTGAGCAAGCATTGCATAATTCATCTACCTTGAACTTTAGGTCAGGAAGTCCTCTTACAAGATCTTTTGATTTTAGCTTGTTAAGAGAATGTAGACTGATATGACCAAGTCGTCTGTGCCATAGTCTTGAGTCATCTGATAAGACCTTGAGACATTTTAGATTTGTCCCTGCAATTTGGTTAGTATTAACAGCATAAATATTATTATCCCTGTGAGCTGTTAGCACTAAATTTCCTGTCATCTCATCTCGAACTTCACACTTCCTCTTGTCAAAGCTAACACAATTTCCTTTATCACAAAGCTGAGAAACACTGAGAAGGTTATATTTTAAGCCATCCACCAAATAAACATCTTTAATATTATTATTTGAATTAAGACCAACATTACCGATACCAAGAATGTCACATTTTCCTTTGTCACCAAGAGTTATAGTGCCAGTGATTTTCTTCTTTAGAGTATCGAAAAGAGATTCTTTCCCACTCATATGTCTTGAACAACCACTGTCCATTATCCATTTTTGAGTCTTGGTGATATCCTGCAAAACAGAAAATCATCCTTTCCGGCTTGACCAATAAACAGAGTTAGATCCATTATGGGGGTAGACCATGTTAGATGGCCTAGTCCCTTTGGGAACCCATATGTGTTTTACCCGTTCATTTAGACGTACAGGAAAGGTATTTCTAATGATGTATGGATCCGTTCTCCTATATGGACAGGTTTCTTTTACATGACCCTTTCTACAACAAAAAAAACACGTAGGAGATCTCCAATTTCCTTTTGCTTTAACGAATGTGGTAGTGGGTTTAGCAGGAAAATTCCTGTTATATCCTATTCCACTTCGATTTAAGGATAATTGTTGTTCTCCAAGCATTTTATCAAGAGTAGCTTTAGATTTAGTAAATTGCACAAGAGCTATTTGCTGTTCTTGACATTTTTCAGAAAGTTTCACTTTTTCAATCTCTAAGTCAGTATTACTGGTCTTAAGAGATGAGAGGTTTGCCTTTAGATCGGAATTTTCCAATCGTAAGGTCTTAACCTCAGTGTCAAGATCTGATTGTATGCTGTCAAGATCTTGAACTTTCAGCGAAAGCATTCTTATGCAAGTTTCCTGATCATTGAGCTTTTCTTGTAAAATGTTGATTTCTTTGCTGTAAGATTCTTCATTAGAAATCATGTTTTTCAGTACTTCTGATAAAACATCGATAGGACTAGATATAAGGTTTCTTACCATTCCATCCAAATGTTGATCTTGATTTTTGTCGGATTTTGCCATAAGACATAAGTTTGCATGATCATCTTCAGAATCTGAATCACTTGAGGAGTCTGAATCGCTCCAAGCTGCTACCATGGCTTTCTTGCCAAATTCCTTTTTCTTGAATTTGTTCTTCTTATTTTGAGGACATTCTTTAACCAGATGATCTGTTTCACCACATTCATAGCAATTTAGAACACGATTCTTCTTCACGGGGTTAGAAGACTTACCTCTGTATTTAGAAGATCCAGCATTTTCTTTTGAAAATTGCTTTTTCATTTTCAATATTCTAGCTAGTCCTCTTGTGATAAGAGCAAAAGGGTCTTCATCATCATCACTTTCAGAATCTTCCAGTGGTTCCTCTTTCTTTGCCTTGAGTGCTAAATTCTTAATGTTTGTTGGCACATCCCCATCGTCCTCATTGAGGATCAATTCATGGGTGATTAATTTGCCTAGCAAATCATCAAGAGCGAGTGTATTGAGATTTTGGGCTTCTTCTATAGCGGTAACCTTGGGACCCCATTTTGCTTTAGGCAAGCATCTAAGTATCTTTCTGACTTTTTCTTCATTGTTGAAAGTTTTTCCCAATGAGTCAAGATTGTTAATGATCTCCGTAAAACGGGTAAACATTACTTTGACTGACTCATCTGGGATCATTTTAAACAATTCGTATTGCCTCAGAAAGATACTAATTTTGGTTTCTTTGACCTGGCTGGTTCCTTCATAGGTAACTACTAATTTATCCCATATTTCTTTAGCGGATCTGCATGAAGATATACGATTAAATTCGTCAGTACTTAAACCACAATATAACAGATTAATAGCCTTGTAGTTTTTCGCCACGCTCTCAAGATCCTTCTGGTTGAATTCAGCTTCTGTCTTGTTTACTGTTTTACCGTCGGGATCTTCCTTGGTAGGAGTGAGAGGTCCGTTCTTGATAATATGCCACAGTTCCAAATCTTGATCGATGATAAACATCTGCATCAAGGATTTCCAGTGCATAAAGTTGTTTCCTACAAAGAGAGGTGGTCGAGAAATTGATCTTCCTTGACCAAATCCGCCTTGACCTTCACCTGCCATTAGTTAGCCTCACAGATAATAATATCTAAGAAAACGTGAGTTAGGCTCTGATACCAATTGAAATTCGGAATAGGCAGATAAAATAGTTTATCCAATACTCTAGAAGGGGGGGATGAATAGAGTATGGAAACTTTTCGCAATCTTAGGATACGTAAGACCTTATCGAAAGAGATAAGACCTTATCAATTGAGATAAAGTCTTACTCGTAATTATAAGACCTTACACGTTTCTCTAAGATTGGAATTAAGTGTAAAGATTTAGACAAACCAGGAATATAAAGAGCAGTAAAGGACACGCGATATGTTAACGAGGTTCGGTCACCAACACGACCTAGTCCCCGCCTAGGATTGATTCAACCCTAGGATTCAAGTAGCTTTATTTTCCTTCTTCTTGATGAGTTCCAGATACAATCTTCAGAAGACCTTCCCTCTTCTAAACTCAGAAGTCTTACACTTCCTATCTAGCAACTCACTCACTCGAAAAGAAAAACTAAAGTACTCCAGATACAACACTCGTATCCAACGTGTCTAGAAAAGATAACGGTTTATATAATCCTAGTTGAATTGTACTATCAGCTCGAAAAAGATCTCACACTTCTCAGGGAAGTATAATGATGAAGCTTCGAATGTGAGATCGGCTCTTTGTGAGATAAGTAGAATTTATCACTCGGGTTTCGAAGTAGGCAATGAACGTGTGTTTTGTTTCTCCTTCCTTGTCTCTTTAAATAGGCAAGCGTATCAGCATTTTTGAGTTTAACATTGAAGAAGATCTTGGCTGCATGATCTTAGGAGATCTTGGGTTGTTGAGATCTTGGGTTGTTGAGATCTTGGGTTGTTGAGATTTTGTTTGTTGAAGTCAAGCGGTCAAAGTCAAGCACGGTTTGTTGAGGTTGGAGGAAATCTTCCAATTTTATCTCAAGAAGATTTAATTAAAACAAATCAAAGATTTGTTAAAATCAAATCCCTTAAATAACTCAACAAGAAGGAAAAGTCACTTGTACGTACGCCACGCAATTTTAGTTTCTGTCCAGTTTTGGTAAGGTCTTACCAGTTTATGTAAGGCCTTACTGAAACCTGGAAACCAAGGTTTTCTGTAATATGGTAAGGCCTTACATGACACTGTAAAGACTTTACCAACACTTGTAAGATCTTACCAAAACCTGGAAACCAAGGTTTTGGCTTTCATCAACCATAAGTAATGTCTTATTTATCAAGGTGGAGTTAACACTAGACATATGGAACCGGATGCCAGATGGAAAAGAGCTAACGGCGAACTGCAATGATCTCGGGATTCGAAGCGCCGGGACTGACGTGGCGATCTCGTATGATTTTATGCCCTATGTGCTCGGCCTCACGAAGTTCCCGTGTAACCTCACCAGCGTTTACGGACAGTTGAAGTTTGACGCCTATGACTTGAAAAGGGACTGTGGTAAGAGATGCACCGAACGTTGCGCGTGGGAAGTCGCCGTTGACGGTGTTCACGCAGTTAACAAGACCGCTGACCCTACCTTCTTCCCATGGGTTCATCACGCTATCTAGGCTGCATGTGAGTTCGTGAGAAAAGTTACTCGGATTCGACTAACATTTACTTTGAAAAAGATTTGTAACAAGTTTAGTTACTTTTTAAACGAGTGAATATGAACAATATATTAAGTTTGATTAATATATAAATCAATTAGACATGTAAAAACTCGACTCGGTTGAATAACTATCCTATTAGCTAATAGGGTACTTACATATTTTATTGTTTGAAATGTATAATTTGTAAGGTATTATGAAATTATTGATTTATATTTCTATTTGTTAAAAAAATTATAGTTTTTTTGTTCCAAAAAAGTTGACAATTTCGTTTTGTTTAAAGCAGGACCGATTGACATTAAGCTAAGCTAACTTATAGGTTTTTCGGTAATAGAAGGAAAGTCATTGATCTCCGAGTACCGAACTATGAACTCCTAAAATATTAGGAAAAATATGAACATTTATAATAAATCTAGTTACTTTGAAATTTTGAATATATGTTGTATTTTAAATACCCTAATTACGCATTTTTCTTTCATTATTAGTTTATTACTATATAAGTCTCCATAAACACCAACATATCTTCATTTATTGAAGATCTATATAGTAAATAAATAGATTTGTAATCTCCATATTATGAATAGAATCATATATAACTAAATAAAGATCTAAAATCATACAAATTTAGGAGGATACAAAATCCAAGGAATAAATGTGGTATCGTTGCTCTGTCCGTTATCGGGATAAACGCCGTCCGGTTTGGCCTGCCAAGCGCACGTCTCTTTGCACCTCCTGACATAGTCTCTGTACATCTCATAGGCGGAGAAATCAAGGAATCCATAGACGCTCGTCAGCCTGCATTCGAACTTCGTAATGGCATAGGCGTAAGGGTTGATGTCGTACTCGATAGATACGGTGGGCGAGGCGCCGAGAGTCGGATGATCGGAGCAATCGGCCGCTAGGTCGCCAGCTGCTTTTGGCATTCGGTTCCATATCGCTATGTGCACGCTCAGGGATGGCGGCGGCGCTTGGCTGAATGCTCGGGCGATCATGAAGATTATTGTGAGGGTTAGTGTCGCGGTTGCCGGCGAACCCATCTTTTGTGGTTTGTGTTTTTGAGAATACAAGTGTGTTGAGGTTTTATAGTGCAAATGGATTAGGGTTTAAGGAGTAATTACAAGATAAGTATATTTTGCAAGTAAATGATTAGGATCGTTATATGAATCTAGAATTACTTGATTAGGGATAGAGTCGAGAAAAGCTTTGCACATGAATGATTAGGATTGATATATGTATCCAAAATTCAGTTGCTCGATTTGAGCTGGACTCAGGAAAAGTTAGGATGAACTTGTTTATCGTAAAAGAAGTCAACAAGATATAAAACTAAAATTTATGTTCGAATCAATTCTAAACGAGTTGAATGGAAACGTATCGAAGCTAGGCTCGTTCAATTTGAACATCAACCCTAATGACGACTAGTTGAGTCAATGTTCAGTGGGTTTGATATATTAGTTGAGTTTGGTCCGAAAAAAACCTGATTTGAACTCGTTCATTCCCACAAAAATATGTAAGCAAAATCTTGTGGAGAAGATAAGATCATGCGTGGGAGAGGGCTCTGTGCAGATACAGGCTTTTGAGAATGGAATTGGGTCAACCCAAAAATAATATGTAAGAATATACCTTTCCGTTTTCCGTTTTGAATATACCTTTCCGTTTTCCACTTTTCCACATCATTTTTGTGTGGAGTTGTCATTATAAATAGAGTGAATGTGATGTGCATATTTCCACACCAACCCTCTTGAGGGCAACCACCGTTCTTGTAAACTGGGCAAAGTTAGGAAAGAGGAAAAAGAACACGAGAATTGATAAGGCGACAAGTATATGATTATACTTATCGCGTTATCAATTCTCGCAATTTTTTTTCCTCTCTTCCTGCTGATTAGCTCAACAATTTTCGCCTGAGTTTTTTCCAACAACCGGATGATATGACTTCAATATTTTATCTAACTCGTTTTTTTTTTATCGTCGATCTCAAGTTATCATGTTTTAAAGTTATATTTGAAAATCAGGGCTTGCTTATTAAAATTTTGGATTGGGTTTTTGGTGTTTGTATGCAAATTTAGGTTTTTTTTGCTAATCTTGAAGAAAATGAGCAACTTAAGTTGGCATCTCCCAACACCCAAAGAGAAAACCTCTCTATTGTACGTGATCGGAAACCCCTCAATCTTGAAAAATCAATGAGAGATCCCCTCTTCTCTGATGACTAGGATGGAACAGGTCGCTGAGTGTGATGTACCATCCGGTGGGCTCGATGGGCCGGGCTCAACGGTCCGAAATGTCCTGTCTAATTTGCTATACCGTCTTCTCGGACAGATCGGGTAGACGGCTTGTTCGGGTTTGCCTAGGGTCAACGTATGATGTAATATTGTTTAGGATTTTGTTGGAGTCTAATTTTGTTTTGTGGGACAAACTCGACTTAATGAGTGTTTTGAAGTTGCTTTGAGTGGGAAAGTTCCATCAATTTTAATGGTGTCGAAGGATAATTTTAGCTTCATATTGTACAATTTTTATAATGAGTGTTATTGTATTTTGATCTCGATAATAAAATTAAATGCACATTGATCATTCATGTTTTAGAAAATGAATGTAGTATCCATTATTTTTCTACTTTGTCCTAACTTTATTTCTACACCCAATAATCACAAACCACATACGGCAAGTTTTAAATATATTATTTTTTTTAACACACTCTATAAATCATAACACTTGTATAAATTTTTTTTTTTCACTATCTTGTTACGAAAATGACAAAAGTTTCGGTGTATGAGGGATAATGGTGACAATGCCTTTATAAGAATGACAAATTATCTTGTGATTAAAGGGGTAAAGTTGAAAGAAGAAAATGAAAGCTATCCAATTATCACAATCTATTGTTTATAACACTAGATTTTTGGAGTTTTAGATGAATTATTTTTTTGAACTAGCAAAATCTATTGTTTATAACACTTGTTAAAAAAAAAAAAGTTTTTCGGATTTTGGAACAAGGGATGCGCCGTTTTTGGGACTAAATTATTGAGTATGAAATTTCTCAAACAAGAAATAAATTGTTTTCGAAAACTTCTCAAACACAAAATATGTTTGAAATCTCTATAAAGTTGAACAACTAACGTATTTCAACAATTTTGAATATATTCAAACAATTTTTAGTTGAACAAACACATGATATATTTGAACAGTTATTACTCTATTCAATGATTGTAAATTTTTCCACAATATATGTGTGTGTGAGATATAGATAACGGTAACAATGTCCAAAATAATGTTCATACATAGAACTAAACATTATATTTCAATCAATATTCAAATAAACAAATTTAATAAATCAATGTGCCAAAAATCAATTAAAAAATTACATTAAGTATTCAACTACTAGCATATACAATGCCAAATTTGCATTATTTATAGAGCCATTCGAGATTGACCACCGGCCCTATACCCGCTCGCGAGGAATCTTGTTTCTTGCGACAAAGTGTTTCTCTTTAAATAAACAATTTGAACCGCCACCGCCACCCGTAGATGGCACGAAAGTGCAACCTGAAGAACCCGAAGACGGCGACGTCCCTCTATCAAGAGATTGCATCATAATCAAATCTTTCTTCACATAAGTAAAAGATTTGTGTTCTTGAAAATGAAGTGTTCTAGCTTTGCATGGTTGAAAGCCATGCAACAAAACTATAGCAATGAAGAAAAGGAGGAATTTGGTATGAGAGTCTTTCATGCTTCTTTATCTCTTTTGTTTGGTGAGAATACTACGTACAAATGCAATATGTATATATAGTACAAAGGAAAGTGGGAGAAAAGTCAACTTGTTGACTCGCTTTGCTTTGCCTCTTTCCACGAAACATATGTATATGATAGTTTTATGAATACGTTAGAAGAGTCGTAACGTGAATGCTAGTTTGTACAAGTTTTCAACTATATCATTGCATGGAAGTGTTAAAGTTTGTCTTGAGAAGTCGATAGTCAATGGTCATAAGTACTATATGGGTCAAGAACTTAGTGCAAATCTTAAACTACTTAGGGCCCGTTTGTTTCCAACTCCGAAAATGGAAACGGAATGAAAACGAATTTAATCCATATCTATATCCTTATTGATGAAATTGTATGGAATCATTCCTTGTGATTTAAGGCAAAATGCACCTGATTTCCCACATTTTGATACCCTATAGGGTATCAAAAGTAATCAAACTCTATCTCAATTACTTCAAACCACAAAGAATGATTCCAAAAACTGAAGAAGGGTATACTTATGGAATAGATTCGTTTTCATTCCGTTTACGATTTCGGAGTTAAAATCAAACGGGCCCTTAAAATGCATGGTTTTTAGTCTTAAGTCTTTACCTTGTCATTTGTTAATTTTTGCCGGCCACCTTCAACTATGCAATATTGGTTGATTTCAACTATGACTTCGTTAAAAAAATTTTCTTCCAAGTTTTTGATGGAATATTGTAACACATAACTTGGATGTGTTTGGTAACGTGATCCGCGAAACGAATAACATAACAAACCATTGGTTACTCTAATCACCGGTAGGGCTGATACATGAGAAGCTTCTCGGGCTCAACTCGCATTCGAATCGTATGAAGTTCGGCTTGGGATCGGCTCGTTCGAGTAAAGCTCGGCTCGTTCCTCTAAAATAACACTATATGAACATTATTTTAGACGAGCTACCCGGACTCAGCTCGAGTTCGGCTCGTCAAAAGCTCGATTCGGACTCGACTCGTTTATAAACGAGCCAAGCTTGAGCATGCTACGGCTAGGCTCGTTCGACTCGTTAACACCCCTAACCACCGGAACTCCTTTTGAGGTGGATTTAATATTTGTCCTAATAATTTTTTTTTTCTCATATGAGAGAGAACTAAAAAAAATTAAAAATTACAAAAAAAATGTCAATCATTTATGAATAGGTTGGGCCAGAAGGCCCAGAATACAGTATTTGGTAAAATGTATTTAAGGCCCAAGTACAGTGGCCCATTACTTTGATGATCAACTTCTTTCGCAAGCAAACTTTAGTTCACCATTTTCGGCCTCTATAGCTCGCCTCTTCTCTCGCCCGTCCTCTCAGTGTTGCATACGACGAAGGAGAAACTCGACCATCAACCAGGTGATTTTCTTCCCTCTTTTGTCTTCCATATATTCTTCATCTTCGACCTTCGTTGTCACTTCTCTGAATGTTATATAAACTACGCTATTTGAATCTAGTCATTTCTAGAATTTCTGCCAGATCTGTTAGGTTATTTTTGTTTGAATTGCAATTTTATTCTGCTAATTGTTTAGAATCCAAATTACGTGTTTTTGGATGCGATTTCTACTCGTCTGTACTCTTATATGGCTTCTAATACCGTGAATTCAAAATGTTTCGTTTTAGTTTGTTATCAGTTTCATCACTGTTGGTTCTAGTTTTGCCTCAATCATGGATGTTGCTACTTTCGGGCTTGTTGTGATCGGATCGCGCTTCTTATTACTTGTGAAAAAATGAGAAGTGTGGAATCGCACTATCTAAATTCGAGGCTTCTCGAATACTTTTTTGCAGTTGTTGCAAAATGTCTCGTAGGTATGATAGCCGTACAACGATTTTCTCACCTGAAGGCCGTTTGTACCAAGTTGAATATGCTATGGAAGCCATTGGAAATGCAGGAAGTGCTATAGGTATATTATCTAAAGACGGTGTGGTTTTGGTTGGTGAGAAGAAGGTTACCTCCAAGCTTCTTCAGACTTCAACCTCATCGGAAAAGATGTACAAAATCGATGATCACGTTGCCTGTGCAGTTGCTGGGATAATGTCTGATGCTAACATCCTCATCAACACTGCAAGAGTACAAGCTCAACGCTACACACTCTCGTACCAAGAACCAATGCCAGTTGAGCAGCTTGTTCAGTCTTTGTGTGACACCAAGCAAGGGTACACTCAATTTGGTGGTCTTAGACCTTTTGGTGTGTCTTTTCTCTTTGCTGGTTGGGATAAGAATTACGGTTTTCAGCTTTATATGAGTGACCCAAGTGGAAACTATGGAGGATGGAAAGCAGCTGCTATTGGTGCTAATAACCAGGCTGCTCAATCTATGCTTAAACAAGATTACAAGGATGAGATTAGCAGGGAAGAAGCTGTTCAGCTTGCTTTGAAGGTTCTTAGCAAAACCATGGACAGTACTAGTCTTACCTCGGAAAAACTCGAGCTTGCTGAGGTTTTCCTTACTGGTGGAAAGGTTAAGTACCAGGTGCACTCCCCTGATTCGGTGAGTAAGTTGCTTCTGAAGTATGGATTGACTCAACCCGCTGCAGAATCCTCTTGAATTGCTTTCTGGCTTAGATATGCATCATCTAAGTAATGCTTGTTGTTCTTGCACTCTGTTAAGACTTTGATAACTGCTGTCGTCTTATGTGTTTGAGATCCTTGCTTCTATCTTTGCTATGACATTGCTTCTTGTCATCTATTAGCTAATCCAGAATCAGTTTTTATGTCAACTGTGTTTTTTTCTTCAGTGTTCGATTATATTCTATATGCCTAGATTCATATGTTCGTTTTACTCTTTAGCTTGCAACAATGTCAAAAGCCAAACATCAAGTTTTGCTCACTCTAAGGACTTGAGTTAGCTGAGCTTCAAATTTCTGCATAAAAAGGATATAATCAATATCAACTGTGATCTTCAGAAGCCGACTCAAAGAGAATGTATTGCATGTAAATCATTCTACTAGATGGTGCTGTAGGTTGTTATATGACCATTGACATGGTTAGGTTTTAATATGAGGCTGAGCATTCACAGATGTGAAAGTTCGGCTCATTTATAAACGAGTCCGAGTCGAACCCAAATTTTGAACGAGATCCAAGTTTTGTTCATATTCGTCTTGTTTGGGAAATGAACAAACCTGAGTAGTTTGGCTAACATACTAGTTCTGCAATATTGTTTTAGTCCTATAAATGAGCCGTGCCCGAGCAAAATTTTAAGCCACCTTTAAAATTTGTTTGTATTTGACTCGTTTGTAAAAGTGAACGAGATCGAGCCGAACTTTTTTCGAGCCGAGCCGAGTACAATAACCCTACGTGCATTTGAGTGGGGCTGTAATATGAGACAAGCTACTCGAGGCAGCTCAGTCATTTTCTAAACGAGCCGAATACGAACACGTTTTAAAGCTTGTACAAAATTTAGGTTCGGTTCGGGCTCGACTCATTCAGGTCAAAATCGGGTCGTTCGGCTAAAATAACACCATAGGAATATTATTTTACATGAGCTACTCGGGCCCGTCAAAACTCGGCTCGAGCTCGTTTGACTCGTATATACCCCTACATTTGAGCCTAAATTCAGCTATGGGTGAAGCATTACAAGAATTTGATTTCACTAAAGCAATTTTAGCCCTAATCTCAAGACATTTGAACTACGAATGTGTTCTTACAATTCCCCGAATTGCAGCTTATATAATCAAACTGAGAATTCTCACCGAGAATGAATTTTGCAAATTATGAAAACTTTGCACCTGACATCCCAATTTCACTTCCTTCAACCTCTCAAATTCTCATTCAAACTGTTGTGCACATTAACAATCGCAGACAGTAACACAAAGTCACCAGTTCTCAAGAAGTGCATTGCTCTTCTACAATCTTCAGCTTCCTCTTTCCACAAGCTCAAGCAAATCCATGCCTTTTCCGTCAGAAATGGTGTCCCAGTTTCCAATCCAGACATGGGCAAACACCTCATCTTCTTCGCCGTCTCTCTCTCATCATTTTCTATGCGTTATGCCCACAACATTTTCTCTCAGCTTCAGACCCCAAATATATTCACCTGGAATACGATGATTCGAGGATTTGCTGAAAGTGAGAATCCTAGACCAGCCATTGATTTCTACACCCAAATGGTATTCAATTCTGTTGAGCCTGATACGCATACTTATCCTTTTCTTCTAAAAGCTGTTGCTAAGTTGTTGGATGTGGAAGCTGGAGAGAAGCTTCATTGTGTTGTTACAAGAAATGGGTTTGAGTCTTTGGTATTTGTTCAAAATGCTCTGCTTCATTTGTATGCAGCTTGTGGCCGAGCTGAAAGTGCACACAAACTGTTTGTATTAATGCCTGAGAGAAACCTTGTGACTTGGAACTCTGTTATCAATGGCTATGCTTTAAATGGGAGACCTAATGAGGTTCTGACACTTTTTAGAGACATGGGGATTGAGGGAATCAACCCTGATGGATTCACAATGGTTAGTTTGTTATCAGCTTGTGCCGAGCTTGGTGCTCTTTCTTTAGGTAGGAGGCTTCATGTTTACATGATTAAGGCTGGTTTGGATCAAAATTTGCAGGCTGGAAATGCACTTCTTGATCTCTATTCCAAGTGTGGGAGGATCAAAGAGGCTCATTTGTTCTTCGGTCAAATGAGCGAAACAAGTGTAGTGTCTTGGACTTCTTTGATTGTCGGGTTAGCCGTAAATGGTATGGGAAACAAAGCCATTGATCTCTTCAAGAAGATGGAAACGATGAGCTTGTTTCCAACTGAAATCACATTCGTTGGTGTCCTATATGCTTGCAGTCATTGTGGTATGGTCGACGAAGGATTTAGCTACTTCTACAAAATGAAAGACAAATACAAAATTGTTCCTAAAGTTGAGCATTATGGTTGCATGGTTGATCTCTTGGGCAGAGCAGGTAAAGTGCAAGAAGCATACAAATTCATCTTAAAAATGCCATTTTCACCCAATGCCGTGATTTGGCGAACATTGCTCGGCTCCTGCACAGTACACGGGCATCTCGGTTTAGCAGAGACAGCAAGAACACAGCTCCTAATGCTAGAGCCTAAACACAGCGGAGACTACGTCCTTCTTTCAAACCTCTACGCATCCGAAAGACGTTGGACAGACGTGCATAACTTAAGAAAGAATATGCTAAAACAAGGTGTAAGAAAAACTCCGGGTTATAGTCTCGTTGAGTTGAGAAACCGGGTTTTCGAATTCACAATGGGAGATAGATCACATTTTCAGGATAAGGAGATTTATGAAATGCTTGAAGAGATGACGAGGATGTTAAGGTTAGAGGGTTATGTTCCTTGTACTGAAAATGTGCTTGCTGATATACAGGAAGAAGAGAAGGAGACAGCTTTGGCTTATCATAGTGAGAAGATTGCAATTGCATTTATGCTGATTAATACTGCTGCAAAGAGTACTATTACTGTCATGAAGAATTTGAGAGTTTGTGGGGATTGTCATCTTGCTATTAAGTTGATATCGAAGGTTTTTGAACGTGAAATTGTTGTGAGAGATCGTAGTAGGTTTCATCATTTCAAGGATGGGGACTGTTCTTGTGGGGATTATTGGTGATACTGTTGAAATTTCACCCATATCCGATAGATACCGACCACCTGATCCAACTAGAAGAGTGAGAAGGGCGGTGAATGGAGCGGATGGTGGATCACGTAGGATCTGGGTGGGCATTTCGTCCGCCCATTGACCGACTCACTCGTATTATTTATATTTTTAATGTATTATATTTTTATATTATACAATTTTACCTTTTATTCCTCCTAATTCATTTTCTTAAATAAGTTACTTCGGTCTGTCTTTAATGATGGCTCATTGTACTTTCTTTTTCTCATTTTGAATTCTTCTTGGTTAATATTTTTGTATCTTAACTTAAAATATGGTACAATCTTATCTTAGTTTTAGTTGAATTTGAATATTTTCTTGATTCAGTTATTGCTCCTACACCTAAAATCTCACTTGATCTAACCGTGTCATATGTTGTACGTGGATGAGATTCATGATGGGTGACGAGTCGGGTGAGTGAATGATTTTATGTGACGGGTTGAGGTTATTCAACCGAGACAGATTTTTCTCAAGGAGATTCGTAATTAGTTGGGAGTTTATTTCGAGGATAACTTTCCTGTACCCAGAATCTCAAGCTAATTTAACCCCTTGTACAACACCCCACAATTCCGCGATTAAAACCATACATTTTCCAATATTATAGACACCATCCCGATGCCACCCACCTTCATAATCACCAATGACACAATCTGCCGCAGCTGCTCCACTAGTCTTCACTGCACCCTCTGCATTGATTTTGGGTTATACGAGTCGAGGTTTGACACGGATGCGATTATTTATTAATTTTTTTTGTAAAAGGATGCGATTACTAGGTACTCACTACTCACTAGTCACTACGTAAGTGATTACGTGGTACTGTGAGAAGAGACAAGTGGGCTGGATATTCCATCGACGTGTAGAGTCGTGTACGGTTTAAATTGGATAATTTACAAATCAGTCCCTAACCTTTTCTAGTTTTACATCATTACGTGACAAATTTTTTGAAACTTTTCATAAAATATAATAATCTGTTTAGATTCTCCTTCAACCAATTGCCACCACTCACCAAGTCACCAGTTTATTTTGTATTTATTTTCAGTCATGTACTGTAGATAAGATTATTATTAACGTACAGATTGCTATTCGTACCCACCTATTCATGCTATTCGTACCCTAACTACGCGTACGCAATGCGTAGCCGTAGCAAGAAACTCATTTCGTTCAAAAAATAAAGGAAAATGGTTACGACTACGAATGGTCGATGCATAGTCCTACTACGCGTATGTAATGCGTAGTCGTAGTTGTACTACGACTACGCATGGCGTACGCAATTCTTAGGCGTAGTTGTGGTATGTATAGAATGTATATGGTGGTACGAATAGCAAGAACCCTTACCAATACATCATTTGGAAATTTAAAGCCCAACGCACCTTTCTTACTGACTCCGAATTTGGTGTTCTTTTTCGCAAAGATGCTTTAGGATGGACTACCTAGTGATGATAATTAATTCATAACCACTTTTCGTTTTAAAAATAAAAAACTTTATAATGAGGTATCAATATTTTATGGACATGTTTAAACCTAATTTGTTTACAACAAACTTACCAATACATCAATTAATTTTATGATAAAATTGACGTGTCGTCCCATAGAGATAGTGAGTGACGCCAGATTTTAAAAGCATGGACTACTGCACCTAACTCGAAGTCATGTACGTGTTCAACTGACGAGACACATAAAATATGATCTTCCGCTCTACATCAACACACCCCAAGCCTAACTTGAATGCCTCATTGTATACCATTGTACTCGGACTTGATGTAAATTTACACCTTAAATTTGACGTGTCAATACTTCACATGGTTTCAGTTTGATATTTTATTTATTGGTTTTGCGAACTTTAAGAAACCGATTGCGGACATAGATAATGACACTTCGTCTTATTTGACTACCGTGTCCGGATCTCGAATAATTTGTCTCATATAACAGTCACGGTCTCAATGCTCCGATGAACCATTTGAGTTAAACCCCATGGAAACCAGAAGCTCTGAAGCAGAATTTCACAGTTGCCATGTCCACAAGAACCAAGCAATCATCACTAAATTCTTCATCTTCTTCTACTCCATCCTTCTCTTTTCTTTAATATCCTTTAGACTTTCTTCTTCATATAATCGAACTCCAATCCTCCCATGGCTTCTTGTCTTCTCCTCTGAGCTTCTCCTCTCTTTCTTCTCCCTCCTCAACCTCTCATACACGTGGCGGCCCGTTTCCCGCACCGCCTTCCCCGGCAAATTATCCGATCATGAGGTACCGTCGTTTTCATTAATACTATATATATATGATTCGATTTGTAAGATTCTATGCTATTGTATAGGGAATACTACTTCCGGACATCGATGTGTTCGTGTTCACGGCGGATCCGAAGAGGGAGCCGGCGGTGGAGGTGATGAATACGGTGATATCGGTGATGGGTCTTGACTACCCGCCGGAGAAGCTCGCTGTGTATATCTCTGACGATGGGGGTTCGCCGGTTACCTTGGCGGCCGCTAAGGAGGCGGTGGAGTATGCGAGGTGGTGGATTCCGTTTTGTAGAAAGTATGAGATTCCGACGAGGTGTCCTAAGGCTTATTTTGGTGGCGGTGAAGAGGTGGTCGACGGTGGCGCTGGTGGTGAGTTTTTGCAAGAAAGAAGAGCCATCGAGGTTAGTACTTGTTTTTTTATTATTGTTTTAATTCGCCCACAGTTTTGTATTGAATCTGTTGATAATGTATGGTGGTTAGACCTGTTCAAGTCCGGGCCCGCCCGCCCGGCCCGGACCGCCCGCCCGCGAAAACGGGCGGGTATGAACATCGACAGAGTCCCGGCCCACCAGTCCCGACGGGCCGGGTATGAACAAGGTATCAGGCCTGGTCGGCCCGGCAAATATATATATACTTTCGACAAGTCAATACATCTCATGAACACAAATCACAGTAGGAATTTGAAGTGCTTTCGTAATTATATGAAATAAGCATATAAATAAAATAGTGGTTTCAAATCACAATAGGAATTTTGTTAGGGTTATCATTCTAGTATGCATTATAATATAAAAGCTATGTAGTATGTATGATCTCCAAAATAGCATAATTTTTCAGAACAGGTAGGTATGAACAGATTGCGGTTCACTGAACCGTAGTTAATCGGTTCGGTTTGCGATTAACAAGTTTTTGTTTTGCGGTTCGGTTCATCAACCGCTAACCGCAAAAAAACCGCAACCAAACCGCAAAATAAGATTCAAACCGCAACCATGCCGTTCATGTTTTCTGGGATTGCGGTTCGGTTCGGTTTACAGTTTTGAACCGATACTCAACCCTAAGAATAGGTTGAAGGTATAACTTGTTCTCGGGCTACCTTCTATCTCAATGTAAATATTATTGTCTTAAATATAGTTTAAATTTTTATAAGTTTAATAAGTTTTCACATACATGTAAAATTGGTCCCGTACTCTGTATTGATGCAGGAGAGGTACGAGAAATTCAAGGAACGTGTGAGACGAGTCTCTCAAAACGATTATATCATCGAAGCGAATCGTCTAGCGGTCATAGAGGTACAATTTTACAATTACCATCAACAACAAACTTAACTTAATGTATTAACTAACTAGTACTAATTTTTACTTTCAGATCATAAACCCGAGCTCTAACGATGTCACGAAAACAACAAAAGAATCCGAAATCCCCAAACTAATCTACGTTTCTCGCGAGAAAAGCTCTGATTATCCACATCATTTCAAAGCCGGAGCCGTAAATGCCCTAGTAAGTCATCTATGAAAATATTGTAACTTTTTACCGTAAGAAAGGTTCTGACTTGATATTTGCTAATGCAGTTGAGGGTATCGAGTGTGTTAACTAATGCACCCTACGTACTAATGCTCGATTGCGACATGTTCTCGAACGATCCATCGTCTGCTCGACAAGCCATGTGTTTCCATCTAGATCCCGAGATTTATACTTCATTAGCCTTTGTGCAGTTTCCTCAGAAGTTCCATAATCTCAGCTCCAATGACATATACGGCGCGCAACTCAAAACAACGTTTGATGTACACTACTAGTTACCTCGTATTCCTCGTATGTTTTTTCTCCTTAGATTCTCTCATGATTTTTGTAATTATCTTTTTTTTTAAATTTCGTTTCAGATAAAGTGGCCTGGTATGAATGGACTTAAGGGTCCAATGGTCGCTGGTACTTGCTTTTATATGAAGAGAAAGGCTTTATACGGCCCGGTTGAAGGTATGCTATTTTAAAAAATGATTGAACCTAGATTATGCATAGTTTTGTTATATTTGGTAGAGAAGATAATTTCACTCGTATTCGACATATACTCAATCCGATAGAAAAGGATAAGATCGGCTAATATACGGTTGAAAACGAAAACGGATGATGGATGAAACTGGTAAAATCCGACATCACCCACTCATTCACCCCGCTTAAAATTATATATATATATATATATATATATATATATATATATATATATATATATATATATATATATATAATATCATACGGTTTTACCTTTATTCTCTCTAACTTATAAACTATTAAAGTAAATTCTAGATTTCTTTCTTAATTCATTTTCTTTTCTAATTGATTTAATTTTAAATCTTCCTTGTTTAATACATTGTACTTGAACTTGATATTACTTACAATCTTATGCTATTTTTAGTTAGATTTAAGTATTATTTTAATTTTTAGTAGAATAGTTGATTTATTGACTCTAAACAAATAATGTGTTGGACATATGCAATCTCACCCGCTTCATCTGTTGGATACGGTTGAGACCTTGACGGTATCATTTCAGGTGGGATAAATGATTTTAGGTGACCGATCTGGTAGGGTGGATGCTTTTATCTTTAGGGTTTCTATCTTTTAGATATTATTAAGGTATTTAAATTCAAGTTAATTATTATAATCGTTCCCCGATTTAGTCACAAATTGGTGAGGAGATGGATAATTTGTGAACTATTTCTATTTCATCCTATAGGTGCTGATTTGATGCAACTGAAACAACATTTTGGGCAATCAAACGAGCTGATAAAATCAATACAAAGCAACAATGAGACCATGATCACCAAACCACAAGTAGATCTATCAAGCACATTGCTCTCAGAGACCAAGTTCTTAGCCTCCTGCACGTACGAGCACCACACGAGTTGGGGACACGAGTTAAGTACCCGCATAAACAAACCCGCAACCTAGTATATTGCATCATTACTCAATCTGTCATTCTTGTTAATTTATCTATTATATCCGCCGGATCTAATACGTTGAGGGATCCTATCCGGGCCTGCTATGATACCATATTAATTTATCTTTTATATCCACCGGGTCTAATACGTGGACAAGCCTTTCGAGAGTTCCATCCTAAAACCAATTCTAATATCGAAAACATTATATGAAACAGATTGGGTTCATGTACGGCTCAGTAGTAGAAGACTACTTCACAGGCTTCAAGCAACTACATTGCAAGGGCTGGAACTCGGTCTATTGCACCCCGGAAAGACCCGCCTTTCTCGGAAGCGCCACGACTAGCTTACATGACTCGTTGGTTCAGAATACAAGGTGGCAATCTGGGATATTAGATGTCACTCTCTCAAGGAACTTTCCTCTTGTTTATGGTCCATTGAGGATGTCTTTGATGCAGAGTTTGTGCTATGCTGCTCTTGCGTTGCAGCCTTTCTACTCCTTGCCTGTATGGTGCTTGACTACTATCCCTCAACTTTGCCTCATTCATGGAATTGCACTTTACCCCAAGGTAAGAGTTACCGTGCACACTATAAAGCTCTACTCGAGCTCGTTCATTTAGTAAAAAAGACGAGCATATCATATTTTTAACATCTATGAATGGTCAGAAAGATTAAGCACGAGTTGCGCTTGCTAAAATTTTAATCGTTTAGCTCGTATAACAATCTTAATGATGACTAAACGAGTCAATCTTCATTAAGGTTGTTATATGAGCCGAGCTACTTGAACTCGTGCACTTGCTAAAAAAAGCCGAGTATCAGAACATTTTTTAAGCTTAACTCTAATTTTGGGCTCGACTTGTTCTTGACGTGAGCATACAAAAGCTCGGCTCTTTCGGATATAATAGCAACCTATATGATGACTAAATTAGTCAATCTTTAGTGTAGGGTTGCTATACGAGAGTAGCTCGGCTCAAAAAGAGTTCAACTTGACTCGATTCTGAATGAGTTGAACATAAATATATCAAAACACGGCTCGAATAACATATTTACTTTGATTCTTGTTCCGACAAACATTGATTTATATTATGTCATTTGACAATGCAGGCCTCAAGTCCTTGGTTTTCTATCTTCCTAGCTTGTGTTCTGGCCCCAAAACTCAAGTACTTGCACGACATTCGTTGGACCGGAGGCTCGGTACAGGACTGGTGGAACGAAGACCGGATGTGGGCAACAAGATCACTAACATCTTTCACGTATGGAACAATCGACGCCGTCTTGAAGAAGGCGGGTTTGAGACAAGCCAACTTCATACCCACAAACAAAGTGGATGATGAAGAAAATTTGAAGCTTTACAATATGGGCAAGTTCAATTTTCAACTACCAACAATGTATGTGGTTCCTTTGGCATCAATCACATTGCTGAACATGTTAGCACTTGTTGCTGGTGTTACAAGAGTGGTGATGGATGATTCCCCGGATGAGCTAGCTGCGCAAATTTTGCTCGCGGTTTATGTTTTGGTAGTGAGTTATCCGGTGATTGAAGGAATGTTCGTGAGGACGGATAACGGGAGGATTCGATCTTCGGTTTTGATGACTTCTGCATTGGCTTGTCTAGGGTATTTGATTTTTGGTTCAGTTTTGCTTGTGTGTTTCTAATGGAATTGAGGTTGATGATGATTTTGGAGAAATTCTGTGATGAAATGATGTTACATGTTTAAAGATCAGTTGGGTCTAACTAGACCTTTGACAGTGTAATTCTGTAAAATCACAATTGGGCTGAGCCCAATGGACTCTTTGTAGTGTTTTAGCTTTTGAGGGCCCATAATGAAAGCACAATGCCAGGGATGGGCCCATAATAAAAGCCCAATGGTATAAATTCTGAAGATGTAAAAAAAAAAGAGCTCTCAAATTATTTTTAAAATAACAATATTAGAATTGCAATATTTTATTTGATTTGATTTTAAAAATGGAGAATACTTAATTCATTCTCGACTTTTTAATAAAGTAATGACTTTTTTAATAATTCAAAATATCGATTTTTAAGACCGGCTAATTCAATCGAATGATTACTATTTGGCTTATGTCTATTATCGGTCTCTTACATCGATTCGACAAATCCAATAAATCAGGACCGGAGTCAAACTACTCTAATGGCATCATGAATTTCCATAGGCCAAATCCAACAAGATCACTAACATGCTCATAAACCCTAACACAAAAAAACACCATAGTTCAATCCTAAAGCTATTAGACAATATAAAAAAGACTTGGATCTCTTTCTCTAACAAAAAAAAAAAGAAGAAGAAGTTAATGTAATATGCTTGCAGAAAACGAGGCAATGAAAGAGCTAGGAGTAGTGACTCGGATTACAAAGTGCCATGATTAATCTCATCTCTGTACAAACTCCTAAATCCAAACTTACATTAAATATTTCAAACCCTACAAACCAAACAAAACCCAGAAGGCATAGACAGATTGATTGGAATATTTGTTGGCAAAAGTTTGAATTTAAGTCTTCCTAAAGTTGATGTGTCAGCACACCCCATTTGGCCTCTTTGTATTTTGTTCATACTTAATATTTTATCAGAGATAAACAAGGTAAAAAAACTCTTTCATTTTTTGGTAATCAGTGCTTTTATTAGCCTCCTTTCTCTTCATCTCATCACTCTCTTCTTCTATCTATCATATATAAAAACTAAGGGCGTGTTTGGTTACAAAAATACCGACCTTATCTTAAGGTCGAGTTAGATGGTTGTATGTTAATCATGTTTTAGGGTTTCTGAGTGTTATACAATCAAGTAACCACCTTTGATGAACCTTGTAAATCTTGTTGTTGTTTTTTCTACTTAATTATGTTGTTTAGTATATCCATGACAGCAACTTATAATAAGTGTTGTAGGGTTTTTCTATTTGATGTAATTATACAATCTTTTTGAATCAGACTTCTTAATTAATCACATTACATGCAATCAAATTGTATATGCTTAAACTTGTAATAAGTTGATCTTTTTGTTTTAAGAAAAAGTAGGTCATTGCTGTGTGTATTGAAGGAAGAAGAAAGGCACAGTAATGTACAGTGGGTAAAACTGTGCTATTGCCACCAAACTAAGGCAGAGAAGTAGGGAGCTTTCACTTTGTACAAGGCTTCTTCTATTTGTGGGTTAGGATCTTTTGCCCAACAATGGTTTCTTTGATGATACTTTCCACTAATTTCAATTTTCCCTTTCAACTTTTTTAGTGTTTTCTTACAAAGAATAGGTGCAGCTAGCAGTAGCAGCAATCATGTCCATCTGGGTTCAAGGAGACTTAACCTTTTTAACCATCAAATGTAATATTAAACCTATCTATTTCTGGGAAAAAGAAAAGAAGAAGATTATTTTTCAAGTTCTAAGCCTTTCATCACTAAACTGCAAGCTATTTCATAGCCAAACCCAATGCTCTTCTGAGTACTAATTGTATTTCTAGTAATCTATCTAGGGTTTGAATCAAGATATATTGATTTGATCAGCTAAACCCTTATGAATTTGATCAATATGAGTTTCCAATGGAGAAACAATGAACTACAAGTCATCTACATACCATAATATGTATAAAATGCAAAGCTGAAAAGAAGGGATTGCAGGCAACATCCACTAGATCCATGCCTAATATAGAAAGGAAGTATTAACCTGGCCACAATCTAAGGTTTTCTTCTTTTAGCTAAAGATAGTGGCCATACCTTAAGGACACTTTGCAGGTGAATACCCTCTCTCCCTTTTTATACTTTGTTTCTTTCTGAATACTCTCTCTTTCTCTATGATGTATTTTTTAAAAGTTTGTGCTAGACTGTTTAATTTGTTTCTGGGTCTATAACTATAACCTATCTCTTTGGCTTATGATGGTAGTCTTTATAAAAAGAGACTAAACATCATCAACCATAAGGAAAACACAAAGAGTTCAGTTTCAAATTTTCTTCATGAGAGGAGGAAGAGGAGTTAGTACCACCATGATCACAAAATCTCACCACCAAACCCACCAAGAAGATCAGTACATGATTGGTGGAGGTGGTGGTTTGGGGCTTTCATGGCCACCAAGGTTCTATACTTGCAACTTTTGCAGAAGGGAGTTCAGATCTGCTCAAGCTCTTGGTGGTCATATGAATGTCCATAGAAGAGATAGAGCTAGGCTTAGATCATCTTCTATTACTACACCCAAAGTTATAACTCCAAACCCTAACCCTAACCCTAACCCTAACCCTAATTTAAATCTTAATCTTATCCCTAACCCTAATCCAACTCAACCCACTTTACCCTTTTCAGTGCCTTCACCATCTACCCAGAAAAGCTGTGTTTTCCCAAGGTATAAGCATGTTAGCCATGGTGTTTCTCCTCAGTGTGCTTCCATCTTTGAGCCCAAGAAGCTTCTGGTTATGACAAGGCAAGGGAACTTGAGGGCCAAGGTTGAGAATGGTGGATATAATCTTAACAAGGGAAGGTCAGTTGTGAGGTTGGGACTGGAGATTGGAATCTTTGATGACGACGATGAAGACGAAGATGAAGAAGAAGATCTCGAAGATGGTCTGGATCTCGAGCTTCGACTAGGTTACAATCATTAAGTAATCTTGTAGTTTTCTTAATCTATGCTAATTCACCATGTCAAATTTCTGCAGTTTGGATCTTTTTTTTTTAGAAGAAATCTCTCTAATTATCTATGTATTCTTTTGTTTTCACTCTAAATTAGGTTGAAAAGACTCTTCTTAGTACTATTATGAAAATTTATATATTATATATAGTTAGAAGCATATATATTATTATGACTGTTGTGTTTTTTAGGGCTTCTTGATAATCATTTGCTGACAGAACTACCATAAAATCAAGAAAAGATTGTTCCTTTGACTTGAATGTAAACTAAAGATTTGATCTTTATTCAAAAAATAAAAGCTCACAACATTAATGAACTGAATGAATGAATGAATTAGAAAGGGGGGCCTTTATCTCATTATGAAGATGTTTCACTTTCAAAGACTTCCAACATGTACTCATTTTGTTTCACATTTGTATTCAATTTTGTGTCAAGAAAAATGCAGAAGATAAGTTTCTGCAGTACTGAACTGAAGGTAAGTTTGGGTAATCACTTGTCAGCTCCATAACATGAACTATATGATCACATGCCTCTTTGATCAATCATCTCTAGTTTTAGTTAAGGTAATTAATCTTGTATGATTTGAACCTCGATATTCATCGAGTTAATTTGAAATATATTCGATTTGCAAACTGCTTGCCCTTTTGTTTTGACACAAACATCTTAGAAAACGAATTGTTATCAAAACCTCGTAACAAAAACCGTTTCCTTACTTGTTTAGCCGTTATAATGGAATATTAGAGATTATTTTACGATATCATTATTTTCATTTCATTCTATTTTCGTTAACGTATGCATTCCTACTCTTTAACCTAATAACCCATATGGTCATTAACTTTGCGGTATGACTTAGGTTGACAAGGTAAAACACCGAGAGCACATGCACATTGCATCCAATCTCAACATATAAACACAACGATGTTTTATTTTAAAATTAATTAACAATATAAAAAGATAACTTACCAACTTAGATACTAAAGTTAGTTTAGTATCGAGATAGTTCACAGTGTAAGTTATATTATACATACATGAATCAATTTTACATTGATTATTTTTAAAAATATATTTGTACACCAAAACATGTGAAGGGTGAAGGGGAAATTTGCATGTTCCCGACAAAGAGAAGGGGATGATGATGATGACCTTTTTACCTTAAACAGAAACAGAGGATGTTTTCTTTGCTTCCACTTTACAGAAATTCAGCCTTCTCATATTTCTCCTTTCCTTCCTTGTCTTTCTTCTCTCTCTGCAACCCCTAATCACTACTGTGAGCTCAACAAAAGTGTATGCTTTTATATATATATATATATATATATATATATATGAGTGTGTGAAAGAATATGATTCCCCTGAGAACCTTTTATAGTGTCAAAATCATGGGACTTCAAAACGAGGATCGTGTGTATACGAGCGTACAGTCGCAGTAAGTCTAAGTCCAACACATAAGCTCACAATGAGTTTCATCTAAAACAAATTGATAATAGGAGTAGAGGCTAACCGTAATTATGCCATGTTAAAGTACATTAGATTGCGGAGCATATGTAGTATGCATACGAGCATACATTCGTTTTAGGTCTAAATTCAACCTATTAGTTCATTAGGGGGTTTCAGTAATCTTATATACTAGACTCGGAATGTATTACTTGTCGGTACATACGTGTTTCTTAGGTTCATGATCATGCACTTACTGGAGCTACCTTTAATTTATTTGATGGATTATTATTCAGTTTAAAGCTCACATATATTATATTCTCATCTCTATCTTGCTGTCTTTTGTAATTCCTATACATATAACTAATAAAGAATAATCATAAATTGTTTAAATGTACTCTAAATACTGTATATGAAAACACACAAATATTGGAAATTACAGTAAAAGATTCTATGAACATACAAGCCATGCATGCTAATTAATGACAGAACATGAATGAAATATCACACGTTGATGTTATAAACTCTATTCCCTAGAGGAAGTACATCTTCATGCCATACTGATACCAACCAATATATATATATATATATATATATATATATATATATATATATATATATATATATATATATATATATATATGTGGAAATTCCGGTTGGTACCCCTGTGGTATTGGATATTCCGGATTTTGCCCACGACTTTTTCAAAGTTGGGTTGGTACCCCTCAGTTTTTACGTTTTCCCGGAATTTGCCCACTCATTAAAAAATCGGTTAAACTTAACCTTTCAATTGACTAGAAATTGTTGGAGGTATGATTCAATTTTTTTTTATTTCATTTCAATTTCCTTTTGCTTCATTTTTTTTATTTATTTCTTTTTATTTTTAAATAGAAAACGTGAAGTTTAACCGGTTTTTTAAGGGGTGGGCAAATTCTGGAAAAATTTGAAAACTGAGGGGTACCAACCGAACTCTGAAAAAGTTATGGACAAATTCCGGAATACCTCATACTACAGGGGTACCAACCGAAATTTCCCATATATATATATATATATATATATATATATATATATATATATATATATATATATATATATATATATATATATATATATATATATATATATATATATATATATATATATATATATATTGAGACTGAGCCTTTTTTAGGGTTTTCTTTTTGTTTTGTTATCACCATTTTGTGATATATATACCTGAATAGCTTTTGAAGTTTAGGGCTAAGGGATTTTGCACCTAAAAGACCATAATGTAAGGCAGTGTTTGGACAAAAGTGTACGGGTCGAAGTGTTATGTCAAGAACCAAATATATACCTATCAATTCTATCATCATTTCTCGACTGTTGAGTTCGTATTGTCCTTGTAGTTCTAGATTGCAATTATGGAGCTGTTTAACCTTTATTTTTAATGGGCCTATTGGGCCAAGATTTGTCTTAGCTAACTGGGCTTCAGGCCCATAATAAGTAACTAAACTCGATGTTAAAATATTATGCATAATGAGTGCCTTCGTGTTTAGTACTTCATGCCCACTTTGAAAATTCATATATAAATAAATAAATAAATATATATATATATATATATATATATAGAATATCATGTAAACAGCTTTTAACATGTATAATGAGAACAAATTGTATCCGTTAGATCGTTAAATAAATGGCTGAGATTAGGCGATATGAGATAAAAAAAAATTGTGTTATTAATGGAAGAAGATTAGCCGGACCTTAATCTATATATTCGGCGGTATAGTTACATATATTCGACGATATATTCACATATATTCGGTGTTTACACGTTCACACAATAAGAGATGTTTACATATGAGTGATGATATATATATATATATATATATATATATATATATATATATATATATATATATATATATATATATATATATATATATATATATATAT